>JAHWFO010026271.1:698122-722100 GCA_023313115.1 Rhysida immarginata
CGGGGGGGGGGGGGTGTTAATTTCTTGATAAAGGAGAGTTTAGCTATTAGAATGCAAAGAATATACAGAAGTCAATACAATAAAGAGGAAAGTTTGTGGCTTCTTTACCGTCACACATGCAATGGCTGCCCAAAAAATCACCGTTGAAATTAGACGAACTGAATCGTTATCTTCTTTCAACATTCTTCACATATATATAATCCCGGTAATAGGAAACAGTGTGAAAGACGACTCGTGGGACGAAATGTCTCCACTAATTAATGTGCTGTTTATGAAGCTCTGTTCGTACCTTTTTATTCGTTATACATAATAGCTGGATCGTTTCTTAGATGTCGCAATCACCTTTTATGGCTGTCTGATTCTCTTCATTATCTGAATCGTCCTGAGGCAAATAGCAGTTGTTTTCACGCTCCAATAATTGGTCCTCGTTAAAGCCTGTCTGATCGGACATAATACGTAACCACCACAACTGCTACTTGTTGTCTGGTAACAAGTGAACAAAGTAAGAACTAAGAAAAGAATTAAAACTTGATAGCGTCACGCACCATTTTTCAGGGAGGAGAATCTCTTTTTGATGTGTGTGTTTTGCATTATTTCTTTCAAGCCCTTTAGTAGAAAAATGTTTACAGTCATATTTGAGATACGATCTCACCAAATTGAAAATAATATATAAACTGAAAATACTTTTTATCCTTTACAAACTTTCCATTTTAAAAGGGAAGGAAGATGACGCTTAAATAGAATACAGTCTCTGAACTTTGTAATTTACTTGACATTTCTTGGAAGCTCTCCTTGTGGATACGCTCTTAGATCAGAGTCCGAATTTTTATTTATCTTTTCAAAGCGGCTTCTTTTTAAAGGATTGACATTCTTTTTAAAGTGTTCTCATGTTTTGAAATCTAGTGAATTTAATGGAAGGATAAATTTGGATTTCGTTCTTCGCCTAAAACTGCCGAACCAGAAGGGAACCTAAGATATTTTTGTCCTGATACAACTTCCGCGATCTTGTTTTCCAATTTTCCAGGCTGCTTTTTGCTGACGAAACCGTTTCAAAACCTCAAGATAAGAATGTCGATTTACTGTTTGACATTTTGGAGGAGCGATCAGTTGATTAAAAAAAAATCGAAATATTACTGAGTGAAAGAAAAGCTAATTAATAAAACAAGTATAACTCTGGTAAGAACTTACTGCCTGATAAGTACTCAATGGACTCAATTAACAAATTATAACCGTAAACGGTCACTATAACACTTAATTGGCTTCTAAATGCGTACAAGTCACTAAACTGTTCGGTATTGCGTACTACATGTCTAATTCCTTTCTCGTCTCTACAAAGAAAGAAAAAGTGGGCGTCCAATTAAATTTCCAATTTCAATTGTTGGGGTTGTTGTAATTTCAATGGGTACAATTTCTATACGTAAAAGCGCAACCACTTTAAATGACTCGGAATTTCAATTAATTTCGCCTAGCAAAGGAAAAACGCGTTCGATAATAGTGGTTTTCTGTTTGGTTTTAATATGAAGACATGAAATTGCGCGATTTTCAACGTGTCACATCGAACATCTCTTAATTCACGTACAGATAGCCGTCTAAGCGGTTTGCGGCAATATAGATGCAAACGGGTTAAAGGCCAATGACCTTCGGACTTGGAGGTTGGGTAAGTAAGGAAGCGAGGTATCGATCCTGGGGCCTTTTGTGTAGCACTGGAAAACGAAAAAGGGTTAAGAGGAAATAGAGAGAGAGATTTACGAAGAAAACATTGGAAGCAAAGGTTTGCTCGGTAAAGAGAGGGAGAAGAATGAAATTCCCAAAACGCTAAGATATAAAAAAACAGGAAAAAATAACGGAAGAAAGTTAAGAGCGTAAAGGAGTTTAATTGAAATCATTAAACACGGCTCTTGCAGTCCATTTGCGACCATTTTAAAATATTTTGCTGTTTGCAAAAAAAAAAAATAAGGATTAACTGCTACAAGCAGCATTTTTCTGTTTCATTTTTAAAGAACATGATTTGCTTAATGTTTTTCAATAAACATAGAATCATTTAATTAAACTTATATTGAACTTTCCAGTGATTCTCAATTGATGAATACAGAGAATATCCTTTTTCAGTGATTATAAATTTAATGGTATTTGCATTTCTATACTAACATTATCTAAATATTTGAAATATTCTATGTCTATTCATTGATGTATTTATTAATAATTAGATTTTCCAAAGATTCTCATTATTGATTCTCATTATTAAAGACTAATTGTTGGCCTCGCTATGCTCGGCTGTGCTACGCTTGCCGCACGTTTGTCTCATTTAATAAAATCAGAAAACATAAAATAAAAAATCAATTTATTTTAAACAACGTACTGTATTACAAAACATCACGATAAATCACATTTTATCACTATTTTCGATCAATTTCCCTTCTTCTTTAGGAATATCATGGATACAAATTTTTATATTGGTTTTAAATTTTGAACGTGATAAAGCGACATAATGTTGACCATGAGAAAACACAGGTTCATTTAAAATTAAACTTTCATCAGAAAAAGATTGTCCTTAGCTCTTATTTATAATCATAGTAAAAGCAGGAATAATTGTAAATTGACGTCTTTTAAGTAAGAAAGGCAAATTGAAATCACTTGATTCAAGTCGATTCTTGGAATTATAACAATTACATTTCTATTGCCTCATTTACAATTTTTGCTTGAATTAAATGTTTATGACATGATGTGACTATTAAGCGAGTTCACATTGCAAAATCCTTTTTTTTAGATTCAAATTTCTTATTAGCATGGCAATCATTGCTATTTTTTATGTGATGGATATGTAGTCGAGCTCCTGTTGAAGTCAATGAATTCAGCATTTCTATCGCAACTTGATTAGATATTTGATCATTTGCATCTGCTACCACTTTTGAATGTAAATTTTCTTCCTTCCATTCAATCTATAATTTCGTTGTTCATTGTGAGAGCAGCAATATCTGTTGAGCATAAGATTACTTGATTTGATAAATAATTAGATGAGAGTAATTGTACATCTCGAAAAATTTCCAGAACCAATTTTCAGAAACCACTCATTGAAATCATCTTGATCTCATTGAATTTCCAGAACCACTTCTTATGCCAGATATCATCGAAAGTTTTGTAAAATGTTGCCATAAATTTAATGATTTGATGCATGCTTCAATAACTTTTGTTGCTGTTCCTATTGGAACTACCAGTAAGCATTCTGTAAAATCTCCTCCAATGACTAGCACCTTATTTCCAAATGGCTTGTCTCGTTTAGTCGGATCGTTTTGAACTCCATCTCAGTCTGTATTTTGTCAACATTGTTACTTCATCGATGATTGTAAATTTTGATTCTAAAACATCTTTACCTTGAAGAGACGATGAATAAGATGTTGAGTTTTCAAACAATGGAACTGGCAATTTGAAACCGCTATGAACTGTTCCATGAGTGTTGAAGCAATTCCAGTTGTAGCACATGGGAAGAATTTATCTCCATTTTCTTGTAGGTTTTTCAAGAACCACCAGGTCCATCAAGATAGAATAATCGATTTGTGACATTTTCATCGTAAACTGATTGAGTGATTCTTTCAAAATGCAGCTCTTTGTTGACTATTTAAAGTTGGAATGAGTTGGATTAAAATTACTAAATTAAAAATAATAATATATTTTACTCGTGAAATTTTCATAAAAGGTATAATTTTGCAAAGAAAAATCTGATTGATATCATTTATACCTCGATGAATAGATCTAATTAAAAGCTACATTTCACTATTTACTTTGTTTAGATATCTTTAAAAAAACTCCTTTTCTAATTGAAAAAATGTGAAGAATTTGTCTAAAAATCGATTATCTTGACCAAAACTGAAGTCAATTTTTTTTAAACTTAAATTGATTTTAATTAGCTATCATCGACCTATCAAGATAACTCTTATGGTTTGGTCAAAAGTGACGGAAACTCAATGATGACGGACAGAATAACGTTTTTATTATATTGATTCTTCGCAAAACGTTTTTATTATTATTCACAAAAGCATTAAGGAAAGAAGAATTGTTTTCTACTTTTTAGTGTATTTTTTATTTATCACATAAAAACGTTGTTTTTAAAAGCTCTTTTTTACTCTAATTTATTTTATACTGTCTTGCGTCTTGCAAAATCTATTTATTCTTGCAGTCAATTGTTCATCCTGGCAATAACAAAGTTCTGAAGTAGAAAGGACTATCCACTGCCCAGAGATTTTAATTAAATGATGTAAACCTGAAGAGGTTGTCTGCCCCTTACCTGGAAATATAAATTAAATAATAAAGAATTTTTAACCATTTCTAAAATTCGAGTTTGGAAAATTTTTTATTGGATTAAAGCGTCACCTTACGGTGTGCCAGATTTTGCAATCGTTTGGACAACGGGAACATGAAAACTTTATTGAAAGATTTGACCGAAAAAGACGATTCGTAAACATTCACTTGGCATCGACTGATAAACAGCAATAGTGATAAACATCATCAACTCAGTTCTTGGGGTGTCATCATAAAGGCATCAAAGAGCTGAGTTAATGACGCATTCTTCCCCTGAGAGATGCACATGTGACAACGTTGTTGCTGCTTTTCAAGTCCGTTCAAAATAAATTTGACTCAGCAGTATGTTTGACGTCAGAAATATCCTCAAAACGATGACCATGCAAGTGTTCCTTTAAGCAGGAACGATGACCATGCAAGTATTCCCAAACAGATAATAGTCAGACGGGACTAGCTCAGCTGAGTAAGAAGGATGATGAACCAATTGAAAACCAAGGGAGTACAAGCTGGCAGCCACATCATTGGAAGTGTGCGCAGGTGCATTGTCATGCAAAAGGATGTTTCCTTTAGTCAACTTCCTACGGCGTTTCGTCTTGATTGTCTCCCATAGCTGATCCAGATGGTTAGCTTATTAGTATCCGGTTATAATAGAGCCATGGGATAGGTAGTCAACAAACAGAATACCGTTTTTGTCCCAGAAAACAGACGCCATGACTGTTTTTGGCAGATTTCTGGGCGCGGAAGCTCTTCGGCCATGGGGACCTTATGTGCTGCCATTCCTTTGATTGTTCCTTGGTTTCTGGATCAAAGGATTGTTCTTTCGTTTCTGGATCAAAGGATTGTTCCTTGGTTTCTGGATCATAAATGTGGAGACAAGTTTCATCCTCAGTCACTAACCTCGCTTGACGTAAGTCACTAATCACATAAGTCCTGTGGAGCTCCACATTAGACCACAATGGCTTTGGATGCTTCAACTCGTTTCTTCTTCTGATCACTGTTCAAACATGTCAGCACCCACCTGTAAACCTGATTTACAGGTTTACAGGCCTGCTTTACAGCTGATATGTAACTTTAATTACGCTCAGCTATTTACTGTATTGTAATAAAAATATTTACTAAAGTAATTACTGCATGTCTCAATAAAAATACGAAAATCCCCTCTTGTTCATATTAATTTGCACACTACTGTAAGATAATTCAAGGAACTGTCTGAAGAAAATTGTGCTCAATTCAACATCAGATTCGAAATGTACTTGGAGCACCATTGTTAGCTGTTACCTGCCTGAATTGCCCGATTCTTAATAAACGCCGATTCACTGCTGAGCGTTTGATGGTTTGCAACTCGACGGCCTTGAGTTTTCTTCCATATTCGAGCGTTCCATTTACCATTTTGTATACGTTTTCTTGGAATCTAACAAAAGACCATTTTGAGCAAAAATCACAATTTGCTTTCGTCTACTGCAGGACACCTTCAAACCTTATAACTCTAGAAAGAAGAGTTTTCGACCCTATGTTCAAATGATTTTTTCTGCTAGTTTTGGTCTTCTGAAAGTTTATACAGACCGTTCAGAAACACACTCTTCGGTCGCTTATAGCAAACGGACATTCGATTTAATTTTATAAATTGTTGGGGTATTGCTCAATATGTTTATGGACAGAAATTGTTATTGTTAAATTAAGATATTAATTAATTAGAAACAACCCATTGAATTTTTTACGTAGTCCTTTAGCAATGTTTTTGTGTATTTCAAATTAAACAGATAATTATATAGCGTTATAAGTAAATGAAAAAAAAACAAAGAAAATCACAAAGAATGCTGTCCACAAATATTTTTAATTATACATGAATATACATTTCAGCCACACTACCTTCATTAACATCATATATTCTTCTCACTGTCAATCAAGGTGATTCTTCCAATCTCAAATAATGATAAATTCAACCCCATCAACTTATATTAATTAAACCATTTACAAATGAAACAGGAACTCTCCGAATTTTAGAGGTGAAGTTTTAGTTTTTTACTGCTGTGGATTCAGTAATTGCTAACATGATGACACGTGTAAAAATTCAAAAGAACAGGTGCATGAAGTAACAAGTTTAAAATTGTTTAATAAAAGAACAAAAGAACGTAAAGTACAAATTACGAGTGCAATTTAACGCCTTTCAATGAATTAACACACAAACAATTAACTGATAAATATACAGCAGAGCAGCTTGTAGTGGAAACGGTTTTCGCTTGAAGAGCTGCAACAATTCCACACAGTGTAATCTGGAAGCAACGTGTCTTCGTCTACCTCCTGCGTTAATATGAAGAAATCCTCTTCTAGATATATAGTGTCCTTGGTGGCTCGGGTAGGTTGAAGAAACTAAGTATGCAATACGCAATAGAAAAACAAAATATTAGCACACCATAAAAACTTGCATAAAACCAATAACAGGTAAATATAGGCAACCATGCACAGTAATTAAATTAATTTGCTTGATCATCTTAGAAGACAAACCACAACTAAACAGTAAGTTATCTTAGTCGAGTTCCAATAAACTAAGCAGGCGAATCAATTGACATAATAATTATAGGAATTCCAAAAGCGTACATACGTAAAATACACTCCTCACAATCCAACAATTAAGGGGAACAGTGACACAATATGCATTAAAAACCGCTTAATGACAATTACACTAATCAATTAGCAAAACCAATATTTAAATCAATGTAATCAGCACTAGAGAATTATTCAAATAAATACGGTGCAGTAAATTGTCCAAGGATACGATTTATCAATTAATATATTTTAAGAGGTTAGCAATTTAGCAGGCATGAATCCTCCCATGTCTTCCAAAAAATATCCATTCAGACCAAACGGGAAAATTCCTGAACAAACGGGAAAATTCCTGAACAAAGCTTCTCGGAAAATATCTAAACAGAAAGCAGTTTCGAAATTATCAAGCAAAGTTATATAATGTATTGCTGAGGCCTCTACACGACAGGGAAAAGAAATATTCGACAAAACCTGCTATACACAAGAAATGAGAAAAATGAAGCTTCCGTCTTTTGAGAAATGCCGCAAGGCTCACCAGTCTCCATCTTCAATGGGAAAACTGGCTTCTTCGCTTTTGCGTTCGCATAATATCCTTGAAGCATTAGTAGAAAAATTGTTTAAATTTTCAAAAGTAGAATTCTTTTTCCAAACATTTAAGTTACTCGAACAAGAATGAAACAGTTTACTTATCTCGTTAAGGCTGGCATCATCTTTATAGCTTCCCTCACAACTAATATATAAAGCTTTCCCAAAGCAACAATATGATTCCTTGAATCATAATTTTTGCCGCCAGCCAGCTGATCCTCTACGCAATAAGAATATTTACTTTGGATCATTACATTGACTGCCGAGGGTATTTTGCGGACCTGCTCGGAAAAAAGTATTTCAGAATATTCTCGAAGAGAATCTTCGAGCCCGCGATTTCATTCTTCCGAACACGTCACCTCGTGCTCTCACTTTCGGAACACGTGACACATGATTTTGCCATTATGGCAGGAATTCGACATCGTCTCGACGTTGCCCATTTACCTGTGTGAAGCCGCATAGAGTATTCATAAGAGAAGAGGCTGAAATTGAAACGGTAATAATTTTGTTGAAACATCACCGATCACTTTATGTTTGTTAAATTTGAAACCCGATTAACCGTTTTTGAATATCTTTTGTATTAGTCTCTGTGTTTTTATACATAGATAGCAGGGTGAGGAAAAGGTTTGATAATACAGCGTAAAACTCGAAAACTAGTTGGTGTAGGTTAATGAAATTAAAAATATTATTACTAAGCAGGATAGAGTTACTTGTTGTGACATTTTCAGGTTTATGCAAGAAAGTGTTCATGAATTTTGGAAACTTATCTCCTAAATTATGACAGATAGAAGCATAGTGTCAATTGCAAAGTTGTAGGGCACTCTTCAATTACTTTAAATTAAATGTCAAAATCATTGCTTTTTTAGGGAAAAAATTTGTTAAGGTACTTCGCGTCATTTGCAGAGAAGCACCAAAGATGGGTGCTTACCAACTTAAAGCAATTATTTCTTTAATTTTCCTTAATAAACCAATGATTTTAACATTCGATTTTAAAGTAACTGAAGGGTGCTCTACAACTTTGAAATTGACACTATGCCTCCATCTGTCATAGTTTAGGAGATAAATTTCCAAAATTCATGAAGACTTTCTAGCATCAATTTCAAAATGTCACAACCAAGTAGCCGCTATTCTGCTCAGTAATAATATTTTTAATTTGATTAACCTACACCAAATAGTTTTCAAGTTATACGCTCTATTATCAGACTTTTCCTCATCCCCCCCCCCCCTGTATATTTTATTATCCGCAGAAAGTAAGCTTTAATAACGCGTCAGTCGTAGAGATGAATTTAGGATAAGTAACCAATGGAACAATCAGAAATTTTGTAGACACCCTCTTGTTCAGAGTTTTGCTCTTCTTTACTATTTACAGATCTAAACACATAAAGCGTTTCTGGGTCTTAAAGTTTATAAATTTTTATTATAAACAATATAATTTTGTATGATTCCATGTTGATCTCCTAGTGGAAGCACTTAATCCTTCGAAATAACTTTGTAATTAATTGCAATTAACCTAGATCTCCTTTATGAAATCCGCTAAGTAAATAAAAGAAGCAGACAAAGCCTAAAGCCTCCTTCAGGGCGGACCATTCTGTTTGTAGGGATTGTGCTCGATGAAGCTCGCTCAACAAGCAGATGTTTAGCTAGAAGATTACAAAAATAAATGTAGCTACAAATACTGAATTATTTGTTATCCTCTATCATATTTATCAACTCCCGCTCCATCGTGCAAACACTCCACATTGCAAACAAGAAGCGAATCCTGCCAAAGAAGAAAAGTTAATTCAAATCGTAAAAACATTTGTGTGCGTCTGAGTGTTTGTTTGCTTGAGTTTGCATGTTGTTGAGATGCAGATAAAATGGCTAAATTCAAATTTGGTCATACAGGACAGTCAGATAAGCCGAACTCTGTAAAATCCTTAAACTATTAAAAAAAACCCTTGGAACATTGATGATTTGGTTTAAAGTCTTAATAGTAGTTTTTGAATTTATTACTTTAAGGACACTTGCTTCTATTTTACTGTTTAAATAACATTTAACTTAAAACTGTCTTTCACTTCAACTGGTAATAGCTCCAAAAGTAATTAAAGAATAAGCTTTTTAGACATTATCGAGCGTTATATAAAAATGAACTATTTATAATGATAACCGTCGTTCTGATGAATGTCAGAAAGCTAATGAAAGTTTATATATACAGGGTGTTTTTGAACTCGGTGCACAAACTTCATACGGTCATACATGTAGGTGAAAACATCCTGAAAGTTTTTTTTTTTTTTTTTAACAAAGAATGTATGGTCCAAAATTCATCATTAAATTGCTACAGGGAAAAGTGTTGGAAATACTCAACCCATTACCTGTTGAATTATGCATGCAAGCTGCATGCAAATTAAAAAATTTTTAAAAAGAAGGTATTTTAATACCCACGATGCCCATTTCTAGAGTATTGAAAATCCACATGTGGTACGGCTACATGCATACCAATAACGTTTTAGTGTTAATATTTGGCAGGAGCACTCAATGACTTCTTGATTGGACCATATCTGCTTCCACCTCAAACTCAATGGCCAGTTTACCAAACATTTTTGGAGGAACAATTGCCAGAACTGTTGGAACATATACCAACTGCCATTCGCAATTGGATGTGGTTTTAACATGATGGGGCCCCTACACATTTCAGCGTTGGTGTGCGGAATTACCTCAATACAACTTTTGGGGCCTAGCAGATTGGCAGAGGCGGATCTGCTGCTTGGCCACCTAGATCTCCTGATTTTTCATCTCTGGATGGCTTTTTTTTAGAAACATCTGAAGAGTCGAGTTTATGAAACTCCTATTAACTCAGATGAGGACTTAGTTGCCAGAATTGCAGTTGCAGCTGAGAATGTATGTGACATGCTAGGCATTTTTGAAATTGTTCGCCTATCAGTGTTCGTGTCAGCTCCTTTGAACAGTTATTGTAATCAGTTGTCAATAAAATTGGTAACTAATTGTTGGTAACTTTTTTACCAGTAGAGATTTAATGTTGAACTTTGGACAATGCTGTCAGCATTATGGAACTACGTTTGAATTTACTTTTCCCGTTAAAGGACATTCTTTCATGCCTACAGATCGGGCTTTCGGGAGGGTGGAACAGCTCTTTCGCAAGAAATCAACTATCTTTACATTCTTTGGTAAAAAATGTTCTGTATGTTATCATCCATCACCCTGTAAAGTTTGTTCACCGAGTTCAAAAATCACCCTGCATAGAAATAATGAGTCTTCAAGAAAACACATTTTAATAAAGGTAATAAGTATTAATACATGACCCGACAAATGTTTCGGCGTTACGACATATCGAAGTTTTTACATACAAAGCTGATAATATGAGTGGTCACGTAAAAAGGGACCTGAAGTGAAAACATTAGATTCCGAGAAAAACATGTTTAAAGTTTGAAGACGTGTACAAACATGGTATGCAGCACAGGGGAAGGGCAAGCCAACACCTTCTAGACACAAGGCCTCAGGAACGACAAAACAAGAGGCAGTAGCAAACATTACATATAAGATCAATTGAAACTGAGGTATTCAACCGCGATACAGTAACAACCCAGATCTATTGCCGTGGCATCCTGCAACAGTATGTGCTATTTTTCCGGGGAGCAGTCGAGCCACAGTTCTACTAGAGACGACAGCGCTGCTCCATACGTAGTACACATCGTGGAGGAGTAACTGAAACAAGAGGACATCCAATGTATGGATTGGTCGCCTTGTTCGCTAGATATAAATCTTATTGAGCACGCATGGGATGCCCTCGGCAGACGTGTTGAATCTGTGCTACAACCGCCTTGGTCTCTCCAAAAGCCAATCGAGTGCTAGTTCAGTAGCGCGACCTGCTGAACAATTTAGTTGTATGGCACGGAGTTGTGCATTATGTGTACCAGTTAGAAGCCATCATACTGAACACCATCTGCGCTTTCCACATGCCATAGAATGGCGACCAAGTACGCACTATAAATAATCTCCCCAGAAGAGGCTTTTTGGCGACAATTTGTTGCATGCAGCATTATCTTAATAAAGCCTACTGTATTTTTCTGGAAAATTTGATGACATTTCGCGGATCGAAACAATCCAATCTTGTAAATCTTTTAATTTTTATTTTTTTGAGCGTAAGTGTATATTAACAGTCGCTTTTGGGTGTTTAAAAATGTTTTAGTGGTATTATTGGTCCTAAAAGGGATCTTGAAATTTTTCTTATTAAAAAAATTCTAATTCTATAGTTTGTTTACCGAACATAGGTAAATGTTATCCATGAGGAATTTTGTTGAATTTTATCTTATGGGTGTTATATATTTAGTTTTATGCATTAATTTATTAACATCTTGGGATTATAAACATTTTGTGTTTAAATTCAGGTTTTAGTATTTTTAATTCAACGGATTTGTCCTTTTGATTTAAAGGGAAAGTCTTAAGACGATGGCAAGGGATCGGACCGCAGCAATTTGTTTTCGTGTGGATGGTTATTTGTGGGGGGTTTTTTCGGAAAATTTTGAATTTAAGTGGATATGTTTTGTAAAGTTAGAAGTAGTAGCAATATCTAGCTAGTTGATGCTTTAATTTATTTCTTTTTTCTAAAGTGCTTTCTAAAATAACATTTAGATTAGCATTTAATCGAATTAAATGTGGATATAATATCAAGCATATTTTCTTTATCTTTGTCAAGGTTAGATATGTAATTTTAATTTAACAGTGCAATTAAAACAAGATCTGAATGTTATGTTTTAACTTGTGTAAGTACCCGGCTTCGATCGGGTTGTTTGAATTATAGAGGTTGTTTAGGGTCAATTTTAATTACAGGGTTTATTTAATTCAGCACAGATCATCCATGACTTCTCGAGAGTTATTCTCAGGGAAAAAAAACCGTTGCATAAATATAAGTGCTTTTTCACTCATAAAATTCGTGTAATTCGCAGCAAGTCATTAAAACCCGCTAAAAGCCCTACTCACCCGTTTAAAGCAATTTATTTATCAGGATTTGATTAATATGGGGTTAATTTTGTTTACGGTAAATTTTTGAATAAATAAATTAAGGCTTTTTTTTACTTTGAGTTTAAATAATGAAAATGCAAAATGTAAATATAAATAGCTAATTTGCTCTGTTATCTTCGAATACTTTTCTACATTTTTTGTTTAGCCACCAGGGGAATAAATGAAAAATTTTCTGGAGAATCAACCTGTGAACATGCTACGGACTTCATATTGACTCTCGCTACTTTTAATGACTATCCCTGCGCTTTATGGATCGCCATACTTATTTTTTTTTAATTTTTAATAATGTTCAGTGTAAAAGGGGATTGTTGGTTGTTTTTGTTGGCTTGTCATTCTTTTATAGGTAGTATTATTGTTAAATTTAAATATTTGTTGCACGAAAAATGGATGGTTTATCACATATAAAATCCGTGCAACCCGCTTAAAACCATGGGAAAGTAGTTTAAAACTTTTACTGACTAACAAGGGAATCCCACATAGCCTATCCGTGCACTTTTTTTTTACGCGCAAGCACACCGTGCGAGCGATAGCGTTGCGCAGCAGCAGAGCGCTCCGGAAGTGCAGAGTTCAACAAATATGGCAGTTACCATATTTGATTACCGAATTACTTAATAAAATGAAATAATTAAGGAAATGGTTATTAATTACTATATACATTTTTTACTTGAAGGCAATTAGCTAATTATAATAATCTATTTTTAAAAACTAAGTTTGTTTAGAAATTTGAGAAGCCATTCAATAGTGTCTGCTGCTGTCTACTTCCATTGATTTCATGTGAAGTGGATTCGTGCTTATTGCTGAGTAGTGGAAGAAAGAATTTCCTTAAGGGCAATAATACACACAGCCCGCTCTAAAATAGAATCCTTGAATGGCCATGTGTGCTCAATTTTATTCGTTTTCGCGGTTTATTTTGAAAGAAATACAATATCGCACTCTCTTATTTTGCAAGCATCTACAGTAGCTTCAGATGAGTAATATATTTCAATTTGGTGGATTTCTGTGACATATATGTTCGAGGGATTCCCTTGTAAGTTAAATCAGCATGGAAAGTTTGATGCCTGTTGGTTTCGCGGTAGAGATTATCGCGAGTATACACACAGACAGATAGACAGACAGACACACACACACACACACACACATCGTCTTTCATTAATGTAGATATAAGTATTATAATTCTAACAATTTATTATGTAAATGTCCAACTGTGTCTCCAATAAGATTTTCTTTGCTACTTAAGTTAAACAATCAAACATGATACATCTTATTTTGAAATCTGAGCACACTGCAGAAATGCATGGATACAAGACAGGAACGTAAGAATGTAGACGTTCACCTAAATATAAAAAAATAATATAAATTAATTTATGTAATAATGATGGAGTGGAATAATAATGTTGTTTTGCCGTTCACAATGTGCTGACCGACAAAAAGAATTGTAAATTGACAACCTCATCAAAACTGATTTCATAATATTCCGCTTTATTATTTGATGCTCTGCTTTAAGTTAAATAATTGCAAAAATTACGTGGTGCAGAAATATGCAATTTACTCCTGCTGAAAAAACTTCAACTTGATATCATTACAAGCCAAAATGCCAACAGCTATTGTTACTCAGTCTAATGACCAGTTGACCTCGTTGCCGTCATTTCCACAGGAGAACCGCCACCGAAAATGTCCGCGTTTCCATATCTTCGTGCTCCTATTCCTCCCTGCAGGTTTATTGTAACCGAGGCAATATCATCAACAAACTTTCAGCTGGAAATTCGGCGCCTGCCAGTATCAATACTAGACCCAAGGTAAATAAAAGCTGACAAATAACCCATTAGTAAAGTACACGTTAATTTTAAAGACGATAACTCAAACACATCTGCCTGTATTTACTTTTTGCTTTAGTTATGTTCAGAAGTATTTTATAGCGACAAAATATTAGCGATACACCCTTGAACTGCTTTTCTCGAATTTTTCAATTTCGAATTCATGTTATTTCGATTTAAATTATATCTTTCATATGGATTTCTGAATCTACACCTAGATATTAAATGAATCGTTAGCTTTACTAAGAAGACTTTAATGTCGATGGAAATTTATTATTCTATATCACCAGATAAGATATAATTATTTTATGAAGTTATTTCAAAAATACCGAACCTCTAAAAGTAATCATGAAACACGAAAGATAAAAAGCCTCATGACACCAAAGAGCATAGGATATACATGTATGTTATCAACTTCTAAATTATTACAATTACATGTTTTTAAATTTCACTAAATACATCAAGTGTAAAAGCTTGGATTTGTCTTTTCTTTAAAAAGTTTTTAAACTACGATTTTATTTCATATACAACAGGAAACTGAAATGTTAACATTTGAAAACAACCGTTTCGATGTTATCTTTTAACGCATAGACCATACCATAATGACGACTATTGAGAAAGAGTGAAAAGACGACAGAGGAAGCGCTCCTTTAGCTCCGTGCTGTATTGAGCAAATGGGAAGCAAGTAAATAGAAGAATCGGCGACCGCTAGACTACACAAAGTGATGAATGGCCAAGTTTTGCTTCAAGACATCGAGACACACAATAAGGTTAATGAAAATCTTCTTTCGAGTTAACCTTTGGACTTGCCATCTTTGGGAAACCCCTTAAGCATTCCTGTAAAAGCAAGCAATTCATGTAATTAAAATATATCTAATCGGGTTTGCTAATAACGAAGAAAGATCGTCCTATCATGCATGACAGTTCTTAATAACTGAAATGTGTGTGTATGTACTCTTTAGTCATGGTGAATTAGTCCTCAGAATAGTCTGGTTGATATACACGTATTAACTCCAGCTTTAATATGTGAATGCTTTTGGAGTTATTTTTTTTTTTTTTTTTTTTTTTTTTTAAAAAGCTTTCATTAAGAAAAGTGAAAACTGCTATCTTTTAGGAGAAGAATGGAATCGTAAGCTTACTCTTCCCCTCTTATTACCATAATAATTAATAGTTCCATCTGAGAGAATTAAATGGAAATTCCTTTAACTTGAAATTCGATAACTTTGGCAATGTAAACTTAAATCTTTGAGTTTTGTGAACATCAGCAATATACTTGAACCAATGAAAAATAAAATGACAAAGGTGTTCTTCATGATGCAAGACATTATTGCCTGTCCAATGAAAGTTGGAATGGGCATACTCAATTAAATTTTCATTTCAACTGTTAGACATTGTTAATTTTACTTGATTTACTGTAAATATAGACGGACGACAACTGACTTAGTAAGTCTCGCGAGCAAAGTAAACATCGCACAGGTCTGCAAATTTTAATTTTTGGAAAGTTATTTTAAATTTTATAGGTGACTTAATATGACTTAATATAATTTTGGTATGCTCATTTTGAAAATGGATTGTTTCCATCCATCACGCAAGGATGTTTCATAAAATGCAAATAAAAATAAATAAGATTTTTAATTAATAATAATAAAAAATTGTAGAAGAATTTTTTTATTAACTGCGCAAGCGCAGAATGTATTGTTCCTTCCAGAACGGAGTATTTGGGCTTTAAGGAATTCCTAAGGTCAGTTACCGACGACTGTAATACTGTCCATTATAATAAAACTAAAGTGAGCATGTCGTTTAGCGTATTCAGCATATTCAGATTAGAAAAAAAAATCTCTGAAAATTTCTTGATAATAAAACTATCGAAAACCTGTGCAATCAATGTTGCAGTCCATATACGAGGGTAGCTCAGAAAGTAATACACCACAATTTTTTTCTCCGTTCCCAACAATGGTACGAATGCGAAACTTGAGATATGTATTCTTTGAAGTTTTCGGAGTGCACGCGCAAAGTTTCCATTTCTTCCGACAGATAGCGTACGTGCAGCAATGAAACAACATAGCGTCTGGTAAGTGATGTACGTTACAAGCAGTGTGTCATCATTGAATTTCTCACTGCGGAACAAGAAACGATTGGAAACATTCACAAACGTTTATGTGCAGTTTTGTGGAGCATCAGCAGTCGACAGAAGTACGGTTAGTCGCTGGGCACAGAGGGTGAGGCCATCAGAAAGCGGTTCAGCGGAGCTCCAAGATTCGCACAGTGAAGACATGGCTGCGTGAACAGAACACGGACTGGTACCGACAGGGCATACACGCCCTTGTGTCTAGCTGGAGGAAGGCCATAGAACGGGACGGAGATTATGTGGAAAAACAGGGAGTGTAGAAGAAACATCATTCTTTCGTCTGTATAAGTTTCATTGTGTTCAATAAATAATTGTTGAAGGAAAAAATTGTGGTGCATTACTTTCTGGGCTACCCTCGTAACTTGTCCTACATTAACACAAGCGCCGGTCGTATCAAAATTCTGTTTTATTTAATTTCGTTTCCGCCGATAATGTTAAAATGAGTCAGAGTGTTGCAGTTCGTAGAGTGACACGGTGATTTTTATTTTGGACAAATTCTGCGATCAAGCAATAGGACTCGAAAACTAGAATTTCTATATTTATATTGTATCTATTAATAATTTTGAAACTAAAGGCAAACAGTTCTTTCCATTCTTGTTTCTGCTCCTTTAAACAAATGATTTCGGCTGGATTCTTTAGGATTTGAAAGAGTTTTGGTTTTTATTCAATTCAACATTAAGCCGAAGGGGAAGCTCGATCTTAAATTTAAAGCTTCAATTTAAATTTTTTTCTTGTGTTAAGAAACCCTACTTTTCCAAACACCTACTTTCATACAATATTTCTCCAAAATTCTTGAAAGTTACGTATTTCAACGAAATTCTACAAATAAATTCTAATCTTCAAAATAATGTCATGACTTAAATTCTTTTTATGTGCTTTTAAAATTACACGGATCTGCAAAAAAAAAAAAAAAAAAAAATTTTAAAAATGTGTGAGATTTTTTTTTATTTTTATTTTTTTTTTTTTTTTTTTTTGGTGTGCGAGTAGGTAAAATATTAAGTGTTTTTTTTTCTGAAAAACAAGTTTTAATTGTGCTCTTGAATGGTGTTAATACACTTTTCAGACACAAATTCTATTATTTGAAGATTTCAATATAATAATTCAGTAGTAGTTATTATACAGCTTATGAGACCTTTTTTATTTTCCTTAATGCTTCTCCTTATACGTTTTCGTTTCCGGGAATCCGAAATTTCACGCTTTATCATCGAACAATAGTCCGTCATCGTAGACACATCCCATTTATCTTGATAAAGTCGCTCGTGTTCTTCACATCCGGGTGGAATCCCTCCCCTTGCTTTTCACTCAGCATATTGATTTGCCAAAAAAAATGTACGCATTGGAGAAAAACTGAAGTCATTATCGGTTTTGGCGCATAAAAATACATATGAATTAGTTGGCAATCCTATGCATTTTTTGGTCTGAGACCAATATTATTAGACATTCGAATTATACCTAAATAAAAGAAGAAAAAAAACACAATGCTTTAAGACGAACAATTTATATAGTTCTAAAAAACGTTTATACACCGTTCAAATATATCATGAAAATTTCAGATGTTTGAAAAGTTAATATTGTCATTTGAGCCGTTTATTTTGAAAGTGAGAAAAGTTCATTTTTTCATATTGCGAGATATTTAAGGTCTGCATTTCAATAAATTTTAAAATATTGGTAAGCACTTATGATCAAATTTTTTGTATTTATTAGTGTTAGATAATGTAAAATTCTTATCTAATGTCTATCAGTGTTGGCCAAAATAAAAAGTCTTATTAATCCCAAATGGTCTTGGTTCACTTCTTCAAAATTACTGAATTGTTGCAAACGTTAATTAATTTCAGTTCTATTTCAGTTGAAACCACCTTCTTATAAAAATAAAACAAAATATTGTGCAAATATATATAAATAGTTATTCATTTGTTGATAAGTAAAAGAAAAATTAAGAAAACAGTTTTATTTAATATTAGAGTAGAAAATCTAACATTAAAAAATGTAAGAGTTCCAATAATATTATACATTTTACTACTTTATGTGCCCAATTTCAGTTTTATTTAGGATTTAACATTTTAAAATAACATTAACACCTCTCACTATTCATGAGTTCATCAGGTTCAATTTAATATTTTGAAAAGTAAGAACTAGACAACGAACAAACAAGAGACGTAAAGTTTGATAAAATAAACAGTATTAAGTTAAATTCAATTGTAAAAGGGTTAGGATAAATTAATTCGGAATCAGTAAATAGATATAATAATTACATCGATTTATGATTGTGAGATGATAAACAAATTTATAAAAGTATTAGATAAGATCAAATTGATTCAAATTACAATTTAATTTGATTCTCCCAATTAAAATTTAAATGAATTTAAAAAAAAACCACTTCAAAAATAGAAAAAGAAAAAATTAAAAAGTAAGATTTCCAGATTTACAATTTATAAAATATTATATATATAATCTCCCTATATCATCCCCATGTTACTTTATAGTGAAACTGATTCAAATTAAGTTAAGTTTATAAGTTTCCAAGCGATTTCTGTATCCTTTTCGTTTAAGTATCGATGTTTATATTTTACAATTCTAAAGGCAACAACGTCACCAGAATTCCTCGGCGCAAGGTCAAGATTGATATATCTTTAAGGAATCAATCCAACTATCTCTAATAATTAATAAAAAAAATTAAAATACACTGACCTTAGGAATCTGTGGATGCTTGTATCAAAGAATGAGAGGAAGGAAACTCCACTTGTCCACAAAAGAAGTTTAATATGTATACAATTCGGCTACAAAATAGCCATCTTCAGTATGTCTCGATGTTATCAACAAAGATACAGCTTTTATAAGGTTTTTTTAACCAATCAGGATACCAGACTAGTGATAAATATCCTATTTGGTTTACAAGAAAAAATAAACACAATGCAAAAAGGGGGCTTAATATTAACAGGAAGACTAATATAAACAAGCGGCTATTATAAAGGGGAACGGCTATTATACCCGCGGAGTGACGCTATTATAAACAAAGGGCTACTAAAAAAAAGCTATTATATCCGGAGTGAGACTAGGTCACATGGGATAGTAAAGAATTCCACAATGATAAGTCCAGTGCGCCTCTGTCTTGGTTCAGTAATTTTTCGGGTGCAATTTTTGATATTTCCAATGACTCCAAGAAATTCAGCTTTTTGGGATCATCTTCAAAGTGCAAAATCCGAACGTTCTCTTTCTTTCCCACATGTCCAGTAGTTAAAATATGTTCAGCGAATGCTGACTTATCCGGCTTGGATACGTGTCTCTGTAAAGTCGTGCCGGGTCTGCTACATTCCCATTTGCCTGACCTTACATGAAATGCATATCCTCCAACTCGGCATTGCTGTAACCTGCTGCAGCCATGTAGTCTCACTCAAACACAGTCCAGGCAACGAATCAGTCAGGTCTACTTCCTTCCATTTACATGAACAGGGCATTCCAATTACATGGCAAGGGGAAGAGGTTTAGTTTCATTAAGTATCATCATCATCATTTCTCGGAAACGGTGCGTTATTCGACCTATGTTCATAGTGAGTTTTTTGTTCATTGCTATTGAATATGCATACCGTTAAATTTACGTCCACGACTTACGGGACACCCTGCATAAGTCATCTTAGCTTTCAATTTCTTAAATTTGGAATTCAAGATCAACATTTTATACATTTAAAATTATTCCAAGTTGCATTGTACAGCATTGACGTAATTCTACGTAAAGTTTATTATTTTACTGTATAGAAACTATTAAAAAGTTTATATTGCCCTTACTAACAATTTAATACTAGGGGATTCACTAATTATTTAAAATAATTGTCCTTCCAATACATTGCATAGAAAGTCTTTTCTAACATTGTATTTAAAAGAGTTCACCACAAGTGCAAGTACTGGTATTCCTCGACTCCTATTCATTTATGGCAATTTAAAAGTTTATTTTCATTAACTCACTCCTTGGAAACATTTAGAACCTGTTCATTATTTTTTTCTCAAGTGAGTCTTCCCAACTGAGTCTTCAACAACAATGGACTTGTATTGTTGAGTTGAGGAACACTTGATACAACAATGTTACTGTAATATTGCTGAACACTCAGTTGAGAAGTCTCAGCTGAGAAAGTAGATAATGAACTGGCCCATAGTGTTCATTCAGGAATTTTTTCGAGCCATGTTGAATTTCTTCATTCTGTCTTTCATTTATTGATACTCCAACGAGTGAAAAATGATATATTGTTGCTGGAATGTTTGAAAAAAATTTCAGGATTCTCCGTAATGGACATTGTTGCTAGTGGAAACCGAATGATTGCAAGAACTACTCCAATCTGTTTTGTCGTGGTCAGTCAGTATGCGGTCTCAAGTAGATTGGGGAAGCAGAACATGACATCTCAGCAGGAGATAAGTTGAGGTTATCCTCCGTCCAGGATAAGCTAAAAAGGAAAATCTGCTTAATTTTTTTTCTATTCACTCGCTTTTTAAGTCTTTCTTTAGAAACTAGTCACTTATAAAAGGAATTTGCGCTTTTCCCTGTAGATTGCGCTTTACTCTGTGGAACACAATAATCAAATTACTCTTATGTCAGACAACAATACAACTCCGAAAAATTTGAATATATGCAGCCTGTTTATAGTAAATCTTACAATAACTACATTTGACTTTTTTGCCAGCTTTGACTAACTGTAGTGCTTTAATTCATGCCTGACTTTTCCAGGGTTATTATTATTATTATGTGTGTGTTTCACTCATAAAATCCGCGCAATACGCTGCAAATCATTAAAATCCGATAAAAGCCATGTACACCTGTTTACGGTAATTTATTTAGCTCGGGTTGATTGAATAAGGGGTAAATTTGTTTACATAAGTTTTTGAATAACTAAATTAAGGCATTTTGTTTATTTGACTTAATTATTAAAAATGCAAAAATTCATTGCATTATCGATATACACTTAAAAAGTAATATGCACTGTTATCTTTGAAAACTCTTTGTAGACAACATTTTTGTTTATCCACCAGGAGCATAGATGAAGAAGTGTTCTAGAGAATCAAGCGTGAACTTGCAGTGATCCATGTAAAAAGCGCGAACTGACTTCCGCTACTTTTATTGATTGTCCTTGCGTTTTATGGATCGTCATAGACTTTTTTAATTCTAAGAGTGTTCAGTGTAAGAGTGGTTGTTATTGTTGGCTAGTGTAAAATGGCTAGTAGAATTTACTGTTGAATTTAAAAATTTAAATATATTTTGTTGCATGAAAAATGGGTGGTTTTTCACTCTTAAAATCCGTGCAACTCTCAGAAATCCATGGCAATTTGGCTAGAAACGTTTCCCGAACAACGTTAAAGCATCATGAAAAATTTGACGCCCGTTAGTTTTGCGTTAGTATAGATTATCGCGAATATATACACAGACAGTCAGACAGATAGTCAGATTTAGTTTGACTTTTATTAATGTAGATGGAAAATAAAATATAACGTGACTAAAATTTCAATCATGATGAACAGGAGGTGATAAATCCATCAGGGTGTCTCATCTAAAGTGAACTAAAAACCAACTTCTAAAATACAAATCTAACCGAGTATTTTCAATGGCAGAATTATTGTACTTTTATGTGAGGGTTTTTTTTATATGTATTCATGTAAAAAAAAAAATCCGACGCCATTTTCATATTGGAAATCAATTTTGAAAAATGCAATTGAAAAACCCTATTTTAATATTTTCAAATTGTACTGTGGGGGTCCGGGACCTTGTAAATTTATTAATTTTATAATACTATTAAAATTTAATCTTACAAGCCAATCTAAGGTCCTCAGCCTCACCTTCCAACCTCATTATAAGGATGGGAAAACCTTTACACAAGTTCGTGCTTAGTGTGTGAGTTCACTAAGTCTTAGAAATAAAGAAACTGTTTATTAAATAGTTTAATTAACATATTTTATTTAACATTTTAGATTAAAAATTAATAATTATATTATTAATGGTTGATGGCCAAACGAGAAATAGGGAAATGAGTGAGTGGGTGCGTTTACCATTATCTTCATGACTGCCGGGCGATGTGGCGGGGATGATAGGTGCTGCTTCTCCAGATGGGTTCCGCGGTTTTAACTAACTTTTCTCAAGGATACAAATTTATAATAATAATATTAAGAATAACATTTTATTGAGTGTTCTCATTTCTTAACACTGATGGTTCTAAGTAAAAATCTAGTGAAAGGACTTCACTCTAAACTAATTGTTACTTATTCATGAGGATTCTCAGAGGACGTCTTTCTCTCTGGGTTGCTCTCTTTCAACAACCCTGAAGATAAGATTTTTCTTATTCAATTCATAATAAGATCTGTTTTTTGAATTCTATGATAATAAATCCAATGATTGGATAATCAGGAGGGGAGACTCCACCTATGATTTACTGTCAGCCGGGTGACGTCGGAACCGACTCACCGGTGCAATTTACAAGAGGGGATGGGTCCAGGGTCCACTCTGGGCCTCGCCACCTGACTCCTCTGTAAACAACTGACTTCATGCTGGAATCTGACTCCTTCCTAATCAATCAGATCTATTATAAGATTTAATATAATGTTTTTTAGAGACTGATTAGAAGTTCTTTTAATTTCAAAAAAGTACTTATAATGTTCTAATTTCAATAAAGTATTTATAAAATGAGAGGGGGGGGGGGGTGGGTCCGGTAGTTTCAGGATCCCACAGTACACAACATTTGAGAAATGTTTTATTATTGTTTTTTTTCAATTGATTCAACCGTTTAGGAGATAGAGGCACTGAAAGTGTGATGTATTTGGATTTAAAGAAAAAGCAATAAACAGAAATTGTTAATTAATTTAAGCGAAAACAAAGTTTGACGGTGCGTCTATTAAAAAAGAAGGAAGCGTATAGTCGAGGAGGACGCTTTCCATTACAAGGAGGATCAGTTGAATGGTCTTCTCGATCCTATGATCTAACTCTATCTCCTAAACGGTTAGATCAATTGAAAAAATACCAAGAATAAATCAATATCAAAATGTTGTGTACAATCTGAAAATATTAAAAATAAGGGTTTCCATTGTACATTTCAAAGTTGACGTCCATTAGAAAATGGCGTTAGTTTTTTTTTTTTGGAAATGGAATACACATAAAAACCCCTTACATATAAGTACAATAATTCTTCCATTGAAAGTACTCTGTCAGATTTGTATTTAGAAGTTAGCTACTGGTTCACTTTAGGTGAGTCGGATGTTGGCTAGAGTAATACCTGGCTTCGCTCGAATTCGTTCAATATTTACTGGCTGTTCAGGATAAAATTTTCAATAATTAAATTTGACTTTATTGACAGTTTTGACTAACTTCTCCAAGGTTATTCCCATGAATAAATCCGTTACATAAAAATGTCCATTGCAAATTTTTTTTTTGTAATTTTAATAATGTTCCGTGTAAGAGTGGATTGTTTTTTGTTGTTGTTGGTTTGTCATATGGTTGTAGATACTATTATTGTTGAATTCCATTCCCCGCACTATGTTAAAGCATCATGAAAAGTTTGATGCCCATTGGTTATCGCGATTTTACACACAGATAGACAGACTAACAAACAAACAGACAGACA
>JAHWFO010026271.1:727100-897184 GCA_023313115.1 Rhysida immarginata
ACATTATCTTCACAAGACTTCATCTACATCCTCAATAGACTGGGTTTTTTTCTGCTATCAACAACATCTTCAATAGACTACATCCTTTGAGTTTTCTTCCATCCCACAAGTTTCTTCATCGTTTTTCAAGATTGGTGACTTTATTTATTATTTATTTTTTTGTTTTTATTAATTTTACGATTTTCCCCATTAAACGGAGATTGACCACATTTAAATTTAAAATTAATCATTTAAACTCCTTAGATCAATAATATTTAGAATTAAAATTAATATATTTTTGATACCAATTTATATTTCTTATATGATAAATATATTTCATATACAGGGTGTTTCAGAGCACCGGTGTCATCTTTTTGAAAAATAGTGATTCTGGATATTTAAAAAAAAAAGAATTTTATGGACAAATCCTATGATAAAAAGTTCATTTTCGGTAGTTTTCTTCCATAAAACCCAGAGACAGGGGGGGGGGGGACTGGAGTCAACTTTAAAAATTCAAATGAGAACATGTAAGATATCTTTGGATAGTACTTATAAAAATAAATAACTTTTACTAAACGTTTTTTTCCTAAACCTCAACGTTTTTCACAATTAAAGAAAAATGAAATAAAAATCAGTAAATACATGAGGGCGCTAGGTCAGGGTTGTAGGGTGGATGGGGTAACACTGTCCAACCCTGTGTCGCGATGTGTTCCGAAGTCCTCGAACTTGTGTGAGGGCGAGCGTTATCGTTTTGAAGCAAACAATCAGCTGATGTAAAATCACAAAAATAAGAGAAAACTGCGTGAATACACATGACGACACATGCCTTAATTTACATTTCCTCTAATTGACATCAGATTACATCATTGTCACATGATCATATTTGAAGAAGATAAAAAAGCTGACTGTTGAGGACCATAAGTCCATTGACTCTGCTTTGCAGAAAATGCCATTTACAAATGAAGAAGCATTTGATATGCTAATGATACTTGGAGAATACATCATAAACTGTAGAGCAGCTGCAAGGGTTTATGCAGAAGAACATCCATATCACAACCATCACACGTAGAATTTTGTTGGATCCGGTTCTCCTGATGACTTCTTTTTATGAAGGCGAATTAAAGATATCGTCTATGAAAAGCGTCGAACAACAAAAAAAAGACATGAAAGAAAGAGTTCGAGTGGCTTGTGAGTCTCTCAGTAGTACTGAATCCCTCAGAGCAAGCTAGGATATAAGAAAGAGAACACAGCATTGTTTGGCACAAAATGGTGCACATTTTAAGAACTTACGAAGTGTGTATGACAGAATGTAACATTACGAAGCCAATATCACAATAACTCAGTTAATTAATTTATTGATTTATTTTTCAGTTTTATTTAATTTCACAGCTCAACGAAGAAAAATTTTTTGAATGAACTTGTCTTATTGTTGTGGTTTCTTTGTGTGCTGAATCCGAATCTGTTTTAAATTTTTCTATCACGTCACGTTTCAAGTTATGCACATAAACACTGCAACGTTAAAGTAATGGGTGTGAAGAGAAGCGGCTGCAATGCTAAAGTATCCATTTTTGGGCCATAATGAAATTTATCAGGACCCAAACACTAGATAATCTAAAATGTTTCATTGAAAAACAAGAAATCTTTGGATTATAGAAAAAAGTGAGGTGAGATACGGATTTGGCACAAAAGAAAAAGCATAAGGATCATCTCTTAACGTTAAAAAGCTTTTAAAAAGTTATTTTTGCTAGCCTGGTTGTTAATAGACGATAAGAATTTGAAAAAAAACTTTTAATAGTAAAAGTTGTTTATTTTTAAAAGTATTATCCAAAGAGATCTTATATGACGTATGTTCTCATTTGATTTGTTCTGGAAAATGAAATTAACAAAAATTGCTGAGACGTGTGCTGTGAATTTAGTTTAAAGATAATATACAAAAAATGTGATTTTTTTTTGAAATTTAATAGGATTATAGTATTATTGTACAGTTTCTTAGAAATCAGCAATTTTATTAAAACTGTTTTAGCTATAAATCAGTTTTTTTGAGGTTATTATTTTTTAGATAAGATTTAGTCCCCCTCAACGCTAAATAATTACTTTATATTTTTTTGATCTTATTATTTATTTTACTAAATTATAAGGCGAGAGGAGTTATGTATTAGTATACAGTAGCCCTCCCCAAAAATCAAAGAGTATAAATAATATTTCTATATTCTGGCATTGGAGAGCTATGATTTTTAATTTTAACGGGAAAACGATAAAAATCTGAAGCAGTGATATGATATTTTCCATGTAATAAAGTGTATATGTGGAATGGACTTAAGTTCGATGAAAGTAAATTTAACCACTCAAAACTCACAATGACTTCTTGTAGAACCAAACATTGAAGGCTTTTTTAGAAGAAACTCTACGCAGATGTTGATATTCGATGTTGAGTATCTAACACTGTTTTAGTTGAAAATGATGGCAAGTTATCATCGAATATCAACATCTGCGTACAGTTTCTTCTAGTAAAGCCTCCAACGTTTGGATCTACAAGAAGTCATCGTGAGTTATGAGTGGTGAAATTTACTTTCATCGAACTTAACTACATTCCATCTGTACATTTTATTACAAGAAAAATATCATTTCATTACTTAGAATAATTCTACTTTCCATTTTCAACTGAAGATAAAAATCTTATTTGCATTTTAAAAATATTTGTTAGCAGTCTTTACACGCCTAAAGTAAAGATGAAAATAGTTTGTTTCTTGAAAAATATATTCACTGAAGGAACTACATCTACAGTATGCAAATAAATATTCATTTTGAAATGGTTAATAGATAATTCTTCTTAAAAATAAGAACAGAACCACTTTTTTGCATTACAGTTACAATTATCTTCGCTATTTACATGACACGAAGTAACACCTCCTCCAGATTATCGATTAGAGAATTTGCCCTCATCCACAGTAGGGTTGCGTTCATTTTTTATTTGAGCAAGGCCTATCAATTATTCTATGTATTCAGCAGTTCAGCTCCCACTGTCTGACTTCAGAGTACCACACCAGGGAGTTCATGTTGCCCTAGAGAGAGAGTAATCCAGATGTGAGAGAAATGATGATGCCGCTGATGAAGCAAGTGGACCACTTAAATCAGTGACGAATAAAAATGTTTATTAAATGTATCTATTTTAAAGTAAATGAAAGTTACTAATATTTTTGGTTAGTACTTGGGATTACTGAAAATCTTTAACAAATCACAATTTTAGCTAAGGACATACCTACTTAGAGTGCAATACCACAAAATGTTTTAGATTGCTGCTTGGTTTTTGTAGCTTTACAAGTTATGATTTCCAAAGAGAGGTAAATATACGGGGTGGAACAAAAGTCGTTTCTCCCCTCTTACCTATGCACAAAACGGAGATATCCCAAATCTGTTGCGACAGACCGGAAGTCGTGGGTGAGCTATCTGTTGGTGATCTTCCGATGAACTGATTAAGCAAATTAGGTCATGTACAAAGCTTATCTCATAAACCATAATAGATATGCACCAATTTTCAATTATAAACTTGTTCCGCATTCAGTTATGAGCATAATAAAAAGCGCATCATGAACGGATGAATAGATTACTCAGAAATGAAACGGTAACATTTCTACGTGGAAATCCTATCACATACTATATGACAACGCTCTAAAAACTGTTAGAAACTTCGTCCAACGTCGCGCTCAACTGTGATATGGAGTCGGTAGAAGACATCACATGCACATCCTTTATTAAGTACCGAAAGGTGCTTTATGCTTTGGCCTTGTCCGTCCGTCCGTCCGTCCGTAACTCGATTTTCTCAGAAAGTATGAAAGATTTTAAAAATCTGTTTTCACCAATCGATAGATATGGGAAATGGCACGGACGGGTTCGAAGATGGTCGAAATCTGTACAGTGGCACGCGCTCTAATTGTACTATTGTGATACCCCCCCAAAATTTTTCCATGTTAAGATATAGTAAGTAACATATCAAACCACTCGTAACGACGAGCTATGAACGAATATAACGTTATTAAATAGTGTTTAGCCGATTGATAAATTTAGTGTGAAATCGGTACAATTGCATTGGAGAAAACGCGTAATAAGCATATAGGTTCGGCTCAGCGCGTGCTCTAAACGTTAATGAAATGGTGTGTGCGCAGGATGCACGAGATTGACGATTATTGAAAGGGCAGAACGGACTCTAAATCAAAAGAATTTTATTATTCGTAGGGAGCTTATTATTTATTTATTACGATAACTTGAAAACGAATTAACTTTTTCACACTCTGTTTTCACCAATCCATTAATATGGGACGGAGCACGAATAAGTACGAACCTGAGATAGCCGGAATAGGTACGTGCTCTAATGGCTCGTGCTATAATGGTTACATTACGATACCCCCTTAAAAATTTCCTCTAACCAAATATGGCATGTAATATATAAAATAAATCGTCACGACGTCTCATGAACGAATATATGAGAGTAACTAGTGATAGCACAAATTGGTGTAACAGCACGTGTACGTGTAAGGATGTATCATTAATGAATATAACGCGTAAATAATGATAGTAGTAATTGGTTTACTGGCACGTGCCTAATAGTACCATATGGTACCGAAGGAACTTTCAATGCTAAAATACGGCATGTAATATATCAAATAACTCGTAACAACGTGCCATGAGTGAATATAACGAGTAAATAATGATAATGGGAAATGGTTAAATAGCACGTGCCCTAATCGTACTATATGGTACAAAATGGTACCATTGGAACTTTCAATGCTAAAATATGGCATGTAATATATCAAATAACTCGTAACAACGTGCCATGAGTGAATATAACGCGTAAATAATGATAGTGGGAATTGGTTTAGTAGCATGTGCCTAATAGTCCAAATGTTACCATATGGTATTGTTGGAACTTTCAATGTTAAGATATGGCATGTAATATATCAAACAACTCGTAATAACGTGTCATGAGTGAATATAACAAGTAAATAATGATAGTGGAAAATGGTTAAGTAGCACGTG
Source organism: Rhysida immarginata (assembly GCA_023313115.1). Lineage (NCBI taxonomy): Eukaryota > Metazoa > Arthropoda > Chilopoda > Scolopendromorpha > Scolopendridae > Rhysida > Rhysida immarginata. Next base: position 732,114 of record JAHWFO010026271.1, read on the forward strand.
CCCTAATGGTAACGTGAGGTACCATATGGTACCAGTCGAACTTTTAATGCTAAAATATGGTATGTAGTATACCAAACAACTCGTAACAACGTGTCATGAGTGAATATAACAAGCAAATAATGATAGTAGGAGATGGTTAAGCAGCACGTGCCCTGATGGTAACGTAAGGTACCATATGGTACCACTGGAACTTTCAATGTTAAAATACGGCATGTAATATATCAAACAACTCATAACGTCGTGTCATGAATGAATATACCGAGTAAATAATGATAGTGGGAAATGGTTGCATAGCACGTGACTTAATGGTACTAAATGATACCATATCGTACTGTTGGAACTTTCAATGCTAAGATATGGCATGTAATATATCAAACAACCCGTAACAACATGTCATGAGTGAATGTAACGCGTAAATAATGATAGTGGGAGTTGGTTTAGTAGCACGTGCCCTAATATTACCATATGTTACCATATGGTATCGTTAGAACTTTCAATGCTAAGATATGGCATGTAATATATCAAACAACTCGTAACAACGTGCCATGAGTGAATATCACAAGTAAATAATGATAATGGGAAATGGTTAAGTAGCACGTGCCCTAATGGTAACATATGATACTATATGTTACCGTTGGAGCTTTCTATGCTAAAATATGGCATGTAATATATCCAACAATTCGTAACGACTTTTCTTGAGTTAATATAACGACTAAATAATGATAGTGGGAAATGGTTAAGTAGCACGTGCTCTAATGGTACCAATTGATACCATATAGTACCGTTGGAACTTTCAATGCTAACGCTGGAATTTTCAATGCAAAGATATGGCAATTAATATATCAAACAACTCGTAACAAAGTGTCATGAGTGAATATAACGAGTAATTAATGGTAGTCGGAATTGTTTAGTAGTACATGTTTGAATGGTGGTATATATATTGCCTTTGGCTTATTGGTATATAAAACTAAATACTGTGAGATATAATGCTAGATAATAGTAGTTAATCGCTTGCTTCAATAGTAGATGATTACGTAGAAACACTTTAGTAATTGAATATGAAAAGATGATAGATGGTTACACATAACGCTTCAGCAATTAAGGCTTACTTCGTTTAACATTATGTGGGAATGTCTTACAAATTATAGAACTTTTATTTGTTCAAATATATAAAGAATAAGTTCACTCTTCGTTTAATCCTTCAGTTCTTCAAGTTAATTCTTTTAAATTCTGTTTATACATTTGTTTACTTAAATAGTAGTTTACAATTTTCATGTTTATATATTTTCTCTAAAGTGTGTTAAAATGTTGGTTAATCTATATATATCTATGTATGATGCTATAATACGAAAATGTGCTCCCTTTATCTGCTTTGGCGGTAAAGTCATTTTTGGTAATTTATTTCGTTAATGACTTTATTGCTTTATTTATGTCATTATCTTTTCCTCTTTCTTTGTTTTTGTTTTGTATTTATGATTATATTTAATATTTTTAAATAGGTTTTCCCGTCAATAAATAAATAAATAAATAAAATATTATATGTCGACTCTTCGAGCATTGTTTAAGCTAGCTTGGAACATTCGCCCGTTACGAAGGGATTGTTGTAGCACGCGCACACATCCTTAGCTTGCGCGCGTTCGTTAGCTCGCGTCTGCTTAATTAGCTTGCGGTCGTTCGATTCCAAACAATGAAAAATGACTTAGGAATACTTTCGAAAGTTATAAAAAGAAATTTAGTCATAATTATAAGCTGGTTGAAATTTATTCACAATTTATTCACAAGTACAAGGAAGAAAAGTGCGGAACAGAATAATATAAACGTCGCATCTATTTGCAAATAATAGAAGCGAGTTGTGCGTTTTGTCGACGAATTCATAATGTAAGAAACGAATGAACGGATAGGAAAACGGATAGGAAAAGGAAAGAATAGGTAAATTGCATAGCTATCATTTCATAATGACGATTCACGAACGAATACAATTTAATATTTCACTCATTGTTGGCGCTAATTTGATGCACGGGGCTGGGGTAATGTAAATCGTATTTCTGCCAATATTAAGCCCGAAATTGTCCCTACCGTAGAGAAGGCAACAATGTATGATTTTTCCTTGAGCATGCTGTCTCTCTAGGCGGTATTGATTGCACACGCCTCCGTTACGACCAGTTTCGTCATTTCAAATATACACAAACTACAAATTAGAAGTTTTTCGCGTGGAATATATAAACGACGCAGTTCTTCAATGGCTTATATAGCAGTATTCAATTAGCCTTTCGGTACTTGATTATATCATTCATTAATAGTTTATTAAGTACCGAAAGGTGCTTTATGCTATCAGTGTGGGGAAACGTGTCTGTCTGTCTGTCTGTCTGTCTGTAACTCAAACTCCTCCGAGGTTATGAAAGATTTTCAAAATCTGTTTTCGTCAGTCGATGAATATGGTTCATGGCACGAACCAGTTACAAATATTATCTAAATCGGTTCATTGGCACGTGCACAAATGGTACCTCTATTTTCCCGCCCAGCAATTTTCAATGGGAAGAAATATTGAGTAATATATCAAACAAATCGTAATGACGAGATAGATGCGGTTATTCATTACTATTTTCGTCAGTCGATGAATATGGTACATGCCATGAAAAAATCATAAATTTTATCTAAATCGGTTCATTAGCACGTCCACAAATGGCACCATCACGACCCCACCTAGCAATTTTCAATGGACAGATATATTAAGTAATATGTCAAACAAATCTTAATGACGAGATACAAGCGAATATAAATTACTATTTCGGCCAATAAATATGGTTCAGGAAATGAACCATTTTGAAAATTGTTGCAATCGAAACATTGGCACGTGCACTAATGGTACCTTTATGACACCTTCAAAAATTTTCAATGATAAGATATGGCATGTAATATATCAAATAAATTGTGATGATGTATCATAAATGAATATCACGTAAAAGTAATGATAGTCCAAATTGGTTTTAAGGAACCTGGTTTAGTGGAACCATTCTGGTTTAGTGGAACCATTATGGTTCATTGGAACTTTCAATACCAAAATATGGCATGTAATATATCAAACGATTTGGAATAAGGTGCCATGAAGGATTATAACGTAAAATTCACGTCTACTGTTGTCGACGACACTCAGCTCAGGAACCTGGTTTCTTGGAACCATGATGGTTCAATGGAACTTTCAATGCTAAAATATGGCATGTAATATATCAAATGACTTGGAATGAGGTGTCATGAATTAATATAACGTAAAATTATTGATAGTCCAAATTGGTTTCCAGGAATCTGGTTTAGTGAAACCCTGATGGTACATTGGAACTTTCAATGCTAAAATATGGCATGTAAGATTTCAAACGTCTTGAAATGATGTGTCATGAATTAATATAAAGTAAAATTAATGATAGTCGAAATTGGTTTCAAGCCACCTGTTTTAGTGGAACCATTATGGTTCATTGGAACTTTCAATGCTAAAACATGGCATGTAATATATCAAACGACTGGGAATGAGGTGTCATGAATGAATATAACGTAAAATTAATGATAGTCCAAATTGGTTTCAAGGAACCTGGTTTAGTGGAACCATTATGGTTCATTGGACTTGCAATGCTAAAATATGGCATGTTATATATCAAACGACTTGGAAGGAGGTGTCATGAAGGAATATAACGTAAAATTAATGATAGTCCAAATTGGTTTCCAGGAACCTGGTTTAGTGGAACTATTATGGTTCATTGGAACTTTCAATGCTTAAATATGTCATGTAATATATCAAACGACTTGGAATGATGTGGCATAAAGGAATATAACGTAAAATTAACGATAATCGAAATTGGTTTCAAGGAAACTGGTTAGTGGAACCATCCTGTTTTAGTGGAACCATTATGGTTCATTGAAACTGCAATGCTAAAATATGGCATGTAATATATCAAACAACTTGGAATGATGTGTCATGAATGAATATAACGTAAAATTAATGATCGTTGAAATTATTTCAAAGGTACGTGGTTTAATGGTATCATAATGGTCCATTAGAAACTTCCAATGTTAACATAGGGCCGTTTAAAAATGTAGTTCCGCGAATGGTTTAGTTTAACTTTTCGGTACTTGGTTATGTCATTCCTTAATGGTTTATTAGTTTTTGTTTGCTGAGTATTCTCTGTATTTTAAATTTTGCTACGTACATGTGAAAATCAATGTCAATGGCTTCGTAGATGGATACTGAACTATGTTATGACAAAGTAATACTAGAAGGACGGATAAGAAGATAATTATTTAAGCTTTTTTCCAATGGGATCGAAGATTAAAATTTAATTAAATAATGTTCTTCTAACTCTAATTACCACTAATACCATACGAAATTATATTTAATAAGCTTGTCTCTGAAATTAAATTATCAAATTATAATAATTTAATTAAATTAAACCATAACATCCAGATATCATAATTACCGATTAACATTTCAGCTTTGATAAAATTTTGAAGTTGTTATATTGTAATGATTCAATTGATTGTGTATTTTAGATTTAATTACACGTTGGATTTAAATGAACGTTGTTAAATCATAATCCACACAAAAGTTGGGCCAGGCATAATTGTCTGTTTCATTTTGCGTGTCTCATAGTGTTAGTTTGTTGCTATTCCTGACTGTTTTTTTTTCTTAATTACATCGAACTTAGTGTCATACTTAAGTTTTTACGAGGGTCTTTCAAAAGGTCATTACACTCACCATAATGGTAAAGAACCTCGGGCACGCGCAATGAGAGTAATTTGTCCTTCTCTACATACAATATGTCCCATCCAGCGGTGAATCATCTGCAGCTTGTTGTAAAAGCCCTTTGTTTGGCCCTGGAGGAACTACTCCATCTCAAAGATGACCTATTCGTCATTTACGAAACGTCATCTGGAATGGAGTGGAAAATATGGCACCCACATTGCAGTAATATGCAGTTTTTTGTACAAGATGTTACAAACAGACCTTCTGCATGATCTGTTCCGCTCTTATACTTTGGTTTTCGAGGACCATAGCTGCTACTTGCTGCACGATTTGCGACTCCTCACTGATGGAAGATCGCCCAAGGTGAGTGTCGTCATTCAGTCTAACCTGGACACGTTAGAATCGTTGCTGCCACATAGCCACGGTCTCGTAATGTTGGTTGAGACTTTAATGGACCTTTGTGGCATAGTTCCCTTCCGTTGTAGAAAACGTGTCAAGCCCGTGTTTATATTTTCCCATTGGTCTGCGTCGTCTGGAATTTGGTTATGTGACTGTGAATCCACGAAATCAGCGCATGTTAAAGTGGTTTGGATGCCTCTGCATGAATGTGGATTACTATTTTCATTTCAGTGCTACATCCGGGATTTCATGCTGGAATTGTAAGGAGTACTATTTTCATCTGGTGATTGTAAGGACTTAAGACTGGCCTCGTAGTTCTAACTGTTCTTGTTTTTGGTCATGTAACAATGCCACCGGAAAGCTGCTTCTTTTTGAGAAAAGACTAAAGCATCAATAAAAATAGCATTAGTTTTCTAAATATAGTTTAAATCTATAATGTCCCTTTATGCGATTTATTTGAGGTATATTAAGATAATTTAACTTTCCATTATGATCTTCTTGCAATGTAAATTTAGCATTAGTTATCATTTTTTTTAGTAAGTCAATAATATTATACATAAGCCGTGTCCGAAGTGTAAATTGACAAAAAATAAAATTTCATTTTTGTGCAATAACAGCATGTTGCCACGTGCACGAGCACTAATTAACTGGAAACAGAAGTTATTTTCCATAAAATATAGAAAAATGGAGCGCTAAGAAAATTAACTTTTCGCAAAAAAGGGTTTTCCAGTACTACAAAGACCACGGCAACGACAATAAGAAGAAAGCCGTAAAATGTTTCGTTAAAGAAGGCAGATCGCTACACCTTATACACAAATAATTAGGTGAGAGGAAACTTCAGGAAGTGGAATTTACAAGAAACTACCTGGTCGGCCTCCCGTAAAATCGTTGGAGAAACATGTTATTAGGGATCGCCAAGAGCCCGAACTTGAGTGTTCGTTGTGCAGTCTCACAATTTGATATGAATAGGTCGCCTTTGAATGACATCAAAGACTGTAAGTTTTACATTCTGGACAGCGTTAAGCCAGAGAGAGCTGTCCCCAAAGTATACGGGATCCCAAGAGCAACGCTCGAAAACAGCTCTTTGCGATCTCTACGAAAAAAGAACAAAATATTTTTGGTAAAATTGATGATGAGACGTACGATCCTAATGATCAAGCATATGTACCAGGAAGCGATTTTATCACAAAATGGAGTGTTCCCAACTTACTTACGAGCAATAGTTCGATTCCCATTCTAAATTTCCGAAAAGGCACGTAATCTGGCAAAGCATGAACCAGGATGGAAATGTCTCGGTGCCAATTTATGCAAAAGAGTGTATCTAAAGGAATGAGTAAAGAAAAGATTAATTCCTTTCATCCTTTGTGACCATCAGCTTGATGAAATTTTGTTCTTGTCCGATTTAGCAAACGCCCATTACGCCCGAATTATTGTTGACTAACTGGACTCTAAACAGCTGGATTATGTGCACAGGAAGAACAACGCTCAAAATGTCCCATAAACTAAAGGGATTGAAAAATTCTGGTCTCTATGTAAAACTGAGTATTCTCCCAAGACAATGGGGCCTAAACAAAAAAACGTTTTCTGAAATAATTGGACCAATTCAGCAAAAGGGTTGTGGAAACCCATGGAAAGTGAATTATGCAGAATGCTTCGCATAAGTGTTCGAAAAGGAGTCAAAACTTCCTCTGTCCAGCGCAAATAATAATAAGACATATTATCGAACGTTCCTACAAAATTTTATAGAATTTCTATAAAGTATAAAAACTGTAGGTTTTTTTTCAATTTTGTCAATTTACTTTTCGGACATGGCTTAATTTATTGTTAGAAATGATTAACTATGCCTAAAATATGTAGTTATTATGGCATTATCTAATTCGTATTAATAAAGATAGAATACCATTGAGTGGCGTGACAAAAAACAATTTAATTCCCCGCTATAAGTAATAGCAATTCAGCTTTCGCGAATCACGTCATCATAATGGGATCTCTTTTTTTTAATTATATTAATATAAAAATTTTAAAGTTTTCAGATCATTATAAAAAGTTATTGTAATAGGACAATTAGAAATTTAGAAAGCAAAATAATATGAAATGAACCAAACACTACATTTGAAAAAAAAATCAACTTTAATCATTAGAAATGAGCATACATCTTACCATGCTTAGGGTTCGTCCAAGTATTACGTCATCATTGAATAGGGGGGATTTGAAAATGGTGACGATTGGTGATGAGGGGGAAGGGGTAGAAGTTTTCACTGACATCGGCACCAACGAAATACTATGATGATCAATTTCGCTAGTGGAACAAGTAGATGAGCATTCTAACTAACATCAGGCTCGTTCGGAAACGTGAATGAACTAAGACTAAGTTAATTTAGTGAACATTAATTATTCTAAGAATATCTGTAACTTTTTCATAGCCAGAGTCTTACAGAAAAGGATAAAGTCCCGTCTCTCAGAACTGTTTCTGAAGAATTGAAACAAGGACATGTGAGGGAATCCCAATACTTTCTGCAAAATGATTCGTTGCAACAATCAAAGCAGAAACTAGAGAAGCCAGTATATAATAATCGTTCTCAATCCCGTGCCTATTGTACAGATGTAATAAATAAATGAAGTGCTTTTGTTACGAGAGGTCTCATTAGCCAAACGACACGTGATGTGACGTTAGAAACGTTGTAAAATGAATGTGCATACAGCATACGTACTCAAATCCTAGCTGTCGCACATACGTAACGGAACACGTACAGACGATCCTATGTGAAGCGGCCTTTACTGTTGTTGCTTTTAATGCGTAGATATGGCATGTAATATATCAAACAACTCGTAACAACGTCTCATGACTGAATATAACGAGTAAATAATGATAGTGGGAATTGGTTTAGTAGCACGTGCCCTAATGATACCATATGGCACACAATGTTACTGTTGTTACTTTTAATGCATAGATATGGATAGTTTATGAGTTTGATGAAGACGGAAGAAAAATCGGAGCGTAGGTGTCCAGGCTACCTTTCCGGGGACTCGAAGTCACGAGGGGCTTCTAAACGGTAACGCGAGCAGCAGGTTAGGCTTTTTAGCACATTTTCTATATTTAGAAATGTGCTTATGTTATCGGTTTGTCCAGCTGTCCGTAGACAATCCCACAATTCATTGCGTTGCAATAGAAAGAGTGCATGTATTGAATTGCTGGAAGACACGAATTATCCTCGCATTCGGGAAAACGCGTGTTGAGAACATACATGGGTTCGGCTCTGCGCGTGCTCTAAACGTTAATGAGATGGTGCGCGTGCAGGATGCACGTGTTTGACGATTATTGAAAGGGCAGTTCGGTCTCTAAATCAAGAGAATTTTTTTATTCCTAGAAAGTTTAGTATTTATTACGATAACTTGAAAACGAATTAACTTTTTCAAAGTCTGTTTTCACCAATCCATCAATATGGGACAGAGCACGAACAAGTGCGAACGTGAGATAGCCGGAATAAGTACGTACTATAATGGCACGTGCTCTAATGGTACAATTAGGATACACCCTTAAAAATTTCCTATAACCTGATATGGCAGGTAGTAAATCAAACAATTAGTCACGCCGGGCCATGAATGAATATATAAGAGTAACTAGTGATAGCAAACATTGATCTAGTGACACGTGTACGTATAAGGATCTCATAAATGAATATAACGCGTAAATAATGATACTGGGAATTGTTTAGTAGCACGTGCGCTAGTAGTATCCTATGGTACTGTTGAAACTTTCAATGGTAAGATATGGCATATATCAAAAAACTCGAAACAATGAGTCATGCCTGAATATAACGAGTAAATAATGATACTGGAATTGGTTTAGTAGCACGTGCCCTAATGATAGCATATGGCACCCTATGTTACTGTTGTTACTTTTAATGCGTATATATGGCATGTAATATATCAAATAGCTCGTAACAACGTGTCATGACTGAATATAACGAGTAAATAATTATACTGGAGATGGTTTAGTAGCACGTGCCCTAATGATAGCATATGGCACCCTATGTTACTGTTGCTACTTTTAATGCATAGATATGGCATGTAATATATCAAACAACTCGTAACAACCTGTCATGAATGAATATAACGAAAAAATAATGATAGTGGGAATCGTTTAGTAGCACGTGCCCTAATATTACCATATGGCACCATCTGTTACTGTTGTAACTTTCAATGCTAAGATATGGCATGTAATATATCAAACAACTCGTAACAACGTGTCATGCCTGAATATAACGAGTAAATAATGATACTGGAATTGATTTATTAGCACGTTCTCTAATGATACCACATGGCACCCTATGTTACTGTTGTTATTTTTAATGCGTAGATATGGCATGTAATGTATCAAATAGCTCGTAACAAGTGTTATGACTGATTATAACGAGTAAATAATGATAGTGGGAATTGTTTTAGTAGCACGTGCCCTAGTGATACAATATGGCAACCTGTGTTACTGTTGTAACTTTCAATGCTAAGATACGGCATGTAATGTATCAAGCAGCTCGTAAGAACATGTCATGAGTGAATATAACGAGTAATTAATGATACTCGACATTTGTTTAGTAGTACGTGTTGGAATCGTATCATTAATGGTTTCATTACAGTATCATTGGGCTTTTCAATGCAAATACGAGGGTTGGGGCATAAGTCATGGCAACTATTTTTTTCTTGTAGATATGTGAACGGATCACAAACGTATATGTGTCGTGTGGAAGTTCTGCAGGCGTAGTGTGTATGCAGAACAACAGATGGCTCTGTGATAGCTGGTAGTAGCGCAGCGAGGGCTGTGAAATCAGTCAGTTGGTGAGTGTCGTGCGAGATGGAAGTAACCCGTGTTGAGCAGCGTGCTTACATCAAAGTAGCCGTTCTCCGAGGGAGAAATGCGATGGAATGTCACAGTGAATTAGTGGAAGCCCTTGGGAATAATGCCCTACCATACCGTACCGTAGCACGGTGGGTAGGAAAGTTTCAGCAAGGACGTGTGTCAACCAGTGATGAGCAACGTTCGGGACGACCGGTCGTGAGGCTGATGTTATTCAGCTGATGGTATGCACATGTTTGGTCAAATATTTCTGTTTTCCACCCAAAATCACCTAATCGATTTCCAGTTCTATGCTCACGTTTGGTCAAACTTTCCTGTTTTCCACCGAAAATCACCCCAATGTAAGTATTTCCAGTTTCGTTCACACTTTTGGACAAATTTTCCCCCTCCCACATCGTTGGCAGCGTGTGGTGACAGTAGAAGGGGACTAGTTTGAGGGTCTTTAGGCCCAGGTTTGTCATGTCAACTTTATGTGAACTGTGTTGTCATTCTTTTGCACCGTGAAGGCCATATTGCCCTGTATACTACCGTAATAAATTAGTGTGTTACGATATTTCAGTGCTATTCATTGTCCACACATGTAGTTAACACCTTTCGTCTGTATATGTCACATTTTCCAACCGGACTGGTATCTTCAAGAAAAAAAATAGTTGCCATGACTTTTGCCCCAACCCTCGTAAATTGTATGTAATCTAGAATTGATCTACTGGATGCTTTTGAAAAGAATGTAGTGAGATACCTAGCTATGTTTTGCACCTTTAAATAAACAAAGTTTCCTCTTGTCTGTCGAAATTGCTTTCCTTAAAGTAGTACACAGCTCGTGAAATTTGGTTAAACTCTGCCCATAACGTAAATAAAAGCACATGAATAAAACACTAAACACTACCACGTGTTCCAGTAATAGGTTTCTGCGAAATACCTGTCCACTAAACTCGACCATTCTCACAGCCTACTGAAAGATTCGTATTTACTAGACCTCAGAAATGAACTTGTCAACAAATTAGGGAAGACGTGCATGTGGATAAATGATCGAGAAATATAGCATTAAAGGCTCCTTAAACCATTTTACTTTTCTTGTTGGCTGGATTGCTTTTTGCGGTAAGACGCACATTCATACTAGCGAGTGTTCAACGAACTGTATGTTTTACTAACGTCATTCATTCGCTTTTATTTACGTTATGGACGGAATTTAACCAAACTTCACGAGCTGTTTACTCATTTAAGAAATGAAATTTCGACAAAACGTATGAGGAAACTTGTGTTTATTATAAGGAGCAGAAATCGCTAGATATCTCACGAGATCCTTTTCAAAAGCACCCTGCACAAGTAAAGAGCTAATGAGAAAACGAATAAAAATAAATGGTTTTATACTATATAATATTAATTTATGGCTTGTTCCTAATTCGTTCAAGTAATAACACCATAATAATATATATATCATTCACCTATACTTTACTTAGAATCGATTACAGTCGCCATAAAAGTTTTCAATTCGGTCGTGTGGTCTTAAGCACACTCATTTTTTTTATTTTATTCGTATTATCCGAAATTAAATTTTTTAAAAATTTGCATTAAACGATTAATTTTATATTGAAATTAAAGTCACGGGGTCAGGACCGAAGAAGAAAACTTATTAAGGGATTATTCGTATTAACTGGATTGGTAATAACGGGGTTCGACTGTAATACAGATAAGTGACTTAAACAAGAAATGGGATGAAATGTAACTTTTTTCTTAGAGAATTTTTTAGAAATATATGTAACTTTTATTCATTTTTTATTTTAAGGGCGGGGGGGATTAACTTGCAGTTGATGATGTCATCATTTGTAGGGGGAGGGGTTATGAAATGCTGATAATTGATAACTTTAGGGGGAGGAAACAAAAATCTTAAATTTTGATGACGTAACAAATGGACAATCTCTTAGAGTAAGTATATCATAATTCTGACAAATTTAAAAGGTCTTTTTTAAGTAAATAGATCTCTTTTCAAAGAGTTACTTAAATTGTATTCTTAAACAGCTATAGACTGGTCGAGTATACAATCTTATACAAAAATTTGCCATCAGTTTAAATCGTTGTTGCAATCTTTGTTTGCCCATTAATTGCCCGTTAATTGCTCATCATTTTTCTGTTTTTCAAGCCTTGATTCTACATATTTTTAATAAAACGAAACATTTCTATGAAATTTCATATCTGTTAAACTCATAGTGTATGTTAATTTTAAATTCAACCATAATTGCGATTTAATAACTTGTTTTTTTTTTCTAATAAATCATTAGAATCGCAATCTGTACATAAATATTAAAGAAACCGCTTAAAAGGAAAAAGAATTGAAAATATAGAGCAATGTATTCACTTAACGCCTTTCTCCTTCAAATTTGAAATCTTCAATCTCCTTTGATTCTTTTGAAGTAGACGTCCTAAAGTTACGTAAATGCTGTTAAAGTGATTAAAAAGTAATTTAGGAAAACAGAAGCTTCACTACTTCTTCAATTTAAAATTATCAACTGGTAAACAAAATGTTTTTTTAGATGTACAAATTCTTAATTTTTCATATTTTTTCCTATTACTTTAACGTTCATACAACCCAGACTGTGTCTTAAATTAACCTTCAAAAGACAACTTTATTGCGATTTGATTTATTGGCCTAGATCAAAGGAATTATTAAGTGAAAATGTTTTGATGAGAAAATGATTTCACCATTTCCCCCTTTAACTTATAATTACTTTTCTGTGCGATTAAATGAATTTCTTCTAATTCCCCCGGGAGAATTTATTGAGAATTAATAAACGCCCACTGTGCACAGACTGGGATTCTGACGTTTCCAATAGAGAACACGTTCCGTTCCAAAAGTTATGACTTGGGGTCAATTATCAGGTTCAATAGAGTTTGATCGAAAGGGTAGGAGGAGATTTCAGCTGGCGTCAGACCAGCCACACGAGTTGGCGACAGTTGCCATGGCAATCGATGGGAAGTCATGTGACCAGGAAATAGTGTAGGTGGAGATCCTAAAATGAAAGAAAGCGAAAGACAGAGCGAGCGAGCGAGCGAAGTTTTAGGGGTTGGACAGATTACATTACAGAACGACGATTTGCCATGTGACAAATTTCTCCACTTTTTTCGGGTCAGTCTTATTGATCGGACGGCAAATAAATCCATTTCTCTCTGTGCTCAACTTAGAAGATATAGCTTTCTTGTATTTTTTTTATTTTACTTATCATCACCATCCATTCTTAAATCGCACATACCAGTTTACTCAATGTCTACAGTTTATTTTATTCCCCTCCCTACCTGTCTCTTTTCACTTCATCTTTATCTTTGAAAGAATTCCACTTTACCTTCTTAACAGTTGTCAATTTGTAACAATGTAGGATTGAAATAAATCTCTTCTTATAGTTGCTGGACTCAAATAAATGTCATAAAAGGTATTATGGATTACATCAAAATGTCTCGCACGAACTTCGTTGCACCGATTTTCGATATATTTCTATTAAATCAAGTGGATTACACGGGAGTAAACTTCGTTGCCATAGAAATTTCTTAGTTAGAATAAGTCATTTTGGTTAAGATCTTAACATCTCAACTTCCTAACACAGTTGATTCATGACACTCAATAACAAACTTTTTCTGACTTTTTACGACAAAAATGTACTTTTTACGACATGAAATATTGTTTTTGTACTGAATTCAAACGGGCTTCAGAAATTCTTTATCGCATAGGAGTTTGAATGCCCCCTCCTCCCAGTTATTCAAAAATTCATAGTATTTTATTCGTAATGCATTTAAAGTACTATCTAAATTAGAAGATGGAATATGAATTGTATTTATCATCAGGATCCCCCTTTTCGGTTTTCAACAATAGTCAGCAAGAATATCCCTTTGCCCTGATAGATTTTTTCCATTATGAAATGCTCTCATTCACCATGTTTATCAGCTACTGTTAGATTTGGTAAAAAGGCCAACTCCCACTTTACAAAGTGAACATCCTATAGCTTTAAAAATTTTCAATCATCGTCTATTTCTTTGGAGTTCAATGAATCTAATCTAAGAAATCCCGCAAACGTTCTTGAAAGACTCCCGTGGACGTTTTCAAAGTGGCTATGTAAATTTTTGAATGAGACCTCTTATTTAAAATCCTATTTGAGGATCTTTGCATCATAGATCCTTAAAAATCTTTATGATGTATAATTATAGAGATGACGTAACTTTTTAAATATGTATTATAGAAAATTTTGTGATCATTTTTGAAATCCTAGTAAAATACAGCTGCAGATGCACTGTCGCAAAATTTATCTGTGCTATGAAAAACGAAAGGAACAATTTCTCGACCTGCATTCGTAGCAGGGACCAGGAGTATATCTCCAAGTGTCCTAAAAGCTGCTAAGCAGTCAAAGTGGAAGCCATCCGGCTGGCAGGGCGGGAATTCCTCCTTTCTGAACCATCAGCAAGTTGATAAAATTCATAGAGGAAAAGATGGTAATGTGGCTCCCAGTGGATAAATTGGCCTCCCAGCCTAATAAATAAACTATTAATGCCGTCTAGAAAATGGATAGAATATCCAATAAAGCAATAATTAGTGTCCATGGTAGAGGCAGTGTATGAGGGAGGAACAGTCGTACCATAGAGTGACTACACCTACGACCAGCAGTAACGAAGAGGAAGAATAGAAGGAAATTAGAGATAATGATTCCGAATCGGAAGATGCCTTTAAGGTAGAATTTATGAAAGTAGAATTCATATGAAAAACGAAATGAAAAATTTCGCGACTAGGATTCGATCCAGGGACTACGAGTATCTTGGTCTTTGAAAATTATGAGCTGTATGTGGAAAAAAAAACAATTTGCATGTCCCAAAAAAATTTTCTTGTTTGAAGAATAGCCAGACGTTGATAGTATACCCAGTTGGCATTTTACTACCTAAACGTCGCAGAACATAATTCTTATGACTGAAAAATCTGCTTATCTACCATATTACGCCATGTAGCGCACACGCATGACAGAAATTTGAAAAAAACAGCCTTTTTCGGAGTTGGCCGACCATTCCATCAACTGATGTGATAGAGGCGACGAGCTAGATACTCTTGTCCCTGGTTCGATTCCAGATCTCTGTATTTTTCCTTTCGTTTTCATAATAATTTAATTTCCCAAGCTTTTGAACAAAGTGCCAGAAACTGAACATTGTTTAATCAGGCAAGGGGGAAGACATTATTCTATAAAAATATTTTAATTCACGCATTTAGATGAATTATATTTAATTCTTCTCCCTTGTTGTCTGGTTCCCAAACCTTTCTAGAATTTTTAAATTTAAATTTCATATTACAATTACAAATAGAAAAGGGAAGGAAAACTTTCGCGACCTGGATTCGAACCAGGGACCATGCCTGTCGCTGGAAATTTTCCTTCCCTTTTCTAGTTTTAATTGTGATATGATTGAAGAGTTTCTTCAGTATTATTTTTATATTCTCTTTAAATTTCATATTGTTGTCATATTTCTCAATTCGAATACCTGCGCTGATTGTGTTTATTCATCTTGGAATTTCAGCCTTTTATTCAGCTTTGTCCAAAATCAGAAACGGATAGTTTTATTAAACCATTTAGAACATTTATTTCTAAACTGATATCAAAGAAATTTGATAATAGAAGTTAAAGCTTTTGTATAGTTGAAAGAATAGTTTAGCTTTCAACAGTGTATTTAATGATAATCAAACTGTTATGGACATATTTACCTAAACATTAAAACAAAACACTCGTTTTTCTTTATGCCGTTATAGGTAAAATTGGTGACCTTGTGCTCTTAATCATATTTTATAATTAATTGCTATACAAATAATGTTTAGATTAAATTTCAAAGTTTTAAATAATATTATTAATGCATTTAAAAATATTTGTCCGGTAATTTGATTCGGGCTCAGAAATCAGCTGTGATTCTCAAATATTACAGTTTTGTATAGAAACACTTCTTATAGAAGAAGCCTTCTAATGCAGTAACTATACATTAACCATAAAAGGCAGAGATATTCAAGGTCTATAAATAAACGTAACAGAATTAATTCATTGCCAACTTGATATCATTTATAAAGCTTGAAATTTGGACAACATTATACACGTTAAATACAGTTTAATGTGTCTAACGCAGAAGAACTGGGAGTGCCTAATTAAATTTCCGATTTCAGTTTTATACATTTTTACAAAGTAAAATTAACAATATCAGTGGAAAATTGGAAATTTAATTTGACACGTCCACTTTATATTTCCTTGGACAGAATATCGAACAATTGCAAATATAATATGTCAAGTGTTATACAAAACGAAAATATGATATTTTTGAAAGTTGCATCCACTGTTATTGTGAAGATACAGCGTTATTTACATTTGTAAGACTATCAAACAGTACTTTACTAACAGTTATAAGCATAGCCTACTTGGGTGAAATATTAGCACTTACTAAGTGCTACTTACCTTGCTGTAATATACATAAATTAAATTAGCGTCTTAGACCAACGCTACCAACAGACAAGACTTCGAATTTCCAGCTATTCCGGGACTAAATCTGATGTGGGGTACCATATCATGAAAGAGCTGATTCCTTAATTGCAGATTATAAAAGTATATACTGTAGTTTTCAACATTAATGGAGAAGAAGAAGCTCTAGTTAATAGAGAACAGGAAGCCCGAGCTGCACGTTCTGCTACGTGGGCTTCCTTTCCTACAGGACTTCGACTTTCCATCTGGAAGTGGCTATTTTGTATGGAAAAGCAAAGGGCCATTTCAGGAGTTAGTTTAAATGCTTAATAACATTTCAGTTATTTTGCAATTCATCATTTGATTCGAAGCGCTCGCCACAAAGGTTAATTTTCACACTTTTGTAAAAAGATAGAAATTTGATGAGAAGATTGTTATAACCTTATGAAATAACTTCATAAATATGGTCTCACCTTTTATCGACAGGATTTTGATTCATTTATCTCCTCCTTTACAAATTCTACAAAGAGGAGAGCGACTATGTTGAAAATACTGTGAGAATTTGCTTATACTGAAGATATATAAGTATTTCAGTGGAAATAAAATTTTAAAAAACAGTAAGTTAATAAGAGGGAACATTCCTTTCTACTTTCTCATCCTCTATCTAATTATAAATAAAAACTTGCAAATAAAACGTGACCCCTTATTCGTCCAGATGAATGAAATATACAGCAAATGCAAGCTTTTTTCACCCTGAAGAATTTTATATTATTTCTGATCTTTCATCGGCCCAAGCAGCATTTCCTTTTGCCACGTTAGAAGACGACGGAAGAACTACTGCAAATTTAACAACCCACACAACTGTCAAGGATATATCAGTCGTGGCCAGGTGCGGAAATTTTGCGTGCTCAGGAATTTTTTTAACGATTTTGCTTCTCCTCTGAAGTAAGGCGTGACCATAGAATTTCCCATTAACTTTCCGAGCTACGATTTCGGGCGCCAAATGCAGTAACACTTACCATTGTATTATGGACTTTGACACAGGATTTTATGTAACACATCATCTGAGTAACAATATCTTCAAAATCTCATTAAAATATTTTTCTTTGTATGACTGTATTCAAAAGCATGCACTTAGTTTCAACTGATAATTCAAATAAATTTCAATAATAAACCGTTTCTCAAATGCCAAGAATGTGTTAGCAAGAAACTATTTAAAAGTCAATAGAACCTATAACATTAATACGAATTAATTAATACACACAAGATTTAATGTCATCTAAATATATGAAAATAAGATATCAGTCATGATATAAATTCTTTGTTAATTACATTTACAATTTATAATTTAGTAGTTTATCTAATAAACTGTACCTCTTAAATCAGGAGTAATTGCGATTCTTTTAATATAGCGGTATTATACTATTCCCCTAAATACGTTCGTCAAACTAACTTTTGTGATTTTATCTAAATCTGTACTTCTAAGTAATATTACCAAAATTTAGAAATTTAGAAATTTAGAAATATGCTGGCGGAAGCAAAATTATTCTCATCTTTTAAATAGTTAACATAAAATAGCAAAATGCCTTCTATCACTACAAAAGATATTTTGCTAAAGCTGATTATCAGGACTGACTATTAAGAGAATTAGTAGAGTCTTTTTTCTTGGTTCTTTGCTCAGAATTTCCCACCCTTTACCATTAAGAGAATCAAATGGTTGATTCTGCAATTCTCCGGCAATCAAGATTTATTTCACGATCCTCACCCACACCAACATATTGATCTTAACATTCTGTCTTAAGGATGACCACCAATCTTTCTTTCAATGTCTCGATAATAGCCAGTAGTAAAGCTGTGATGATAATATGTTTACAGAGTATCACTACAGTGTAGTAGACCCAACTTTCTAAATGAAAATGCACTTTCGTGGAAATAATAACAATGACACTGGAGACCAATTAGAATTTTTTAACCTTTTAAGAATGAAAATGTGTGGATTTGTGTTTTCTTCTCTGATTACTTTCATTCTACCTATACTGACCACAGTTTTTTGGCTTATTTCTTCAACTGGTTACGTTAATTACCCCTTTAAATGATATAAGAAATGATTTTTAGATAATTTTTAAATGATTGAAAATAAATGAGAAAAACATTATACAAGTGGGTAAGAATTCCTGAAGCGGGCCCCTCAAAAACAAACATGTCGTGAAATTTAAAACTTTTATTATAATTTCATAGACCTAATGGAGTATTAAGATTCCCAAAATATTCTTTAAAAATTTGCATTTGTTAAAAAGTTATAAACAAATATATTTTTTTGATACTTTTTGATAAAAAAATCATATCTCAAGCTATTTTTTTTCAAATCTCTTTGAAATTTTAACGATAACAAGTAAAGCGTATCTATTTCATAAAAAAACATAAAAGAATGAGGGGAAAAAAAATTGGGGTTAAAAAAAATAAATTTGTAATAAAAAACTGATTTTTTTACTGTTCTCAATTGATTTCAACAATTTTGAAAAAAACACATTTAATCTGTATTTATTAACGATTTAGAATTTGAAAAAAAATTTTGGTGATCTCTGTTTTTTACGCGAATGCCATCAATTTTTGTCAAGCTATTCAATCATACCACTGGGCTGTTAAGCAAGTAACTCTTCATCTTTCAATATTGACAACAATAGGGAGCTTCCCTGTATAGCACAACAGAAGCCGACGCGATCTAACCTAACAGCCGGAACATTGGAGTAATGATCTCCAGGACAACCTTGTTCTGCATGTCATTCTGTCACACCATTACTATTACATATCACAATGACCTTATCAATACCTACAAGGCTCAATATTTGTTGAATATTTGTTGCCTAATGTTTTCCTACCTGAAACAAAGGCTATAATATCGCTATTGTATATTTATACATTTATGTGTATTCTTAATCTGGAACATTTCAATATTTCTTCTGGGACACCCTGTATATTTAGATCTATATCTATAAAGAAGAATGTTTGTGGGATGTTTGTACGTTTGTTTCTTATACAAATCACAGTTTTATTCCGATCTTGATGAATTTTTGCACACTTAATCTTCAAAGCAAAAGAAAGGTCACGGTTCACCTGAAATTTCAAAAAAATAATAATACAATATTCAAAATGATGGCAAGACATACTAATAGGAGGTATTTCACAAAAATGTATGTTTTTCAGCAATATATATCTCATGACCAACATGCAAGGCAAAGTTTGTGCAATATACATGAAGACGTGTAGTGAAGATGCCATCCCACTTCTGCGAATTATAAAGCAAAATGGAATTTGTAAGAATACATAGAATTCCTGTTCGGGCTTTTCTTAGAATTGATAGTTATTAGAACTTAATATTTTCTTGATATTCTTTAAAAATAAGCAGTAACTGGAGATAATGGAGAGTTAGCAGACTATTGAATAACAGTGGAAAACACTATGGAGAATACACACTAATGCAACACTAGCGAAGCCAGATAGAACTGCCAGTGGACATCCAATGGAAGCATCCAATGGAAGCATTTTAAAAGAATTCTTTTTGGTTTTGAACATGAATTTTTACTATATTGATTCCCATCTTCTTCATATATTTATTTTTACTATATGTTAACATTTAAATATTGCAAAATTTCGTCAAAAAAGAGCTCGAGCATCGCCGGGTATAAAAGCTACGTAGTTTAAAATGAAGCTAAAAAATTTTAAATTTATGTTTTCCCATTTTTACTCCTATATAGAATTGTAGACTAGATAGTTTTGCAGATTAATGTAACTGTTAACAGTAAGAAAATGCACGAAATCCGTAAAATTTTCATCCAGAAAAATATCTAGAAAAAATAAGAATTCCTTGAAATGTTAGATAAAAATGGTTTTATTTATATCGGAATACAATATCTAAAATAAAATAATCTCAACCAAAGAAACTGTGCTCAGAAAATGTTTAAATAAGTTTAAAAATTATTACCATAAAAATAAAGAACATTATTTTTCGAAATAGTCTCTTACTTTTTAGCTTATTTGCCTATTATAGTAAGCTTGTTCTCCCTTTATTGTGTTGTAAGGTCTCTACCAATTATATTTATTAAGCTTATAAGTTTCTTTATGGCCCCAGCAAAAAAAAAAGAGTTTTTGGCTGTCAGAAGAGTCACATTTACCGCAGCTTGATTTCTTGGACAGTGGCGACATGGCAGTCTCTTTAAATTTTTTGTTAGATTAAATACTTGAAGGAGCAAAGTCCAATAATTCAAATTCGTAGAAGTGCAGTATTTTTCGGACTTTGCTAGGAATTAATATTTTTATTCATTTTAGCCTATCAGTTTCTCTTCTGATAATCTGATACGGAGAATCAGGTTTAGTATAAACTGCTTTTTATGGAAATAGTAAAAAGCAATACAATTGAAATAGAAAAAATTTAAATAGAAAAACAGTAGAACTACAGGGGTTGGACAAAAATATGGAAACGCCTCAGAAAATGCATGTCTGAAGTAAAATGCAAATTTTATGCAAATTTGAGTGATGTGCTGCTATCACCTCTATTTAGTATTGGCAATAAACCTTCAGCAAGTAGATAAAAAGCTTCATTTGTTTCTGTGCTGTATTCTGTTGAGTTTTTAGTACAATATGGCTGAACTAACAGAATTCAAACGTGGGCAAATTGTTGGAGCCCATATGGTGGGTGCTTCTGTAACCAAGGTGTCTGAAATGTTTGGTGTTTCAAGAGGCACAGTATCCAAGATTACAACTGCATACATCAGGAGTGGGAAAACCAATTCTGATAAACATCAGCGTGGACGGAAAAATGTGTTGGATGATCGAGACAAACGAACACTGCGTAGGATGGTGGTACGTAATAAGAAACCTACAGTTGCAAAAGTTACTGCAAAACTGAATGCCACCCTCACAAACCCTGTCAGCACCAAAACAGTTCGAAGGGAACTCCACAAAACAGGGTATTTCTGGACGTGCAATCCCAAAGCCACTGATCACTGATCGCAATGCTAAAATCCGAAGAGAGTGGTGCCATGTTCATAAAACCTGGTCTTTGGAGCAATGGAAAAAGGTCATATGGTCGGATGAGTCTTCGTTCACACTATTTCCAACTACTGGCCGAGTTTACATCTGGAGAACACCAAAGCAAGCTTATGATCAAGATTGTTTGCAGCCAACAGTAAAACATGGTGGAGGTTCGGTCATGGTTTGGGCAGCAATATCGTGGTATTCTGTCGGCCCTATCGTTACCCTGCAAGGCCACATCACTGCCAAGGACTGTCTCAAAGTTTTGTGTGACCAGGTTCATCCGATGGTGCAAACTTTGTTCCCCAAAGGTGATGCCTTTTACCAAGATGATAAGGCGCCGGTTCACACAGCTCGCATTGTCCAGGACTGGTTTTCTCAGCATGAGGGTGAAGTGTCACATCTGCCATGGCCCCCACAATCACCATATATTAATATTATTGAGCCTTTGTGATCTGTTTTGGAAAGAAACTTGCGAGCACACTATCCACCACATTGAAGGAACTTGCCATTGTTTTGCATGAAGAATGGTACAAGATTCCCTTACAAATCATACAGGATCTCTATTTGTCTATTCCAAGGAGGCTCCAAGCTGTTCTACAAGCCAAGGGTTATCCAACTCCATATTAAAGGTGATAATAATGTTTTTTGTTAGGTGTTTCCATATTTTTGTCCAACCCCTGTATATAAGTGGTCATTACTAAATTGCAGTTGATTACTTAAATGAGTAAAAGGATGATATTCTGATAAGATTTACAATAAATATTTCCGTTTAAAATATGGATATTCTGTACAAAGATTATTTAGGATTCAGTGAGTAACATTGTTAATTCAAAAGGAAAGCTAATAATTCGTTAACAAAATTCTACGAATATTATTTTATTAAGGAACTTCTTTCTGATATTTTCTATCTTATAGTCGCCTTGTATTTGTGTTTTTAGCTCAGATAAATAAACTTCTTCAGGCGAAATGGCTGATTTCAGAAGAAAGTAGCTTTATCTATGCTCTTCTTAAATAACTTCACGAAAAATTTAATGTTTTGAAAGTTTGCTCCTGATCCTTGCTTATGCACTGTAATTATAGCGAGATTCTTTTGAACTGTAAGGAGAAACCCCTTATCTGTATGTAGGAGGAGGCAGTATTCCTTAATTAACCGAATCGACATTCCAACAAGATGCCTGAGGCAGCAGCAAGTGGACATCTTGCAAGGTGGAGGAGGGTGGGAATGGTCGTAGGGGTTGGTGGGGACAAAGCTTCTGCTATTGCTGCTGCCAATGAAGAGTCAATGGACTCTCGGCTGAGAAACCTGCAAGTTCGCGAAGATTTGCAGCATAAATAGCAAGGCAAGGAGATTAAAGGGAACAGAATTGGTGAAGCCAGGGCATCAAGGGCTTTCTAAGCTTGGGCTCTTCACCGAAGATTATGGAACCAAACTCTTAACAACTGTAAATTTATTCCAACCTAAGCTTCCGTGCCCCTTCGCACAAGACAAACAAGTGACACGCCTTTAGAAGAAACATTGCAATTTGCTCACTGCCTCGTGAAAATTATAACAGTGTACTTGAGCTTATTATTAAAATTGATTTTAAATAAGAGGATAACACAATCTTAAGCTAAAAGAATATTAAATAAACTTTAAAAAATTTAATAAGAGTATTCTGTATTAGAAGCATTATCCTTTTCCTGTTTTGTTATAATTTAATGACAATACTGGTCAACAGCCAAAATGATCACGGAACCAAATTAGATGTTTCTTGTAGTATTTAATCGTGATTACAAAAGTGAGAACGAAATTTTCCTATAGCGCACTAATTTTTAGAAATCGCCATATTAAGTATTTCCAATTTCAACGCCTATTTCAAAAGATGTGCATATTACGTAAATCACTATCTCCTGTAAGGTAATTTTAAATATGTTTTGAAATGCGGCGATCAGTTTTCAGCATATTAGACCCGTTTTTTTCAGGATTTTCTAATGTATGTGGCATCTGGAAGGCCACGAAGGAGGGTCCAGTAGTTTAGGGTCAATTTTTCCTGGTACCGTCTCTCTGTGGTAGAAATATCCCAGTGGAACCTTCTTCTTCATCATTAACATCACCCAGGTTGGCAGGGAAAAAGTCCAGGTGGAAATGCAGAAAATGGATCTTTAGTGATCTATCCCATCCCAATTCATAAAATGCTTGCAGAAGCTCATCAACAAGTTAGGCGCAGTTGAGTTCATTGTTCTTTTCCAAAACCCGTACGCTACAGCTTTCAGAGCTTTCCAGATGGTCATTTCCACTAGGCTCATTGCAGTTTCAAACCGTTATCAACTATTAGCTCACTGATGTGAGGGCCGAGAAGGCGATCACTTACCGCCCTAGTTCTAACCTTAAATGACCTGGCGGGAAGCTTCCGAGAAACCAAAATGTTTGGGTTCCGGGGGAAGTAAGATTGTAAAGCTGAAACTTGGATGAATTTACGGAAGACAAAAAGTGCCTTTCTTTATTTTCGCGACGCTGATGTTGGAATCCTGCGTTCTGTCTGTCCGTTGCGTATACAAAGCTTTTAATTAAATCCAGTTTGACATGAAATGGAGGTAGCAGAACTGGATGTTTTTCTTTCTCAATTTTGACTAGAGTTTATTTTCTACATTCATTTGTCCAGAAGTCAAATTTTGTATATATTTCCAGTCCTTTGTGCTGTAGTGGAAATTTTTTGCCCGGCTATCCTACTCAGAAAAGACACAGCAGTACTTTGTTATAACCGTTTTACATGCCTAAAAGAAGTCCAATGATCTTCAAATCTCCACTAATATACCGTTTATATTGACCAATACCTAATTTCAAAAAGCTTTATTTCAAAAATTTTGCGTGTCAGAGAAATTTCAAAATTATATTCTTAATCTGCAGAAAAATACTGCCAAAATCATATATTTTCATTCCGTGAACAAGAAAAACTTTAATTTTGTTAGCCAATATTTTCTTTATTCATGAACATTTATTGGATGATGATTCGTTAACTTAACCTTAAAATATTACAATTTCCTCATATACAAGTAACTTCATGACGTTAAAGGATTCTCTCGTTAAAGGATTCAAAAATGTTGTGTTTCTAATAACATGGACGGCACTGAAGACGACCCTTTATGGGAGGAATAAGAGGAGAAAAAAATCTCCAAGTGATAAAGAAAGTGAATAACAAAATTGCATTTTATTTTTTTATTAAAGTTTTTTTTTTTAATTTATGGTATTTAATTTTGTAAATAAATTTCTGTTTTGTGAAATGTATGTGATATTTAACACTTGATTACATTTACTCTATTTAAAGTCTATTCATCGAAAAGAAAAAAATCATGTGGAATTGAATAATCTTCCACATGTCATAGTACATTGAAAAAAATTAATGTCGGTTTGAATTTGAGCAGTTTTTTCCGATAAAAATGACCAAAAGAAAGGGGTCTCAGCTTAAATTCGACGTCGTCATCTATTCGGGCAAATACGGTATATACAGGGTGAGTTTAAAGTCACGCACATCAAAGTTTAGCTGCCCGTAAAAGTACCAGTTTGAGAATTTAATTGAAAGTAAAGTATTACAGAGATTAGTTGGCTTTATTTTTAGCAAACAAACTTTAGATGTTACAAAAAATGTTCGAAATGACGTCCTCTTTCGCGAATACAAAAGCGTGTTCGTTTTACCAGATTTCGTGAGACTCTGGGAAGCATGGCAGTATTGATGTTAGAAATGGCTGTTGTGATATTAGTTTTCAGCTCAGCATTCGAGTGTGGACTCTTCACATAAACCACATTTTTTCAGTTAACCCCATAGGAAGATGATAAATCTGGCGAGCGAGGGGGCCACAATTTATCTGTTGACGTTATTTCGAACATTTATTGTAACACATAAAGCTAAACTTTGATGTGCGCGATTTTAAACTCATTTGTAGAATCACGTAATCCATGATTCAGGATTACTGTCTTCAGGATCAAATATCGTACTCATACACCACAATTGAATGATTCTCAGACTACTTCACTATTCTTTGTAAGACTCAATATGAGACTCATTACGGTATGCGTATATTTTGAGGCGCAAGTCGAAAGGTGTCGAATTTCAAATGCCTATGTTACGGCTCATCAAGCGATAAAACAAATTTTTTATAGTCTGCCGACAATAAAATTGAACGATCTAGCCTAAAATATTTTTCGAAGTCCACTCTTCTTAAATATAGTATTGAAGAAATACTATAAATCGTCTTAAATATCGGTAAATTCGTCCAGTTTGTTTTAACTGCGGATGTGTTAATTCTCGATTCGAGAAGTAATCCTTGGACAATCTCGAGTCAAACGGTGATACTTAATCCGAGAATTTTGCGAAAACTAGCGCCGATCGCCGATTCGCGTTTTAATCCTTGGATGGTGGATATGGCCATATTAGTTAAAAATCTCTAACCTTTCATTAACATCTCTAATATTACATATCTTTAGATTTAATGGTAAATGTAAAAAAAATAAATTTTTGGAAATATATGTATATTTCATTATTATGTACAGGAATCATAATTCTACTTATTGTATTACAGTTTTTTTTTTCATTTTATTATTAATATGGTGTGAAAATATTCTCCTAAACCAATTTCCAGTTATAATGTATTTCTGGTTAGTATTAAATAATAATTAACAATTACTCCATAAATCAGCAATCTAATTAAAACTACATGCATCCTCCAATCATAATATGGTATTCAAGCTTGTCAAGCAAAAATTAAAAGGAGGAAGACAAATTCGCTAATTTATTCAGTGCTTTGTTATTGTTTTCAAGCTCTATACTGTCATAGGGTTCTTTTTTTCCCTCTTACTGACTTTTCGTCAAGCAATTCACAGCTGTTGTCACTAATTTTCAACGAGGCCATAAAACCCAGGTTAATGGAGAGATGATTTGCATAGAAGTGGTACATTTTCGAATTAATGAAGGATGACATGTTGTTGCCGTTTTCATCCTTCCGTTTGTCTCAGTTCTCTATTTATTCTCAAGCAATTTGCTTTCACGCATCTTAATATATTTTTTTATAAGAATGCGAACATTTTCCCTTTATTTTCTGTTCCATTAGCATTTTGTTCTTGTTCGTTATTATTTTGTTGTTTTTTTCGCATTTTTATCGTTAAAGGTATTAAGGAAGAATTTGCACAATGAACATTTGTCGGGACATTAAATTTTTAGTATATGGAGGAGTTAATGTGTGTGTTTAGAAATTTCTTTTTTTATTCATAATATTTTTTTCATTTCAATTAATTTTACACCTTAACGGTAAATTCCTTAGGTATAAAGACATCTTTATCTTATTTACTTGTCCACGAAAACTCATAATATTGTTGGTTTGAGATTGTATGAAAACAGCCTATTTTCAGCTATTACTAGAAGCTCGGTTTAGAATGAATAGAAAAATTCTAGACAATATAAGTAAAATGTACAGATCTGATAAGTAACTTATATTTAATTATTAAATGTTTTAACTTTGTACGAAGGTTTTATGCTGTCTGTTTTGTTTTTAAAATAATAATGTAATATTTTTTGTATTTATATTCTTTTGCGAAGCTAAAAAATTTCTTCTGACGTTTCTGCAAACTCACTTGAAGAAATAAATACATGAAATGGAATAAGATTTGTTATTTAGTTTATGTCCTGGAATCTGGCCTTGATAAAAGTTCGAATGGAATGCGAATGCAAACTTTCACCTACGTGAAATGAGGGTTCGATCGTTTATTTGCTCTCTTTCCCCGCTCTCGTCAAGCAGTTATCGATCAGGCGAACTGATCTCCTAAGTGGCAAGGAATGCAAAGCTCGAAATGCTTTCTTGCTTCACCGATTCTTTGGTTGGGTTTTGTTGTTTCCCTGCCCCTTTTCCTTCACCTCCGTCGACTCATGCATGTGGGCTACTGTCGTGCTTCCATGCCCTTGTCTTCTCCAGAATGTTCACTCTTATTACGACTAGTTGACGAGAAAGAATGATAGAAATCTCTCCTTAATTCTTTCGGCGACATTAATTGCATCAATAAAATCGAGCGAGTTAAATCCGTTGCTAGCTTAAATAACATCTTACCCTAAAACAGAAGCACTTTTCGTCTATCGTCAACTGAAGTGGGGAGCAAAGAGAAAAAGCCTAAAAGGAAATGTTTAAAAATAAATTTCTAATTTTTATTCAATATTTTTCCTCTTCTTGCTGATGGTGCTCAATTAAAGTAGTTCGTGTCTCCACATTTATCTCGGTGAGATAAGGAAAAAAAGAAACGGAAGGAAAATTTTAGATAAACGAAAAACAAGTTCAGATGAAATGAAAGCAAAGACATGACGACTTTGCAAAATATTGATATTTATTTTCTACTATTTCATAAAAACAACAGTCTTTCAAATCAACACTGGATAATTCTTTATGGATAGTTTTTTTTTTCCAGATGTTCATAAATTGGCTGCGCAAACTTCAATCATCTAAGCTTTCGTGAGCACGCGAATTTATTTATTTTCATGTATCTCTTCATCATTAAAAAAAAATAATTTTTGAACCTGTTCTGAAATCTTACCTCTAATAGAGAAATAGAGAAATTGTACCGTGGGTCTCAAAAGTCGCGCGCCAAATGGATTAATTGGTTGCTTTGATTTTGTAGGTGAAATAGTGAAATAGAGGAATAGTGCTGACACCATAACAACGTGTAGAGCTGATACTTCTTTGTGGAGATCACCACAGAATATCTCGAGAAGCTGCAGACAAATTTCATCGCCGGCACCCTGATATTCCCAAGCCCACTAGCTACACTTTTACGCGTGACAGAAGAAAATTTGTATCGTGTGAGACATTGTTTTCGAGTGTATGGTGCACATTTTGAGCATGAGCGATAAGCTTGCGAAGCCGGGTGAACATAAAGCCAACATTCATGAACTTTTTCATATGGCACGCGAGTTTTGAGACACGCGGTATTTAGACATTTTCCATGTACTCTTGCTCAAAAGTTATGGGATTTATAAGATTGGACTGTTTTCGTCCGCGAAATATCATCAAACTTTGCAGAGAGATAGAGTAGGCTTTATTAACATAACGTATGCAGAAAATAGAAAGGTGGTTCAATATGCGACATAAAATTCTACAAGAGTAGAATCCTGCAGAATCACCGTGTCTCTTAATCCTGCATTGATTTTAAGAAATTATGATCCATTATCGATGCCATTTGCCAAACTGATTACTCTGTAACGGAGGTATGAAGTTTCTTGTTTTTTCTAACCCTTCAGTTTGACAAAAGAGCTTCTTTTATACAAGATTGATAGTCATTTTAAAAAATCGTGCAATTCAATTACTTTCCGAAAGCATAAATAACAGGCCAGGCAAACAGGATGGTAACAGTATCATCGAGTATTCATACTGAGAGACAAAATATCGAGCTTACTTTTTCATTTGCTACTAAACGTGGTGCTAATTATATTGGAATTGTCGTTTTCATTTAAAATTTTATTTACATTCAAGTTCCCCTTCACTTCATTTTACCAAATAAAAAGAGAAAGGAGGCTGGTCTGCAGTACCGATTCTTATAATTCAAACCGTTTTTTATGCGCAATTTGATGATGATTTATTCTTTCAATTTCGACCAGAAAAGTATTGTTTTCTTCAATGAATTTATACTAAATATACGAAGCTCTACAACTATTTTAATACCGGGTTTGTAAAAGTTCTGTTACACATGTGAGGACCTCCGCAAAAATGACATAACTACGTGTGTGATGCAGTTAGACACAGGTTTTATTGTCAGAATTGATTTTGGAGTATACACAATGCATATTAATAGATGTAACCGCCATCGGCGGCAAGCACACCTCTAGGCGAGGTCTAAAGGCCCGATAAACGTTACGGATGTAGTCTTTCTTCATGGCGGTCCACACGCGATTCACAGATGCTTTCAGTTGGTCGACGTTGCTGTGACGGATCTTGCAGGCCTTGCTCTCGAAATGCGCCCACACTCTGTAGTCAATAGGGTTGAGGTCGGGCGACTGAGAAGGCCAAAAGTCCTTAGACCAGAAGTTCATGTTCGACCCCAACTACGTTTGAACGATCTTGGCACTGTGGGCCGGGGCACCGTCCTGTTGAAAGACGTAGTCCGCATTCCTCGTCACCGTTTTCACACGGGGCAGAACGTTCTTGGTCAAGATGTCCTTGTAGTCGGCCGAGGCGGTAAGTCTGTAACCGGTCGGGAACCAGATTGGCGGCATTTTCATGCCATTCGACGCCACGACGCCGAGCATCATCACTGAGGCCGGCTGCTTGGTTGTAGTCACGTATCAGACCTCAGAGATGTCCTGGCCGAAGCTGACCACGCGATAGTTCTGCTTGTTGACGACAGAGTCGACCGTGAAGGTTTTTTCATCAGAAAAGATGACAATGCGATTGCCATGGCTCTTCAAGTCGTTGAGAAGGCGACGACAGCGCTCCCGACGTTTATCTCGCATGCCATCCGTCAGCAAAGGTCTTGCC
This sequence comes from Rhysida immarginata, assembly GCA_023313115.1. Classification (NCBI taxonomy): domain Eukaryota; kingdom Metazoa; phylum Arthropoda; class Chilopoda; order Scolopendromorpha; family Scolopendridae; genus Rhysida; species Rhysida immarginata. The sequence goes on from JAHWFO010026271.1 coordinate 762,085, forward strand.
ACGCGCCTCAATCTCCACCCTCTTCCTTGATGGCTCTGGACACCGTGGCCACAGAAATATTCTTTTTCTTTGCGAACTGTGTCATTTTGAAAGTCGGGTTACGTTCGAATGCTTTTCTGACACCCATACGATTGATAACGCAAGGTCTGCCTGCACGTTGACGTTATTTGAGGTCTTTCCCTTTCTTCAGCCTCTCTGCAACTCTGTGGACAGTCATCCGGCTGATGTTGAGCTGCTTAGTGATGTCAGACTTGTTATGACCCGCGCGAAGGAGCGCAGAGATCTCGATTCTCTTACGTTCCATCGCAATATCCTTGCATCCGAATCGCATTCATTCTACCATTTACATTATGGTATCGCCCACGTCTTCAATAGCACCTGCTTCGTGGATGCTTCCACCCCCCCCCCCCCCCCCGATATCGACGCATCCGCAAGTGTAACACTATATTTGCAAAACCCGGTATAATACTAATTAGCAATTGAAAATTCGGTTTCAGCCTTTAATAGGAAAAAAGTTAAGTTGAAATGTTATAATAATATTGTCTGTAGATAATTACGTTTCTGCAGTGTCTTTTATGTATTATGCATAATGTTACGTAATTATACACATACAATCAAAAGAGTAATTTCAGCGAGAATTTCAGTGATTTCAGTAATTTTAATATACCAATAAAAATTCAAGAAAAAAAACATCAAAGATAAATTTTACGATCACATAAAACTCTGTTTAAGCGAAAGATGAATGTATCAGTAATCACTTAACGTACATGAAAGTCTTCAGTTCCAACTCAAAATTACAGTCCAACAGACAAGTCATGAGAAACGCTCCTCTGTCAACAGCTAAGTTCATAAGTCAATCAGCGGCTGCCATAGCCTCGTTACACAAGACTTTAATTTATTTTTCATAATTCCTGCTTTAATGTGCGCTTTTTTCAATACGTGCTCAAGCAACATGTCAAACAAGAAAGTATTATGATTCTTCTAAGGAAAATTAATTTCGATTAATTGCAAAAAAGGCCCTTTTAAGAGCCACAAATTTAATAGTAATTGATTTTACAGCAAGACGAGGCTAAATTTTATTCCATCTTGTTTTCATGGTAACGCAATGATTGACAATTCTTATAATTCGCTGGTTGGCTATAACTAAATATTCGAAAACGTTTCTCCTCCTCTCCTTTGCAATCAAGAGAGACGCCATTTTTCCCGTTTATTTGACTATCACAAGCTACGAAGGATTGTTAAGGATCTTCGAAATCATGAAGTTTCTACTCGTTTATTTACACATCTAAACACAGAACGGTTACACATTTTGTTAGGAAAACAGGAAAACAAGTTAGTGAAATTCTGCGACATGTAGAGTCGTTCGAGACTAGAATCAAAAGTATTCTTTCGACAAAAAGATTCTTCAAGATTCCTGGAAAGATCTTGTGATATGAAATTACGTCATGTTCCGGTAATTTCCTGAAGACTCGACCAGGTTTTTGCAACTGCCAAAATGAATTTTCCAAAATGATTTGTTTTTCAGAAGTAAAAATGTATTTTGCAGAATTAAAACAAGTTAATTTGCGAAATAAAAAAAATGTGGTAGTTTCCACAATTCAATGCAGCTTGTAGAATTTTCAAATCCACTTGAGGAGACATTCAGCATGCTAAAATTGTGTTACAATATGGGAGATTAAAAGATGTAAAGTGAATGAAAATTTGGGGGGTATACGTTTAATCCCATTTTTTATCCCCAATTCTTTAGTGTCAATATTTACAGTAGTTCTTTTTTATTTTAATTTAATAAAGCCTTAATACGAAAATAGAAACGCGTTATTATACATTCTAGAAAGGCTTATAAACTTATTTTAATAAGATAAGAAAAAGTCCTCAGTTTGACTTTATTATTAATTTAGAAAAACAATCAATTCCTTAGATAAATAAGTTATTACTATCATCACCATCGGACATGATAGAATTCCAAATGGGATAATTAAGCGACGAATTCGCTCTTGTGAAGATAGATATCGAACTTTCCATTGATAAAATTCAGTCGAGATCTCTTGAAATGAAACTGTCTTTCGGAGTCATCAGAGAGGTGCGCACATTGGGTCACGTGCTACTTCTGTTTTACTGCCACTGGAAATCCAATCGAATGTCCATTTCGCTCCTTTCCACTTTGGACGGTGGAATCCACTGGAAAGCGCCCTTCGACGACGAAGAAAATTTCCTTCATTATTTATCAGCCACTAAAGGGCCAAGAACGCGTCTATCCAGTCAGTCAGTATCAACAAGCAATTTCTACTCCCTTTTAATTGATACAGTAATATGCATTCATCTCATCATTTCAGCAGTTAACATTTATGATATCCCAAAAGCGTTCATATATTTACATTAACTCTAAGATTGTAATCTCGTTCATGAATGATATAAAATGATATTTTCTAAACACATTAGTATTTTCTATGTATATTTTTACATCTATTCTCGGCTACATTTATGTATAAATTTGTGACATGGAAGCATTAGGGTGACCTACATTATTTTTGGTTACAGCGTCTGCGCGATTCGCATGAAAGTTCTGGTTCGAAACTAGCTGTAAAATTTTCTTTCCTAATTTCATTTAAAATATCCTTAAGAGATTTGTTAAAATGATGACTGGGTTCCAAAATATGATACTCTCGTGTCATAGAAAGTACATTTGAAACATTTTAGGAATTTCCTCCTTCTTACGGCGTTAGAGACCCAATACTTTATAGATTTGTCATTGAAATTTATAATAGGGCACTCCACATATACTTCTCGAATTTAACTCGACGTGACCTGAGAGCAATATTGTGTTGTACGCCATTATGTTGTTCATAAAATGCACATGCGTTTATGGAGCTTTCATCAGCGTGAGTGGCACTTCCGATTTGCGATAAACGGACTCAACCCTTTTGCAGCAGCAAGAAATCTAGATTTGTCTGAGACGAACCACTTCTACGTTCTAAACCAGAACCATGTATATCTGTTAGAGGGTCGTTTAGGTCATTAGCCACATTTCACAATGTTGAATACCTTACAATGGTTTAGTCACTTATGTTTTTCGCATTCTCTCTTACCTCTAAGCTTTCCTTCTCGCACTCTCGTCATCCATTGTTGAAAGTTTCCAGTATAATAGACCCCATAAGATGCTGACGGCTCTTGTGATAACAAAAATTCTGTTCTTATTCTTCCTTTTGTTCATTAATACATACCGCACGCATGCAGCTATAGGTGTAATAAAAAATGGCAGTATTTTATCAAAAAAATTCCCGCCTACACACCAGACCATATCATTTCGAGAAAGCCTAAAAATGTTTTCTTATCTATACTTATCTATATGAGTACAAACTTTTAGAGGTGGTAGAAGAAATGTCCACTTTGCCCCGAAGCCATCTCCATGTTTAAATTTCTATATTCAGCTTATTTCCAGTTTTATTTTGCTTTTATTTATTATTTATTAATTATTTTGCCAAGTATTATTTATTTTTTATTTTTATTTATATTCAGCTTATAAATATTAAAGAAGAGACCAGAACTCAAGATGCTAAGAAAATCAATTAGTTAGTCAAATTGTGGTGCAGTCGTTTACTTGCTCACAAATATCCGTATTCAAAATATTCTAAATATATTTAATATCATTAAAAATTAACTGGGAGAATAAAACTAAACTTTTGTTTACTGTGATTTCGATTGGAAACCATCGCCATTTACTTTTTAAGTTGACGTCACAGTGATGGCGTACTGTGCAAGCATCTAACTGTCGCTGCGCCATTTATTGCTGAAAACGAATCTAAACGAGATCCGCTTTGGCCCATATATTCATTTGGCCCCGCCTTCCCCTACATGTTCTGGTATTCACTGTTAGAAATTTTCAGATGTCCATATATGATATATGATACAGTAATAATTTCGTATTGATGGGCCTGTAGGAGTAGAAATATTTTTCTTAATATGTTTTTTTTTAATGACTGTTTGGCGAGCGCGCGCATTCGTTCCAGCAAGCGCTTGCTTTTATTTGTTTTTCAAAAAAAGAAGAAAAGACGATATGGAAACGCTTGCATATTATGTAAAGGCCTTGTAAAATGGAATACATAGAGAACTAAGGGCTTATTTATGGTATTAAGGTTTGCTTAATAATATCATACCATCGTGTCATTATTATAATAATTTAATTGTATTCTTAAAATAATGTAATAGCATTCTATTCAAAATTTATGTTTTGGGGGAAACGTTTCTTTGTATAACACAGACCACAAAAAAGATTTCATCATAGCATGATCCTGTAATTACAGGCAATTAAGCGCATTTAATGTAATTAATATTTTTGAGCGCGTAATCGGCTAATCACCGCTAAAAGTTTGTTTTTTTTTATTAGCGATTCGAGTAATGTTAAGAAATTAATGACTGCCATGAAATTGTCAACAGACTCTATTGATAATAATAACGGCATTATTGGTTGGTAACTTTAGTCGATACTTGAGATGCATATAATTAAAATGTTTCTTTGGCAAATCTTTGGAAAATTAATAAAGGAAATAAAATCTAAGCAGTTTTGACAAGAGCTTGTTCTCTAAATAAGTCTCATGGTAAGGTGAATCGTTTTTTTTTTGTATTACTCTAGTAACCAAGTCCTGTTCATTGCTCCAGAAGCCGAAGTTCTCCCCTTACTTTTTTTTATTTGATCTTTATTCCGGAAGTTTATCCTCTTAGCGCTACCTTGAGTGGACCAAACATCTCAGAAAAATTCAGTTGGTGTTAAATCTGGACTACTAGGATCTCGTGGCGCTACCAGCGTACACTTTAATTATGGTGATGGTTCCTAGGCGAGTAATGATCGCCCCGTTTTTTTTTTAATCCGTCGAATTATTCCTACGTGAGTCAGAGCAGCAAGCATTTTTTTTATGTTGACTCCTTCAAGGAAACGAAGGATAAAAAACGTTTGGCAAAAAGATTAAACTGATAAAGGAAGTTCAGCTAAAAAAAATATTTTGCCTTAGAAATAAAAAAAAAAACAACAACGCTAAAGTGTTCGGTAAATGCTGCATTCGAAATTGCGTTGTAAAAAAAGATTTCCCGATATCCATTGAAATAGATTCTAAATGGATATTCTTGAATGGATTATTAATGATATGTTTGGTAAATAACGTTTATTTTAAATTTTGGCAATTTGATAATTTCTAATTTTATTTTATGATGATACTAAAATTTTGCTATTTTTTTGTATTATATCAATAACTGCATATAGATGAGGTATCAAAAGGATCTCATCCTTGAGGTTCTGTTGTTTGTTTATTCTTATTGAAAAGACTTTGTTAATATCGCCTTATGCTTACGTTCCACTCAAATGCATTTACATTTTCAAAGGGGTAGTTTCCTTACCTTGTGTGTACAAAAACAACGCTAAAGCAAGGATGACCAGAGACATATTCGAGGAATGGCTATTAAAATTCAATTCGGATATGGGCATGGAAAAAAGGAAAATAATTTTGGTGACAGACAATTGTTCGCCACATTTTGTAAATGTACGTTTAGAAAACATTCGGTTAGAGTTCCTTCCACCACACATCCACGCTACAACCACTGGACCAAGGCATCATAAAAAACGTGAAAGACCATTTCCGGCAGCGTTTATTGCAAAGGCTTTTAATTAATGAACGGCTGCGTATTGCAGAAAATGTTAATGTCAAGGATGCGACTGAAATGCTGGCAAGTGCCTGGAATTCTGTCCAACCAACAGTGATTATAAACTGCTGGCGGAAAGCCGGATTCTACATTGAAGCAACAACTGAAGAAGAACAGGCGCAAGGTACATGCATACAAAATGAGAGTCGAACTCCTGAAGATTTGTGGCAAGAGGTTGTCTCTGTCTTCAATGTGCCAGCAGAGATAACCTTTGAAGATTATATAGCATGTGACGAAATGGTTTACACCTCTGCTGAGTTAGCGATTCAGAAATTCTGGAGATGGGACAAAAGCAAAATGAAATTCATAGCGATCAGGAAGACGAAGACGAAGATGAAAATGGCCATTTAGAACCAGAGGTAATGCCCGTCTCAACTTTGGTAGCAATGGAGGCTATAAAAAGCTTACGAAACTATTTTGCACTGCATAGCAGTGCACCAGAGACATTTAAATTCACAATGTCAGATATGGAGGACTTTTGGGGGAAGCAAGTTATAGAAAGAAAGCAGACGGCCATTACATATTTTTAAAAAAAAATTAATGTAATACTACATATTGTATATGCTATAGTGTATTTGTATTGAATAAAATAAAATGCATTCATGTATTCTTATGTTTTTCTATGAATATATGCATTTTTCACAAGTCCCCCCCCCAGTTTCAGTATAACGTACACCTCAGAATAACGTACAAATTTCCAGGTCCCTTGAAGTACGTTGTAACGGGGTTTTACTGTATTACATTTTACTATAATAGATTATTATAACATTTAATATTTAACTATTATAATATTGGTTATAGGCTCAGCATACTTCACTGCGCATTTTCTTATTATATACATTTATCTAATATATTTAGAAATCAATTGGGTAAAACAAAATCCCAGAAACTGTGGTTATAGTAATACTAAAAAAATGAAAATGAATACACTTTTCCACGTATAGTTTAATAAGGATATAAAACATATGTACATTTCTTTGGCAAAGCAACTTCAGTGTTTGAAGACAGACTATACAGTAAATTATGTTTACAATAGATCGAAAGGCTTACAGAAAAGAACCAATCAGATATATTACAGATAGGGACCAATCAGAACAAATACAGATAAGGAATCAGGATTTTATGACATTTCGAATTGTCATTCAATCAGTGACGTTCATGGGACCCTAGTCCGCATTAAATAGTTGATTGGATGGTTCCTTGGGAATATCTACTGATTCCAGAAACTTTAATAATTTTCGATCCTGAAAAATTTGGAGGATCCTAACAAAATTTGGGTCATAATTATGTTTACATTTAATGATGTGGTCGCCAAACTTGATGCTACTGTATTCCCATTTTTAATACATGCAATATCTTCCTTAATTCTTATAGAAAATTTTCTCCGTGTTTGTCCTCGATAGTAGCAATCACACGCGGCACATTTAACTTCATATATTCCTGATCTTTTAAATATATGAAAGACTTAGGACTGTCTAAATATTTTTTGAGTGAATTTTCACTTCCGTAGGGTAACTTGAAACCGAAAGATTTTGCAGTCATATTGAGGCAGTCAAAATGATTGAGGTCTTCAAAAACTAAAGAATTTGGCTTTGCCAACGAAATATACATACGCCTTAAATCCTAATTAAACTGTATGGTAGAGAAATATTTTCATTTTCATGAACAATTAAGGAAAACAGCACTTTGGAGTGTTTTTTGCGTAGAAAAACTACCAAAAACTTGATTTTTTTAATATTTAGAAAGTTTTTTCTAAAAAATGCGATCAAACATTTTAAGAGAATATTTAACACCCAGGCTTTTAGATATAAAAAAATCACTCTGTAATATTATATCAAACCCTTTTTTCCCCAGAAATATTAAAGCCTCTTTTAAGAATAATTTCATAATCTATTCACGTAAAAGCATTATTTGCTCATTCACATATAAGCATAAATTAAAATGGGGAAAATCGTGCGTCGTGTTATCATGGTTTAATTTTAAAATTGAAAAGATAATGAAATTAGTCTGCGTGTGCTTGTCGCAAGGTTGAATGTCATGTGTAATATGGAAAACATGAGATTAAATACTAGGACGATGAACATATTTGTGAGAGATATGGATCAAATTATTAGCAAGATAGAAGTGAATGGAGTTATCATGGAGTAATTGAATAAATGTTACAAAAGATTCACATTTGCCGCTATAATAATATCTTAAGAGTCACCTTGTTACCAGGTAATTTTTATTCCATTGGGGCCCTCTGCAATTGCCGTTAATTATAACTTTTTATGTATTTATTCTTGCATGCCACTAATAACTCCATGTCATGTACGTATTTCCCAGTGGGTTCATATTTTGTATTTCTCACCCTGACTTTTGTAAAATGAGACTATTTTGATTTTATATTCCTTAAAAATTTCATCTTTTCCCTTGAAGCAATAGAACGACTTATCCTTTGATCTTCGAAGAAGAGGGTGTTCTGCTTTACTAAGGGCGAATTTGTCAGCATTTTGAATGAAGTTTTGGTAAACTTTAGGCGCATTCGTTTATTCGTTTAATGTGATTTTTTTGCACTAAGTGCGTGCACTAGCCGTTCGAAGTAGCTCTCGTGCGGGCCATGAGAGTTTTTCGGAGATTTGCGTGCACTTCGTTCTCGTGCGAGTTGTGCCGTCCGTCCGCGAACTAAGCGCACGAAGGTAGAAGCAGAGTCGTTTCGTGCATTTTACAATTGCAAATGGCGGCCTCCAATCCACCGAAGCTCCAACTTTCGAGTACTGTCGATGATTGCAAAATTTTTGATTAAACAGATGAGGAGAGTTCATACAGACACAAAACAAAATTCGAAAGTGGAAAAGACTTTGAAATTTAGACTCTTGGGATGATTATAAAGGAGTCGTTGAGGCGTCGCCATGTTGTTTGTGTGGGTCAAAATGCACGAACCGTTCGAAGTAAAGATCGTGCACAGCCGCTGAACGGCACTAAATGCACTGAACGGAGAATGCACAAGGCGTACTACTCTCTACATCATCATCGAATGAATAAACGAATGCGCCTGTTAATTCGTGTATTATGATTTTTACTTTGAAATAGTAACGCAATCTGTGGCCAAAAATATGAATCGATCTTAATGAAGCTAAACATTTAAATACCTTTTGAGAGGATAAGCAAGGAATCAAAAATTTGTAGATTATATAAATTACTTCCTATAATTTAATGATGAAAAGTCACTGCTCAAGTCCAGTGTAGTTGAATTCTGGAGTCCTTGATGTTTTGGTCTTATATATTATCCAATATTGATGTATAGTGAAACTCCATCTAACCGCTCCCTAACTGCGATTGGTCGGCCTTCTCACCCTGCGTATGATACTTGATTTCTTGGACAATCCACAACATAGACTCTTGAAAAACATCTACAAAAATAAACTTTCAATGTTTTATGACGAACAGGATTAAAACTAACAATTTTGGGCACTCAAAATAACTCCTAAAAAATTTCTCTTCTATCCCCCATGACGCACTAGCAACACCATCAGCCATTTTTTTTGTGGCGAGCCTGATCTAATTGCAGTTCAGCAGTTCAAAAGGTGAATTTTTGTTTTGATAGAAATAAAGTTTAACTAGCTCATTATTATGTTCTATTAAATATGCATTTAAGGACAATTAAAAAATTTATGAATTGCATTTCTTTATAAAAAAAACAAAAGAACTACTTGCTCATAGCGCTTGCAGCACGATGTCGCTTTGTGATTAGGCTTCGACCAATCGCAGTTAGGGAGAGGATAGCTGGAGTTTTACTGTAGAGATTTCACTTAATGATTTTCATGATGATAATCATAAACACTTCTAATTACTTTTGAATTGCTTTGAGGTCGAATTTTGAATCGATTTTGTAGTTGATTTTTTTCAGATAGATGTTGGGATTAAATGGTGGGGAAATCTTAAAACTTTTTCAGATGTCTTCCCCTATCTTCAGTAAATTCTTTTAAATAATTAAACACATTTGAATAAAGAAGTTAACTTAACCATGTGAAGATGGAATAAAAATGAAGAAAAGTAACAATGGATATACACACAAGCTGCTGACACACGCTTCGGAAAACAGCTTATACTATGTCACGTATTATAGACAGTGCGGGATGAAGACTCTGCTTGGTAATAAAAATATAATTTAATTGGAACAAAGTAATAAGTAATTACAATTTAAAGGTGATTGAAATTTAGAAAGTTCAAATACAGCTCGTATTCTTCTATCATAAATTAATTCTGGAAAGGGTCCTTGGGCTTGACTAGAAATAATGAATTGAATAGAGTAGTAAAGTCCGGTCTGTGTGCAATGATGCTTTGTTGTGGTAATGAGTTCCTGATAAGATATCGGAAAAGAACAAGCATTAGAAACACGGTTGGTTTCAAAGAAACTTCTTACACAAAAAGCACTGAACGGATTTTGATGAAAAACGTAAAATGGTTATATTCTGGATCAACATTTATGGTACTATTAATCCCGATCAATCATTTTTTCCTTCTATCTTCTTTCTTTCTTTTTTCTTTCTCGATTCGGGAATAAAAACTATTGTTGAAAAACTTTTAATAATGATCGTTTTAAAGCAAACAGTAGCAAAAATGTAAGCATTATTCGCTTTAAAACAATGAGCCAATTAAGTTTAGTGCGCGCACACTTACCTTGAAGACCTTGCAAATTTTCAACCTTATCTCGCGCGCTTACCCTATCATGCATGCAAGCCCGCGAGCAGAAAAGGATATCACGACGAGATATGCTCGTGGCCGTAGAACTAAGTAGCAATGATGAACTGGATGATTCCTTTCACAAAAACAGCTGGCTTGACTGTAGGCCGAAGACTTCAAAGGAGATTCTGTGTGCTCCAACACGGTGTCGTCTTGACGGACCAGGGTTCGTTCCATCCGTAGTAGTTCCGACTCGGTGCGTATTGGAATGAATGGCGAGGAGATCCTTCTGTTGCGTTGGCAGCTCTGCAGATGAATAATCATAAGCGTTAGAATTTAAGAATCTGATATGGGACTTGCCTGCTTTGATGTCTTCTCCTATTTCTTGGAGGCCATAGATAACGCTGAGTGCTGCAGTGTTCCTTCGTGTGGCTGCTGGAAGTCGTCCCCTTGAGAAAAGTGGCCTTGATTCCGTCATTGAAGTCTCGCCTCCTGCTTGTCCTCTGTCTGGAGAATCACTCAAGCCAGTCTTCTTCTCCTCTTTTGTCTCAGCTTTTATTCCTCCTTTGATCCGCCTTCTTCGCCTTCTGCTTTGCATAGCCAATGGCATGCGGGGAGAACCATTTGATCTTCGGAGATGTTTTTGCTGATGACGCCTCTTTGTTTTTATTTTGAAGCTCCGCGTGCTTACTTGCGATCGCTGCTGTGATCGATCGTCCGAAGGTCGTGACATACTGTTTCCAACGAAAGAAAAACTGGGCGTGTCCAGTTAAATTTCCAATTTCAATTATTAAACATTGTTAATTTTACTTAGCAATAACGTCTAACAATTGATATCGGAAATTTAATTAGATACGCCCAGCTTTTCTTTCGTTGGACAGAGTATAGTCAACACCTCCTGTAAAGAAAGCCTCGACACCGAAACGTCATACATTGTTAGATCAGTATAAGTCGTCCAAATCTAGGGCGAAATACGATTAACAAAGGACGACTTATGGTGATGTAACAATGTATGAGTTATTATTATGAAGTTTGGGCCAAATTGCTTCATTGAGGTCGAAATTTTGGGGGTGGCAATCAATTCGTCTGTAGAACTATGCCAACATATGCCATGTGATATGTCATTCGATTGGAAATGATGAGAAAAAAGATAGAGCTCTTTTACATTCTCTGAATACTAAATTCTAGAAAATCAATTTTTGAATCAAATTGTTGAGGAGTTAAAACGTGCAGATGAAGGGCTAAAAATAGATGACCTCAGGGCTTCCGCTACTTTCCTATACTCTCCTTGGGGGAATTAATTCCTTGTCATTGTAAGTATCTACAGTTTCTTGATAGGTTTTGTCTTTACGTTATTATCTTTGTAGATATTTTCAAGAATTCGCTCGTTCTGTTGCCAATTTTTTTTGAATATATTAATTATGACTTCAGATTCGGATAGACTGTCAAAAAGTAAGTAAAAGATGCTTCTCTTCGGGTACATTTGTGTCAATTATACTGGTGTTTGGTGCTGTATTCAAATGTGAAGTCAAAATCAAAAAATTCGAAAAAAATTGACGACGGAACAACCGTCTTCGCAAATACAGTAACTATCTTTTATTAAACTGGTTTTAAAGTTTTTATTTCCATTAATCTTTTAAAGCATGGATGAACTGAAAGTGTATGACGGGCAGTAAACGAATTAAAATTGTATAGAAAAGGATATTGTAATATAGCTCGAAATCCATTAACTTTATTACTTAAAGAGATCAATTTTATAACGTGTACTTCTTAAAGAGATATTAACGAACGTAATTTGTAAAAAAATACTTTTAAATTTATATTTGATTGAACAAGATAACTTGATAAAAGGCACTTAAATCCTTTGAAACTTTGCTACGATATTATGTTCACTAGTTTTTCACGAAACATAGAACTTCAAGGGAAAATTGAATTATTCCATTAATCGTTTTGTACGTATTCTGATCTAAAAAACTTTGTTTTCTGATGTTTGCGTATTCAGCTACAAAATTGTTACTAGTGTCATAATCAATACTCTAATAAAAATTGCTAGCCAGATCGATATAAACACCATTAAAAAAAGCGAAATCTTTTTTTTTTTTTTTACGAATTATGTCATGTCTAAATTTTATTACATTCCGTTATAATCTTGTTATTTACGAATCTTACTCCATGAAATCGAAAAACCGGTTAAAAATTCAGCCATCCAATATTCAATGTTAGTACTGACATTGATAAAAAGAAAGAATCAAAACTTGAAATGTCAAAATTCTTCAGTATAGCGTTCTATGATGGAGTTGTAACATTTTTATCAAAACAAATGTGAATTTAATTTATGGCAAGACGAATCTTAGATTTTGGAAACCAGCTTGCAGATAGCAATTGCGAAGAAATTTAAGTTTAAGATTTCAAATTGTCATTTGATAGGCAGTTTGGAAAAGATTTTAATAAGATAAAACGATCTATAGTAATTTTTAAAAAAATCGACATTTAAATTTTTTAAATAATTAATGAATTTTTGTATATCCTTCTTTAATAACGGTATTTAAAAACAATCTGTAAATATACAGTCTTTTGTATTGTACTCTCAATCTTACTTCACTGGTAACATTAATTATCATCTCCTTTAATACAATTAAGCTGTAGTCGTAAAAAACAAGGGAACTGCAACTAACGAGGTAAAGTATTGTCAGTTAATTGAACAAATTCTTAATTAAAACTGTAAAAGGAGAACAAAGCATCAAAGATAAAGAAAAGACCCTCGGCATGGCCACTCTAATAAGATTAGATGAAATGTATACCTTAGATTTAATGGCATATTTTTCAAGCAAAATGGCATGCTATTAATTAGCTATTTGTGCTGCTCCAATTTTATCGCTCTATAATGAGATTTTCTACTTCTTAAATAATTATATTTAACCACTCTTAAGATTGTGACTGTATAGTTTATGTTGTAAGTAAAATCCTATTTTAAAAGAATTATCAGAGTCATGATAGAATAAGATACTTTAATTTAGCCATTTTGTTGTGATATATATTTAGATTTAATTCTTAGCAATCACTCTTATAGAGAGATAGATCTTTAATATCGATTGAAATTAGTTTTGCATTGATAATTGCGTTGTATATCTCTTTATCATATGTCTTCATCATTCCTGATTTAATAACTCTTCCTCTCATTAGACTGATCACGTCCTATTTTCCACAAGAATGGGTCCTTTCCATTTTTCCCTTTTAGCGCAAATTCCTCGCGATTATTAATCGAGGCGTCGCAATTAGCATTAATTAACGGCCGACAATGATCAGAGGCAAATGCGAAGTTGGCAGTTTCACTTCGAAATTCTTTGAAAAATGTTTGTTTATTTGAGACCAAAATAAAATTGACCAAAAAAAAAAAAAAAAGAAGGAAAAAATGTCCTTGTGATAATGACAAAACTAAATGCGATTTCCCAGGTGTGCTTACATGTGAAAGCCTTTAGAAGAAATTTTTGCTTTCATTAAACGAACCGTTTCGTATTTGGGTAATTAATGCTTGCCGAAAATGCTGGTGATTACGAATGGCAAGAAATTTTTTCTGTTTCTTTAATTGAAAGCATGTAGATATATTAGTAGTCCCCGTATTTATTTCAATTTCAATTTCAATTTTCTTTGTTTTAAGTGTGAACGAAAACAGTTGAAAATAAACGTTTAACAACGAACACACTAAAAAATAAATAAAATAAGACGGAAAATTTGAAGATGGATACAAGTAATCATTAGGATCTTAACAGAACATAAAAAACTAAAGAAAGACAAAGCATATAAGAGGTAATCAATTCATACAGTTACAATAAAAATCAGTTACAGTACATGTGAAATAGACAAAGAGCTAAAAATTGCTCGTTGACATATTATCAAAGTAGTTTAAAAGTTCATTACAAAAAGCATAATAGTCAGCGTTAAAGATGTCTACAAAATCACTCAGTTTGTTATACTTTAAGAATAATCTGGTAAACGGATTATCTGAACTTAGCAAATATTTTTACATCGTGTTTGATATATGGAAGCATTTAATGTTAAAAGCAATGAGAAAACTTGGGCAATCAATGATATTATGAATAGCTTTGTACAGAAAATCTAGATCATTCCTAGTTAGAAGTTGAGAAAAATGAAGGCAACGAACTTGTTTAAGTATATTGTCTATGTTAAAGTCCATATGATGTGTAAAATGGCGTATGAAAATAATTTTACAAAAGCGTGAAAACACACTGTGGAGTTTTTTAACATCATTTTGTGTTAAATGATTCCACACCAAGAACAGAAAAGAAGACGTGGGATGATAAGAGTTTTAAATAAAACGGTAAAGCACTTGGGTCTTTTAAAAAATGAGTTAATCTGCTGATAAGTCCAAGCATGCGAAATGCTTGGCTTGTTATAAAAGCAACATGATCGTGAAATTATAATTTATCATCATAGATAACACCTAAATCACGGATCGTTCTCGTACGCTGCAAAAATTGTTTATTGATCCTGTAGTTATATATGAGCGGCATGACAGCACGAGAGTAAGTTACAACTCTGGTTTTAGTTGGGTTGACTTTTAAAAGGTTATTTTGACACCATTCGAGCACTCTATTAACATCTTCCTGAAGCAGCACAGAGTCTGAAGGATTACATATACGTCAAAATAATTTGAAGTCATCTGCAAAAAACAGAATTCGAGATGATCTTATATGTGAAACCAGGTCATTAATAAAAAATGTTGAACAAGAGAGGACCAAGGATAGAACCTTGCGGTATCCCTGAAGGGACTGAGAAAGGTTTAGATGAATACCCATTCACACTCGAGCATCAAGGTAAGATGCCAGAAATTTAATGAAGTCAGAACAAATGCCATATATTTCAAGTTTTTGAAGCAGTCTGATATGACAAACAGAATCAAATGCACGTGAGAGATCGAAATAAATAACATCTACCTGTCTTCTTTTTTGCACTTCTGAAGAAACATAATCAAGCCATGTCATAATGTTGGTCGTGACAGAGCGTTTTTTGATAAAGCCATGTTGTTCAGGACAAAATTTCGAAGTGTAATATGAATTAAGATAAAGGAATATGATCCTTTCAAAAATCTTGGCTATTGCATTTAGAATACACACCAGTCTGTAATTATTAACTGCATGTTTGTTACCAGTCTTGAAGATTGGGACTACTATTCCTTTCTTCCAATCTCTTGGGGAAAGTTTTCGAAGAAATAGACATATTGTATATCCATACGATGATATCCACTAGCACTGGCAGACATCCTTTGATGATAAACATAGGGATTCTGTTAGAGCCAGGTGAAGTCTTGGGCCTCAGCATTTACAATATCGTCTTTGTTAACAGATAAGATTGGTAAATGATCTTTTGAGATTATTTGAAATACAGTTGAAGTGTAAGCATCATTGTCGTAAAAAGATTCAAAGTATTTTGCAAATTCGGCGGCTGCTACTGTGCACCCGTTTTGTTCGATAACTTTTTTTCATCTTCCAGTGAGCTTCATAATTCCTCTTTCAAAGAATGAACTTTCTCTATCGGCGAAAACCTGCACATCTGATTTGGTTGAGTTTTGAAAGAGCGAAGAAGTGGAGGTATGTAAGATGGTTGGGTAACCCATCTCATCCTAGTTACAATAGTTTATGACAAGTGATCTCGCATTGCCATGACAGAACACAACTTCTTTACTACTAACGAGCTCTGAACGTTTTTGGATGATGGGTTCGTTCAAACTGTCCAATTGCCGACAACAAACATTCGAACGGATTATTTGGCTTCTTGGTAAAAGCTCGAAAAACCCGATATAGAAATGTCGTTCTTGTAGAACATTGTCAACGTATTCTTGACACAAGTTTTCACGAGCTTGACGCTCGTTCTTCCCTTTACGGAAGTAAATCAGTTCGTTGTTCCTTCTTCAACTTTTTGTAAAATCTCCAAAACTCGAAAAAATCGCTCTATTTTTTAGAAGAAAGCTAAAACTAGAACTGTCAGCTGTCAGTGACATAGATGCGAATGACCGTAGAATTTCTAAAAATGAAGTTGCGTTATATGTTGCAAAAATGCTTCATGACTTTTCCGACAACCTCGTATGTATACGAGGAAAGTTAAAAATTGACTGGACCTTATTCTGGAAATTTATCTCTTTAATAAGTTGATAATATTATTGTGTTTGTCAACACTGGCATCTCGTACTCAGTAAATGTGTCTCTATTATCAGCCATATTTTCATTGCCAACCAGTGCAATGCAAAACAAAATGGCGATGGAGTCTGTGCCTACGTCAGTATGAACAATGAAAAATTATTAATTTTCACAGCAAACAGATTCATAATTCGCCGTAGATTTCAAGCATTGTTTGATGGCTCTGCCTATCGTGTTCATCTGTGTTTGAGTGGTGTAAATCTTTAATGAGGGCAGAAAGCACATAGAAAGTAACCATAAATCCATACCCACAGCTACTGTAAAAGATGCCATAGTCGCGCGAACAAATGAGATCACACTGAACAAAAGAGAATTTCAGCACATTATCGTTGACAGACGTGAGGAGTCCTGTACCTCGGCTCTGAACAACTATCGCTTGGATCCTTCATTTGCACATAACATTGTGTTCAGTGAAGTAGCAAATTTTTATTCCATAGTGAGGTGAACTATCAGAATATGAGATATTGGAGCGATACGAAACCCCATTGGATAGATCCACTCAAAGTCGTTGGTGATGTCAAAGTTGTGGTATAGTTTGGGATGTGGGGCACCCGTTTAATTGGACCAATTTTCATAGACGGACCCTAAATGGTGATGAGTACCTGCGAATGTTACAGAACACTGTGTTTACATCACTGTTGAATGAAGATGGCAGTTTCCAAAGTTTTTTTCCAGAAGGATGATGCGCTATCACGGAGATCATATCCATCAATGACTGGATAGGCAATTACCTGGTCAATGGATTGGCTGGCGGGTCACCTTGTTTTCCAGATCTTACACCGCTAGATTTTTACCTGTTGGACCACTTAAAACAACTATGTATGCAATGAAAATACAAAGCAAACGTGACTTTCAGCAACGCAACCTACAGGCCTGTGACAGCATTATCCCCGTAGTTCTTGTGCGCGTGCATGATGAATGGATAAACCGCCTTAAGCTCTTTGCCCAACAACAGGTACCACACAATGAACACATGCTTTAACTGCTGTAACTCAGTTTTTGGTGTGCGTTTCTGTTTGGAAAATGCGTCTCAATGTTTTTGTTAATAACTTGTGAACCACAGCAGATAACTGAAATCCCATTGCAGGAACGAATCCCTGAGAAAAGAGCTGGTGTTACTTGATATGTTACAAGACCCACTTACCATTTAAGAAAACGAACCTTAACCAAAATGGTGGATTTCAAGATGCGGCCAAACTCTGCAGTCATTTACCCCCTGAACATGACCGAAGTAGAAACTGAACAGAACACTTGAGGCGTCAGTAGTGGTTTAGGTTTCTGTACTCATGATCAGAACTCCATGTGACGCAGATGTCTCCAAACTGTTGTGTGATACATGTACTCCAGCTCGTGTCCACATTCGCTGAATATATCGGACATTTCTGCAACGGCTCCGCCTCATAAGCTGCTGATCATCTCGAGCCGTGGTGGAAGACTTACGTCCGCATTTCCTTCGTTTATTTGCAAATTTTCCGTTGTCACGGTGCTGTTTCAGTAACCTTGAAACAGTTAGTTGGGAACATCTGGCTTGTTTAGCAATTTTATTCTGACTATGTCCTATTTCTGATAGGGCAATGATTACTTCTTTACTATGATATAAGCGTCAGTTTTTCGTCCCATAATGTTAACTCTATTATCTCACACATTCTATCCAGTGTATAAAAAAACCCCACTATCTAATAAATCATTCGTGTGTTCATTTGAATTTCTAATACAGTGAACGAATTAAGGAAATATTTTTGAACCAATGAAAATTCCGATTCTAATTATGTGATTTCAGAATTTACTTTCTCCAGCCATACAATTTTTTAATAAATTTAAATGTTTCATTTTGAAGCTCATATGCAGAGAATTAACATTATTAAATCAAAGTTCACTACATTGTCTTTTTAGAGGAGGAAGCAGGTAGGGACTTACACTCTTGCAAATTTGGCATATTCTAATATTTTGAGTCAAAGTTGTATCATCTCTAAAGAACATTTCATAATTAAGTATTTTTGACAAAGCAGACGATGAGAGAGTGTATTGTATGTGAGTAGTTCTTAAAAGAGCGAGTTAAAAATGAGATATTTTTCTACGCGGAAGAAGAGGGGTGCACACTCTTTGGTAATTACAGGAAAAGAATTAATAACGGTTTGGCCCACTGTCTGTTGTTATAGATTACATTCTTTTCGGAATGATTTCTATTAGATTCGTTACGCTACATCTGAAGTTATCCTTCATTCTTCCTTAAGAGCCTTCTTCATCTCTGTTATTGATGCTGCTTCTCTCCAAACTAATTGAATCCAAAAGTGTCCCGAGTGGATGCAAGTAGCTCTTTATGAAGACTTAGCAAATTCTCATCAAAGCATTGCAGTCCTGGGGAAAAGTTTGAAAACAATGGCTAATGTTCACAAAATTTTCATTTCAGATGAGATTTACATTAAAGTTTTTAACATTATTCGTAAAGCATGATAATACACGAATACAACAGTATGTATACTTTTATATGGTACCAAGCAATTAAATAAATATTTTTGTAAAGTGAGTGAAAACATACTTACAAAACTATACGAAATACACAGTCGGTGGGAAAAAAGTTTGGAAGCACGTGAAATAATTCATAGAAATGGATGGATAAATGAATAGTTAGTGCGATCTCCACTAGTTTCAATGACAGCACGGATTCTATCTGGCATAGAATCAACAAGAAATCTACAATAGATATCGGGAATTTCATTACAACTTTGTCTGATTGTATGTTTTAGTTTATCTTTGTTTGTAGGATGTTTTTGACGAATTATAGACTCCAGTTTCTACCACAAATTTTAATAGGATTGAGATCCGGGCTATGTGCAGGCCAATTGAGTTGTTTGATATGGATTTTTGTAAAAATCCTTTGACTGACCGTGCTCGATGACATGATACGTTGTCGTCCTGAAAGGTCATCTCGTCATCTTCTAAAATATCTTTTATTGACGAAATTAAAAAGTGTTCAAGAATAGCAATGTAAGCTTCTGCATTTACAGTTCTCAACAATATATACAATCTGCCAATCCCACCGGCAGTCATGCATCCCCATCAGGAAGGACTGAGAAATTTGATGCTGTAGTTGAGTCAGTCTTCTGAAAGGTTTTCTTCAGATGAAAATTCCGTCTATCATCATCAACTCCCAGATGAAAATTCCGCTATCATCTCCAGATGAAAATTCGTCTCCAGATAAAAATTCCGCTATCATCATCAACTCCCAGACAACAAAATTCGTGATTCTGGCCCACTCTAGTTGATTTTTTCGTTGTTGATGCGTGAGCAGAGGTTTTGTTTTTAATGATTTACACTGCAAAAAGAAAATCCATCTCATGTAGTCGGTTGCTGACTGTTCGGTAGGACACATGCGCGTGACATCATCCATTTATTTGTCATCTGTGGATGTAGCTCGTCGATTGTTTTTGCATATACAGGGTATTTCTAAATTATCTCCCGCATTAAACATGTTTATTACTGAAAAACTATTACACATTTTAACGTGTTTTTTTTTTATTCACAAAGAAAAACTCAAAAAGTTTCTTAGCCTCGCGTGAGTCATAATGAAACACGCGGGTGGCACGTGATACCATTGTTGGCGCGTTGTTCCATTTTTCGCGAGACGTAGTAAACAATGGCAAGTGTTCAAGAAAAAGCTCAATGCGTGTTATGGCTTGCGGAATTTAATGGCGAATTCGACTGGCTGCTCTGGCGTGCTCCGGAGCGCTCTGGAGCTCTAATAATTGTTCGGCTGGTTGCTCCTGCTCTCACAGAGCGGCTCCCACAGCGTTCGGCTGGTATTGCTCCTTGCGCCGAGGAGCACTCCTTCACGCTCTTCCAAAATCGGTGGAGCAGTGTTGCTCTCTGCTCTCGCTTGCAAAATCAAGATGGCTCCTCAGTGACTGAAATCGACGAAATTCTTTCACAATTACTGGATAGCTCTTCATCTGACAGTTCTTCCGATGAAGAAGACGAAGTTTTGGCTTTGTTAATGGCACAACATTCGGAACGGCCGAAAAAAAATTTCAAAAATTGAGAATTTTGTTAATATTGCCGATGAAGATATAAGTTCTATCTTTCTGTTATAATTAGAGCTCGTACTCTAAGCACTTATTATGAATATTCCACATAATAAATGCATGAATAAATAATACACCATTAATAATAATAGTTTTCACATTTTATTTATTTATTTTTTATTTCACAGGAAACCACATAGACAGACAAAAAGCTTATAAATATTTTAATTTCATAACTTCAATATATTTTCTGTATTTGAAATAAGAACTAAAAAAATACAAATATACTTTCGCTATCATTTTTTTCAACATTCCCTTTCATCCATGATTTATTACACAGCATTCGTTAAAAATTTACATTCTGTGAATAAAAATTGACAGTAATTAACGGTTAATTATCAAATTAACGGTAATTTAATAATTATAATAAATACTTATGTGGATATTTTTCCTTTATAAATTAATAGAAAGCATAAAATAAATATAACTTTAATAACATATATATTGAAGTATTTCTCCTGAATTTCTTCAACTCCTGAATTTCTTTATCCATCTCGTATAATATTGGCCTTTATATATTTTTTATTTTATTTAAATTAATTTTATTTTATTTTTTCTATGAATTTATAAAGGAAAAATATCCACATTACTATTTATTATAATATATTCCTTTTACTTAAACTACTTAATTTAATAATTAATTTACATTGCTGCCTTGGATAAAAATAGTATTGCTAACAGAGTGCGTTGCCTCTAGACGAGTTTGGAGCACTGCTAAAACAATGTTCGTCTGCTCCAAGATTTGTTGATGCTCTCGGCCAGATTGATCATGTGATTCGAGCAATCCCTTTGCACTCTGGGAGCAGCCAGCCGAATTCGCCATAAGTCAATGATTACAGTTCAGAGAATGTTCAAAACAAAGTTTAAAAAGGATCCTCCAAATCTTAATTCAATTTAGCTATGGTATGAAAATTTTTTAAATACAGGCAGCCTGTTACACAAAAAGGGTGCTGGTAGACCTTCATAGACACGACAGAGAGTAGAAAAGGTCAGGGAGGCGTTCGATCGTTTCGCCGTAAGTCACTTCGCCAAGTGGCTCGTCAACTGGATATGCTAATGGCATCCGTACATAAAATAGTGAAGCACCGAAATATGAACTGAAGCCAGATGCCCGATCGTAGAGCAAGAAGTTTGCTGAGGATATGCTCCAAAAATCGACAATGATCCCACCTTCCTTGAGGACATTTTGTTTTCTGATGAGGCAACATTCCATACTTCCGGAGCAGTAAACCGACACAACTGGCGCATTTGGGGCTCACAAAACCCCCACATTCTAAGGGAGCATATACGCGACACCCAAAGGTTAATGTTTAGTGCGGTTTAATGCATGATCGAGTAATCGGACCTTTCTCTTTCGCTGAAGACACCGTTACCGCTGCAACTTACTTAGAGAACCAACGACATAGATTCCACAGGTGGAAGAACTGCAGCCCAACATAGTCTACCAAAAAGATGGAGCATCTCCTCACTGGGGCCTGCAAGTGAGGCAGTGTCTTGATACGAAATTTCCAGGACAATGGATTGGAAGGGATAGACCAATCCCTTGGCCCCCCTCGTTCAACCGATGTGAACCCTTTGGATTTTATCTTCTGGGGATATGTGAAAGACAGAGTGTACAAGACTAACGTTGATGAGAGTGAAACTCTCAAGAACAGAGTAATTGAAACAATCGCTGACGTCCTTCACGCCATAAATGGGGGGGGGGGGGGGGCACACAGAAATTTATTAAGACATGTTAAGAAACTTTTTGAGTTTTTCTTTGTGAATAAAAAAAATCACGTTAAAATCTGTAATATTTTTTGAGTAATAAACGTGTATAATACGGGAGATAATTTAGAAACACCCTTTATATCTTAAACTTCTATCTTGTCTTTTCGATGTTACTCTAGGTCTTCGTTTACGAGGCTGGTCTTTCACACCTCGTGTGTCTCGAAACTTTTTCCACAGCTTGGAAACAGCAGAACAAGTGTATGATTAAGTGTTTGCCACTTCTCTGTAATTTTTTCCTTCTTCTAATAGTTTAACAAGATTTTGGCAAACATCAGTAGACAGTTCTGTTCGTGGAGCCGTGTTGTGAAGTTTGCGTGGCTAAAACTGTTCATACAATTTTAATGGAAGAAACCACGCATATAACAATGGGGGAGGTATTTCGCTTAAAGAAGCTCATTTCTTTTACCCATTTCTATGAATTATTTGACGTGTTTTCAAACTTCATTCCCACCAATTGTGTGTTTCAATATTTATTTCCTTCATATAGTTTTGCAAATTTTTTTTTCACTCACTTTACAAAGATATATTTTTGATTGCTTGGTAAAAATAAAAGCACACATTCTGTTGCATTCGTGTATAATCATGTTTTATGGAAATGTTGAAAACTTTATTGTAAATCTCGTCTGAAATGAAAATTTCGTGAACATTAACCACTGTTTCGAAATTTTGCCAGGACTGTACTAAATTTGCTACAATAAAAGCAAATTCTACAATCCATGTTGCTACAATAAAAGCCATGATGTTCGATGCATAGCTGATGCCTCCTTTGCCAAATTTCGCAGGCGACAGAAATAATAAGATAAGCAGCGCTCACTTTACCGTTGTCAAATTCAAACTCCGTCTGTAAGGAGCTTAATTCCTCTTAGCAAACGTTTATACTGTTTATACTTCAATGGCAACAAATTTTACTACACTTCAACCGAGGTTTAACGATGATCGGTTTATTTTAGGAACGTGAACCGTTGTTAGGCCATGTAAATCCAACTCATTTTGCACGCTGCTTCCAGGGGCCTTTCGAAACTTGTTCTTTAACTATTACAACTAAAGACCTCCGATTTTGTTTCATACCCGCTTTAACTTTCGGTGATCCCAATCTGCGAATGCGCTCTTATGACTGGGAGGCGTTTCCACTTCACGATAACAACATTTGGTAAATAGCTATGAGGTGTTTAATGCTTTTTTTCGGTTTTGTGTCATAAAATGTTACCTTCCATATAAAATAAAATTTTTAAATTTAAACTGATATTGCTATAAAAATTACTTTTATTAAGGTCAATAAAAACTTTATCTATGGTTCATTTATGGTGCCAGGAAGCGATTTACGTGAAAGAAGATCCACAAGAAAATCTTTTATATTTTCAACACGTTCAGTTTACTAGAGGCCAGAATAGATATAATTTACTAATGGAGTTCTTAACACTATCTCTTACTACCTTCATAAAGCGCTTTTTCTTTTATCGAAAAGGATTTGAAGAATTTCCATCACTGTAATACTTATTGATTGAAAGTCTTAACAGCGTGACTGGAAATCGTTATTTTCCGTTCGGAACTGTAACTCGTTTTCTGTAAGATAAGTTTTAATTGTTTGTTTCGTAACCTTATTATAGAGAGTTTTTTTATCTTAATAATGTAATTTGCTCTCTTACTCAATAACGCAGGAGAAAATTCTATAGATATTTAATAATTTAATGATCAACTTTATTGAAACATGTTTTGCAACATAAGAAAAATATTATGTCTACCTATTTACTAAGGCAAGGTTTTGCATATTATGCTTCTTTTTATCTTTTTAAACATTAACTTGCGGTTTTTATAACCCAACTAAATTCAATTAAGAAACTAATTAAAAATGAACCCATTATGCTTAAGGCTTTGAAAATATTTTTTGTTGCCAGTCATTACTTTATAACTTCGATGTAAAGGGGTTTACGTTCATTTATGCTTAATGATATCCTCAAGTTTTTTTGTCTCCTTTCTCCTTCCGTTTGGCATGGCCATTCAAATTTAATTCATTATCTCATCATGCGAACTGTTGTACTCCCGTCATTATTGGAACGTTTTCATTGGACCGTTTACAGAGATATAATAGTTGTGCATCGGAATGAGTTTCCAAAAATAAACTCCCTCCTATTGATTTTTCGTTATAAAGGTGAAGACTCGATTTAACTGAGTCCCATTCGACAACAAGGGACAGCGGCGTCTGGTGACTTTCACGCCGGCTAGCATCATGGAACTTCCAACGTTGACGTGCTTTATGGCTTAAATTTATTTATTGGCATTTCTAAAGCGACATTTGCGATTGTCTTTATAAAATTTACACTGCTTTATACAACGGTAATGGACTCATTAATTAGAATACATGGACAAAGGTTGATTGTTGAATTTCTATTGTGTTCAAAGGAAAGGTTTGCGTGAGATTGAACAATTCACGATGGTTAATTTATTAGTATTTGATTAGTCAGATCCTGATAAATGGGATTTAATTAGATAGCGAGCTCAATTCTTATTACTTCTTTCCAAACGTTGATTAAAAACTAGAAAGTATTCCTATGTTGTAGAAGATAGCAGAGATCACATGTACAACAAATATCTCTTTTATATTGAAAAATTAGTCGTACTTAGGTGAAGATGAAATAACGAAGGAAAATTGATTGAAGTGTTTTCCCATCTCTGATATACCAGGGCCATCATCTATGCATATATTCTTATTTTTTATTTATAAAATTACATGTATACACTTCGAGACAAAAATATGGAGAATTTTGAAAATTTAAAAGATTCATCTCAGATAAGTGCTATTAAAATAAAATAGAATTGTACTATGCATTACACAGCGATGTACATTTAATATAAACCATCTTATTAACTACTCATAAAATTTTTTGAGTAATAACTAATTTTGTTGAACAAAAAACAAGCAAAACAACAACTGCATTGAAGTCAAAAGTTTAGAGATTTAATTATACTCAGACATAAGTGTGGAGATTTTATTAAAAACGTTAACATTTGAAGTTTCTAGTAGCAGAAATTTAGCTATAGACCTCATGATTATGTAAATTAATCTAAGATGGGTTGATTAATTACAATTTAGGGATGTGCTGAATTTATTTTCTTAAATTTTCAATAAGCATCCCACAAAACAGATCCCTTAATCTATTCATGACTTAATTATTAAGAAATGGCAAGAAAGAGAAAAACAAATTAAAATAGCAAAAGATCTCAACTTAACTACAAAATCTGTAAGCAAGATTATTGTAAAATATAAGAAAAATGGAAGTTGCACTGTGAAGCAAAGGTGCGGCAGAAAACGCATCACAAGTAAAGCCGAAGATAGACATCTAAGAGGTATTGCCAGAGAATATCACGCTTTCAAACGGCAAGAGAAATTACTGCCAAATGGAATCCAATCAGCAAGAAAGAAGTTTCGGCAAAGATAACAACCTGGCGTTTGAAAGAGACAGGTTACTCTTTTCTTTCTGCAGCAAAAAAGTCTCTCCTAACTAAACGAACGAAGAAAAAGGACTTGAGTTCGCACGTGAACACTCAACATGGACTATAAAACAATAGCAAAAAGTCATATTCAGTGATGAATCTAGATTTATAAACAAGAAGTTGTGCGCAAGAAACAAGAAAAGCTGTACTTTAGATGTGTACCATATAGAATCAAATTTCTACCAAGCATCTTAGCTTATGAAACAATAAATGCATATGGGACCGGAAGTTAGCTTTTGTCAAAGGAAACTTCACCAGTTCCTATTACACGGAAATAATGGCTGATCATCTGATGCCAGGTGCTGCTTTTTACTTTCCTGATGGTAACTTTATAATATACCTTGTCACAGAGCAAACGCGACACTGAACTGGTTGGAAGAACAAAATATTCATCTTCTAAAATGGCCAGGAAATAGTCCTGACCTTAATCCTATAGAAACAATTTGGGGTAAAATGTAACGAAACGTTACCATATGTAAAATTTTAACAAACAAGGATTTATGCACAACTGTGTCCCATGTCTTGTGTGAAATATCGAGAGATGATTGTCAGTGTCTCATAGACTCTATGAGACAATGTGTGCAAGCAGTTATTAATATTAAAGGCGGCTGGACCAAATACTAAACAAAGAATCTCCAAACTTATGTCCCAGCATAGACAAATCTCCAAACTTTTGGCTTCAATTCTGTTTGTTTTTCTGTATGTTTTGTTGAAAGAAATTGTTTGAAGTACATAAAACTTTTTGTGTATAGAGAAGAAACTAAGTAACGTTCGAATAAATCATCGTATAATGCATGAACAATTCCTTCTTTTTTTAAAAAAGTTTTTTCAGATGAACCTTTCATGTTTTTCAAAAATCTCCATATTTTTGTCTGGGAGTGTACTATATGGAAAAAAGTATTTGGACATATGCTTGCTCTAGACGTTAGCTTTTATTTTTATTAAGTTAATAATTTTGTGGGGGCCACCTTTTGCTTTAATGACTGGAGCTATCCTTCGTGACATGCTTTCCACTAAATTCTTCAAAAATTGATTGTAGAATTCTTTTCCATTTCTCCTGTAAAAAAAAACAAAACCCAAAGCAGACAGTGAAGAAAGTCTAATTTTCAAACTTCTAATTCTACGCTCCAATTCGTCCCAAAAGCTTTCTATAGGGTTCAGGTCTGGAATCTGGGTGACCATTCCAAAAGTTCGACATCATTCCGGCCAAGCCATTCTGTTACAACCCTTCTGTAATGGCAAGGAGCGTTGTCCTACTGGAAATGACACAAATCTCTACAAAAGAATTGCCACAGAGCAGGGAGTATGGAATTGTCCAGAATATCGACGTAGTTCGTAGATTTCAAGTTTTCACTCAATACAACCAATGATTCAAGTCCAAACCACGAAAAAAATGATTTTTCCAGTAGTCCCAAATCATTACAGACTCTCCTAAAACCTTCACCTTTGGGACGATACAGTCTGGATGGAATCGTTCTCCAGGTAATCGCCATATCCACACACGACCATTTGATTTCCAACGTGTAAATCGTGATTCGTCGCTCCACAAAACGGCCCTAAAGTTCTGGAACGGCTCGCTAAACACCAGTTCAAACGTTATATAGGCGTTTACAGAAGTGAAGCAAAGATTGTATCCAGCTACTCTACCAATATAACTTAATGAATACAGCTCATTTCGGATAGTTTTAGTGCAAATACCAAGTCCGGTGGCATTTTCAACTTCAGATGCTAGAACAGTTGCAAAGGGCTGGAGTGATTTTCCGAACATCCGTCTCAAAGTGCTCCAAGCCCGATCTTTCAGTTTAAGAGGCCTGCCAGGATGCAATTTTTGACAGTAGTTCCGTTTTCGAACCACATCGAATACTTCGATGTTGGAATCTCTAGACTGCTCGCAATTACTCGAACTGAAACATTGTTGACATAGCGCCATATCTTGTT
Organism: Rhysida immarginata; assembly: GCA_023313115.1. Taxonomy (NCBI): domain Eukaryota; kingdom Metazoa; phylum Arthropoda; class Chilopoda; order Scolopendromorpha; family Scolopendridae; genus Rhysida; species Rhysida immarginata. The sequence goes on from JAHWFO010026271.1 coordinate 789,938, forward strand.
GAAACTTTGTTAGCTTACTTTTACGTGGCATTGCGTTCTTCTAATAGACTACTTTTTTAAAGGGGAGCATACTGTATAACGTTACGCGCATGCGACTAATTTGAATCGCAAACAAAATTTGCATGTTTCATCAAGTGTCCAAATACTTTTTTTCTATGTAATGTATATACTGGGTTGTGCAATGGTTTGGACACTCAAAATTCACCTGCCAATATTTTTGTTTTCACAAACTATATATCTATTTTGTTTGGATATCCTTAAAATACCCCAAGCTTTCCCAAATGCCATTACACTTATAATTTGGTCAACCCGTTCCAAATTTGTGAAACAATAAAAGACACACCTCTAAATGCATCTATGGTAAAGGGAAGATGTGGCTAGCATAATTTTATTAATTGAAAACATTATAAAAATTTTTGAAGTAATTATTTAATAAATTTGGTCAATAATAGCTGTTAAAAATTATTTTCAAGATGGATATATAATTTGAATAAATCTTAATTTAAAAGATAAATCTATGATATTTTTTCACAAATAAAATTATTACGAAGTGGGCTCCCATTTATAATACAACGGGTTTGTGTTCGGGCAACCAGAATTTTCAGCTAATATTCGATACTCCTTCCTGAAAGTCAACTTTTTCTGCTCTTTCTCGGAACGATTATAAAGGCGACCCAATTGCCGGTAACGATCCGTATTCCATTGCTTATCAAAATCTTAGCACTGTTTGTTTATCTTTCATCAGACGACTCGATAAAATGACTACATATGAGATTTGTATGTCATCTGCAACTATTATTCAAGTTGTGGGCTCTATTTAACTACAATTCTTCCAATAACATACTCTGTCTAACGAAAGCTTGACAGGGCATATCCAGTTAAATTTGCGATTTCAGTTGTTAAACATTTTTACAAAGTAAAATTAACAAAGTCTAACAATTGACGTTGGATATTTAATTGGACGCGCCTAGTCCAACTTTTGTTGAACAGAGTATAAGCATATAACTTCTTATTCTTGTAAAGCCAAATACCTATTGTTTTCCTTTTTTAAAATCGCTTTTTAGCGCATTTTCTATATATAGAAATGTGCTTATGTGATCGGTTTGTCCAGCTGTCCGTCCGTTCGTCCGTCTGTAGACAATCCCACAATTCATTGCTTTGCATGTATTGCAATCTCACAATTCATTCAATCATGTCTTGAATTGCTGGAAGAAACGAATTATCCTCGCATTTGGTAAAACGCTTGTTGAGAACATGGGTTCGGTTCTGCGCGTGCTCTAAACGTTAATGAGATGGTGTGCGTGCAGGATGCACGTGTTTGACGATTATTAAAAGGGCAGTTCGGTCCCTAAATCAAGAGAATTTTTTTATTCCTAGGGAGCTTAGCATTTATTACGATAACTTGAAAACGAATTAACTTTTTCACAGTCTGTTTTCATCAATCCATTAAAATGGGACAGAGTACGCAGAAGTACGAACGTGAGATAGCAGGAATAAGTACGTGCTCTAATAGCACGTGCTTTAATGGTACTATTATGATACCCTCTTAAACATTTCCTATAAAAAGATATGGCATGTAATATATCAAACATTGTCACAACATATCAAGAACGAATATAAAAGAGTAACTAGTGATAGCAAGTATGTCTCATAAATGAATATAACGGTATATAGTGATGTCTGAATTGTTTAGTAGTACGCGTTTTAATGGTACCAAGTGGTACCATTGGAACTTTCAATGCTAAGATATGGCATGTAATATATCAAACGACTCGTAATAAAGTGCCATGAGTGAATATCACGTGTAAATAATGATCATAGTTATTGGTTTAGTAGCACGTGCCCTAATGGTGCCCTATGATACCATATGGTAACCTTGGAACTTTCAATGCTAAGATATGGCATGTAATATATCAAACGACTCGTAACAACGTGCTATGAGTGACTATCACGAGAAAATAATGATAATGGTTAACAGTTTAGTAGCACGTACACTAATGGTGCCTTATGGCATGATATGGTACCATTTGAACTTTCAATTCTGAACCATGGCATGTAATATATCAAACGACTCGTAACAACATGTAATGAGTGAATATCATGAGAAAATAATGAAAACTGTTATTGGTTTAGTAGCACGTGCCCTAATAGTGCCCTATGAAACCATATGGTACATTGGAAATTTCAATGCTAAGATATGGCATGTAATAGATCAAACGACTCGTAATAACGTGTCATGAGTGAATATCACGTGTAAATAATGATAATAGTTATTGGTTTAGTAGCACGTGCCCTAATGGTGCCCTATGATACCATATGGTAACCTTGGAACTTTCAATGCTAAGATATGGCATGTAATATATCAAACGACTCGTAACAACGTGCCATGAGTGAATATTATGAGAAAATAATGATAATTGATATTGGTTTAGTAGCACGTGCCCTAATGGTGCCCTGTGGCATGATCTGGTACCATTGGAAGTTTCAATTCTAACACATGGCATGTAATATATCAAACGACACGTAACAACATGTAATGAGTGAATATTATGAGAAAATAATGATAATTGATATTGGTTTAGTAGCACGTGCCCTAATGGTGCCCTATGAAACCATTGGAACTTTCAATGCTAAGATATGGCATGTAATATATCAAACGACTCGTAACAACATATAATGAGTGAATATCATGAGAAAATAATAATTGTTTTTGGTTTACTAGCACGTGCCCTAATGGTGCCCTATGAAACCATATGGTACATTGGAAATTTCAATGCTAAGATATGGCTTGTAATAGATCAAACGACTCGTAATAACGTGCCATGAGTGACTATCACGTGTAAATAATGATAATAGTTATTGGTTTAGTAGCACGTGCCCTAATATTACCCTATGATACCATATGGTAACCTTGGAACTTTCAATGCTAAGATATGGCATGTAATATATCAAACGACTCGTAACAACGTACCATGAGTGACTATCACGAGAAAATAATGATAATGGTTAACAGTTTAGTAGCACGTGCCCTAATGGTTCCCTATGGCATGATATGGTACCATTGGAACTTTCAATTCTAAAACATGGCATGTAATATATCAAACCTCTCGTAACAACATGTATTGAGTGAATATCATGAGAAAATAATGATAATGGTTATTGGTTTACTAGCACGTGCCCTAATAGTGCCCTATGAAACCATATGGTACCATTGGAACTTTCAATGCTAAGATATAGCATGTAATATATCAAACGACTCGTAACAAGGTGCCATGAGTGAATATCACGAAAAAATAATGATAATGGTTATTGGTTTACTAGCACGTGCCCTAATGGTGCCCTATGAAACCATATGGTACCATTGGAACTTTCAATGCTAAGATATGGCATGTAATAGATCAAACGACTCGTAATAACGTGTCATGAGTGAATATCACGTGTAAATAATGATAATAGTTATTGGTTTAGTAGCACGTGCCCTAATGGTGCGCTATGATACAATATGGTAACCTTGGAACTTTCAATGCTAAGATATGGCATGTAATATATCAAACGATTCGTAACAACGTGCCATGAGTGACTATCACGAGAAAATAATGATAATGGTTAACAGTTTAGTAGCACGTGCCCTAATGGTGCCCTATGGCATGATATGGTACCATTGGAAGTTTCAATTCTAACACATGGCATGTAATATATCAAACGACACGTAAGAACATGTAATGAGTGAATATCATGAGAAAATAATGATAATTGTTATTGGTTTAGTAGCACGTGCCCTAATGGTGCCCTATGAAACCATTGGAACTTTCAATGCTAAGATATGGCATGTAATATATCAAACGACTCGTAACAACATATAATGAGTGAATATCATGAGAAAATAATGATAATTGTTTTTGGTTTACTAGAACGTGCCCTAATGGTGCCCTATGAAACCATATGGTACATTGGAACTTTCAATGCTAAGATATGGCATGTAATATATCAAACGACTCGTAACAACGTACCATGAGTGACTATCACGAGAAAATAATGATAATGGTTAACAGTTTAGTAGCACGTGCCCTAATGGTGCCCTATGGCATGATATGGTACCATTGGAACTTTCAATTCTAAAACATGGCATGTAATATATCAAACCTCTCGTAACAACATGTAATGAGTGAATATCATGAGAAAATAATGATAATGGTTATTGGTTTACTAGCACGTGCCCTAATGGTGCCCTATGAAACCATATGGTACATTGGAAATTTCAATGCTAAGATATGGCTTACAATAGATCAAACGACTCGTAATAACGTGCCATGAGTGACTATCACGTGTAAATAATGATAATAGTTATTGGTTTAGTAGCACGTGCCCTAATAGTGCCCTATGAAACCATATGGTACCATTGGAACTTTCAATGCTAAGATATAGCATGTAATATATCAAACGACTCGTAACAAGGTGCCATGAGTGAATATCACGAGAAAATAATGATAATGGTTATTGGTTTACTAGCACGTGCCCTAATGGTGCCCTATGAAACCATATGGTACCATTGGAACTATTAATGCTAAGATATGGCATGTAATAGATCAAACGACTCGTAATAACGTGTCATGAGTGAATATCACGTGTAAATAATGATAATAGTTATTGGTTTACTAGCACGTGCCCTAATAGTGCCCTATGAAACCATATGGTACCATTGGAACTTTCAATGCTAAGATATAGCATGTAATATATCAAACGACTCGTAACAAGGTGCCATGAGTGAATATCACGAGAAAATAATGATAATGGTTATTGGTTTACTAGCACGTGCCCTAATGGTGCCCTATGAAACCATATGGTACCATTGGAACTTTCAATGCTAAGATATGGCATGTAATATATCAAACGACTCATAACAAGGTGCCATGAGTGAATATCACGAGAAAATAATTATAATGATTATTGGTTTAATAGCACGTGCCCTAATGGTGCTATATGATACCATATGGTACCATTGGAAATTTTAATGCTAAGATATGGCATATAATATATCAAACAACTGGTAATAACCTGCCATGAGTGAATATCACGTGTAAATAATGATAATGGTTATTGGTTTACTAGCGCGTGCCCTAATGGTGCTCTTTGATACCATATGGTACCATTGGAACTTTCAATGCTAAGATATGGCATGTAATATATCAAACAACTCGTTACAATGTGCCATGAGTGAATATCACGTGTAAATAATGATAAATGTATTGGCTTAGTAGCACGTGCCTTAAAAGTGCCATGGCACCATTGGAACTTTAAATGTTAACATATGGCATGTAATATATCAAACAACTCGTAACAACGTGCCATGAGTGAATATAACGAGTAAATAATGATAGTGGCAATTGGTTTTGTAGCACGTGCCCTAATGGTACAATACAGAATTTATAGAACTTTTAATGCTAAGATATGGCGTGTAATATATCAACCAACTCCTTACGCGTTATTAGATCTTTTGTTATCCATAGCTTATTTGAATCAAGAGTATAGTACCCTTAGGCTTAATGGTATCTAAAACTCATTACTAATTAATTTAATATTAGTTAATCGCTTGCTTCAATAAGACTTTAGTAATTTAATATGAAAATCTAATAGATGCTTACACATAACGCTTCAGCAATTGAGGCTCACTTCGTTTAACATTATGTGAGAATTCTTACAAATTAAAGAACTTTTATTTTTTTAAGTGTATGAGGAATAACTTCACTCTCCATTTACCTTTCATTCTTCAAGTTTATTCTTTTAAATTCTCTTTATACGTTAGCCTATTTAAATAGTAATTTACAATTTAGTTTTCATATTTATTTATTTACTCTCAAGTGTTTTAAAATGTTGGTTAATTCTATATATCCATGTACGATGCTATAACAAGAATATGTGCTCCCTTTATCCGCTTTGGCGGGAAAATCATTCTTGTTCTGTTTTTGCCCTCGAATCACTCTTTAATCAACTTTTATTTGTATCAATGGTTTATTGGTCTGCTTATTAAAATTCACTGACTTAACTTTCCGTGACTTCTATAGCATGCGTATTGATATCCCTGTATAAAATCTACTCATTACATTGTAAGTAAATAATAAACTTTAGCAGGTTTCACAATAAAACAGAAAACACGACGTGTATGTGGACCCATCGATTGTTTTCCACCCCTTTCTTAATATGGTTGCTTTTCTGTCAGTCTAAGTTATCAATGGATTGGCTAATTTTAAAAATTCAATTAACGAATTTCAGTCTTTTTTGGTATCTGAATGCATACTTTGAATTTTGGATTACTCGGGTATTTTGTTTGCTCTCTGGAATCCGGTTTCTCCAGGTTCTACTGCAATTAGAGCGTTCAAAAAAGAGATTAAAAGAAATGTGATAGGAATGGTTTGGTTTGTTTGGTATTAATGTCCTTTTCAACTGCCATGGTCATTTCAGGACGGCGTTATAGGGGCCGCAAATTTTGCCTCGCAAGGGTTCTTTAACATGCAGCCGGCAAACGACTACACGGGACCAACCGAAGGAAGTGCATGATCTTAGGATTTTCCCCCTGAAAAAATCCTCGTCGTCCTCGGCCGGGGTCAAATCCGCGTCCTCGGGCATCAGAGGCGATCACGCAACACTTGAGCCACCGAGGCCGATTGATAGGATTGAAAAAAAATTAAAACTCACCTTTAAACAGTAAAGGTTCAGATAAACTAACTTGTAATATGGAGTAAATAACTGGGCTCATACATGACTTCATTCTATATCTGAAAATTTTGTCAAGCAAAATATATTATTTTAATAGAAAATTCAAAATTAAAATAAAATTTTTGCTACGAACTTTCATCTTTTTATATTATTTCTTGAAACTACCACTTCAACGATTTATTGCCACAGACTTTTGAATTACACTAAATGATGGCTGGTATGACATTATCATAGGGCGTTACAGAAGAGTCCGTTTATTTGTTTTACATGTACAAACTCCAAAAATGACATTATGTTATAAAAATAATTCTGAAAACAAATGAATTTTGAAGTTAGAACAGACCGCAGGTTGATGAAGTTAATTTATTGAATTTATAGAAGTTAGAACAAATGGATTTATTTATTGATGAAACCCTTGAAAACTTAGTCGTTACTTTTAAGTTGTTGATTTACCATAAAATCTTGAATACAAGCCCGGTCGTCTATCTGTCTCAATGGTCTGCCCCCCCTCCCCGGCGATTAATCGAGACCCGGCGTTTATTTGAGACCCGGCGTTAAGGGCTATTCCCAATAATGAAGTGCCTAGCAAAACGATTTCGTAAAATTCCCTGACTTTTCTCGGTTTATCACGTTTTTTTCTCTGGCCACCAGCACCAAAAAAAATTATTTTGATAGAATATTATTGACCATTTTTAAATTTTTCGTTCCAATTTCGCAATTTTAAATTCCCTGACTTTTCCCGGTCGCTAGTCACCCTGCAATAAATCCGATACTTAAAATAAAGTAAAATAAATGCAGAAACGGCAAGGGTAAGGCAGCATGGGATTGGTCGAAATTAGAATGGGTTAAATGAAGCGGCCAATGAGAAGGCATACACATGAATAGACGTTTAATAATCTGAAAGTGAGGAAAAACGCCAGAATTTATATCGATGACCCGAAAAAGACCCGGCGTTTAATTTATTTTTAAGACCCCACACGGCTTTTATTCGAGACCGGCGTGTATTTAAATACCCGGCCTGTATTCAAGATTTTACGATAACTAGACTTTCTAGGATGTGACTTATACCAAAATACTTTTTGGTATTCTTTTATTTATGTATTTTCCTTAGAATAATTTTTTTTTCTACATTTGAGCATAAAATTAATATAAAATATTGAAAAAGATAATCAATGTAAATAATAGTCCAAACAAGCACATCATTAAACACCAATATATTAAAAAATGACTGTTACAAGATCATCTAAGGACAAAAAATAGCGGCTAAGTATTTTACTGTTTCTTTCAGTTTAACTCTTAACTGCTATTTACTAGCATCATGAAACAGTTAATTTTTTTCTAATAAAATGGTTTTCATTTTTCATGTGGTTTAGATGAGTCTATTTATGCTTTTCAATAGTGTTTTTAATTTTTTATAACCTAACATACATAAGAGATCACAAATGCTGAAAACCGTATTTGCACGCAAATAAAATTTGATTTTAATTAAGTTGTCGAATGTCCCTTCCATAATAAAAAGAATCAAAATACTGTTAAATGATTTAAAAACACGTTCTGCTTTTATTGCGTATACTCCTTTGAAAAGGATCGTACGCGTAAACAGCGTAATTGTCAATAACGTTGATCGCTATCTACCGGTCAATCGTGTAATGATTTTGGTATATTGCTACGAACATTAATCACGAGTATAAAGGAACGTCAATCATTAATATAAATATTTAATTATATAATTATAATTTATGAAAGAGTAGATCGCAGATGGATTTTACTAGCAAAGTAGACTTTATTTTAAAAGTATAAAACACGCGATTCTTTATCTATTGTGAGGATGGGGAGTAATTTTTCAATATTTTTCATAAAATTTAATTTGGGCGAAGCAGTTCATAGGGAAAATATTGATTCTTTATGTGAAACATCCTTCAGAACGGTCAATTACTTCAAATAGTTAAGCACCTATATCAACCAATTTAGGGTATTCCAAATGAACAGCGGTTGATTATGCGCAGATTAAGCACTTGACTGATTAGCCAAACGCAGCGTAGCCTGCGAATTATTACTATTGTTCCTGTAAGGAAGAAAGATATTATTAAATGGAAATAACTTTATTTAAATGAAAAATTATTTATTATGCACTTTCCACTTTTTTTGCTGCCGCTGATTTAGTATTCAACCTTTAAATTTTCATATGAAATTACAAAGAACCATATAATCTATAATCCATTGACTTTCTAACTGATTACTAATTTTTGGTCGAATAATTACAATACAGCGGTGTTTCTCTGAAACGCGATACATGAATGATAGAATGGGAATGTCAAGTTCTAAATCCCGGTTAAAGCCATCAACAGAGAGAACCTCGGCGCCAGTTTAATACATAAGCTGCGCTGAACTATTGAACAGTTTTTTTTTACAGTTTTAAAAATAAATATCACTCATTGAAAGCATTATTCAAAGAGCACATGAAGAAATTGAAGGTTTATGAAGAAATAATATAGGGCTTATCGAGAAATTCAGAAACAGACAGACGATCATGCTAAATCTTGTTATTAAAGATAGAAGTCAGAAATCAATAAACACAAAAAATTCATAGATAGTGACCTTAGTAATGCATTAAATTCACAGAAACAAATAAAAAAGAATGTTTTTATAACATTTAAAGTGAAGAATATTTGTTAATCTGATTTTAATGTAGAATATGAGGTTTACTTCGATTGACATATTAGTCCGAATGGATAACATTGTACAACAAATTTGAAATTTTTTTCTGTCCATTAGATGAAACTATGTGATTCTGTATAACAAAAGATGCTTGATTCATATATCAAAACCAAAGTCGTCCATCACGTACCGTTTTTGTAGAAGACCCACTTCTCTGAGAAACGTAACAGAGGCTTGATTATAGAAAACACAAACACTAAAATGATTTCTTGGCCGTTTCCTCTTGTAGTGATCTGTTGGTGTGTCCCTGAGAACACCCCAGCAATATTCAGCTAGTATAATTCCATTCCATCGTTAAGCTCTGCCTGTGTGATTTCATGATGTGAATATGTCATAGATGGAGAAGGTTGAAAGTCAGGATCTTAATGGTTTGGGTCATCGGAGGTGTTTTCCTCTGAATCAACAATTTATTTATCTGGAGCTGTAGTTATAGGAAGATTTTCAGAATGATGAACTGGTCGCATAGCGGATTTTCTATGTGTGCTGCAATATAGATATAATTAATTAAAAAATGTGAACTCCATTTAATGAAATAGAAATAAATAATAAAAACAATTGATAAATAAAATTTCACCCGATGTGGAATACAAATAATGAAGTGGACGAAGCACAACTCCTACTTTTATACAATATAGATACGTAAAAAGCTAAAATGGGACTTTTTGGAAAATGGTGCCTGGTAAACAAAAAATAATTACAGATTCCTTACTTTCAGCCAAAAATATACAAGAAACACATATTTTCATCTAGAATTTTCATGTTGTACAGCGTAATCTAGAATAAATTTTGAATATAATAATCACTATGCATATATTGGTAGCCCAGTTGGTAGAGGCGTCAACCATGATAGTCGAGATTTCTGGTTCGAATCCAGGTCGCAGAGTTTTTCCATCCATTTTTCGATAAAAAAATTATTACATCATGTTTGGAGGTCATCTCCTGTATATATTTATCTGTCCTCCTATCAAAAGTGTCACGTGGATTTACGGAGAAGAGGAGCTCTCCGAAACCGAAAGAGGTTGATGACGTCGCCAGAGGACGTAGGTTTTGGAGAGCCACTCCGAAAGCAGAAACGAGATGCGATAACGAGACTAGCGAGAAGGTGTCATGGCAGCACGAAAGACGGTCGCAAGTAGGAGAATGGCACGGAATTTGACGGAGAGATTCAAGGTTCAGAGGCGAGGGACAACGACGACGAAGGCGAGCGAAGCTGACAAAGCAAGGCTGCGCTACACCGGCGAGCTTTGATAAGAGCGTGAGCAACGAGGAGGAGCGGGACTCAGCGGCAACGACGGCCGGCGAGGAGAGAGGTTTCGCAGACGAGCCCGACAACGTTGCTGGAAAGCGGAACGTTAATCCTTCGGACCTGGACGGACCTTGGCAAGGCTTGCTGGCGCAAGCGATTCAAATTATACTGCTCGGCAACGGAGAAATTGTGACGGAGCCCACCCGGCAGCAGAAGACGAACCCGACGGAACGAACTCGGCTAACGGAGTCGTCAACTGGAAATGAGCGACAGCGACGCGGAGATGAAGGCGAACGCACGCCAGGACTATTTTATGTTTACGGTAGGACTTTTAATTATGTAAATACCGTGGCTAATGTGAGCTGCATAGTGTGGCACAATATAACATTACTGGACATTGAAGTTCAACGGGGGATAGAAAGACTCTTTCGTGCAGTTTTTCAATACGACGCACTCGCACTTTCTCAAAGTGCCGACGTAGTTGGCGTCTTCCCGATTTCACTTGGCGGCTACATGTTTAGTGGCGTGGGAGGAATATTTCCTCGCGACGAGGTGTCTTCCCCGTTATTTTAAATGTTCTTCATTTCAAAAGTGCCTCGAGATTGTGGTGTAATAGTTTTTCTTGTGGTTAATTCAATGCATTACGCAGTTAAGAGCTCCATCCTTCATTTGTGGCGTAACAAAGTGCTGGTGATTCTTTTATTAGTTATTGAGTAATCAGTATCTTGCGGCTTCCAGTCCCTGACCTGTGCTTCGTTATATTTTTGTTATTTACAGCGGGGCTATCGATATTGGTAATCATGTGTGTATGCAGCATTCTGATTTATCTGCGTTCCCTCTAATTGAAGTGTGTGTGTGTGATTAGACGGTGCTACGAGTTTCGTCTCCTCGAGCGTCGACAAGGGCTTCACTGCGAGGCTCGTAATTTATGATCATTGTAGCGTCACGCGCCACTCTACATTCGGCATCCAGTTTTCCCGGAGTTTAGCCCCAAAAGGCTTCCCAGGACTCTAGCTTCGAGCGTCAAGCATCTTTCCCACGTCGTCTGGACTTTACAATAGCTTTTCTTCAGGAGTGCGCATTGCCACTGAGTTAACCTCGCCTTAGTGCATGCGGCTCCCCTTCATCCTTTGATTTTCTACGATCAAGCAACCCTCTCCCAGCGGCGTTGGTAGCGGCTCATCTTTTCCTGAACTTTTTACCGATTCTCAATTTTGCTATAGACAATTGATCTGCTGATAGGACCGAATCTTCCTCTTCTCATTATGGGAGCGGTTCTCATGTTTCCGACAAGCCCGAGCGACGACTGACGTCTCATCCCGTGCGAATCTTCTTCTCTGACAAGCCATCAGAGGAGGGACTTATTTCTTTTCAACTTCCACTGCAAAATTAAGTGTTGGAGAACTTTTAAACCAAGTAATGTATTGAAGCGCCACAGCTCGGCGAATCAATACATTAAGAACTTTCTTTTTGATTTTCCATATTTTTATTGAATAAAATATTTTTTTTTTCGTTCCGCATCTTTGTCTTTATCACTCTGCTAAATCCACGTGACAAAAAGTCATGGGTCAACCCTGATTTGAATGAAAATCAGACATTTCTTTGCAATTTCACTGTTGGCATTCTTCCCAGCACTACATAACAGAGAGTATGCCATTATGAGATGATGCTTGCGTGAATGCAGTAAGAAGGTCTCAAAGAAAAGAGCTTTCAGACTTTCAAAGAGGTACAATTGTTGCGTGCATTCTCGCAGGCAAAACTGCTAAAGAACGTCAACCCTCCTAAACATCCCGAAATCGTCCGTTCTCAACGTCATCCGGGCATGCAAAGAGAAAGGCACCACAAGTGTTCCGCCTAGGGCTGGAAGACCCAAGATCATGTCGGCCAAAGACCAAAGGGCTCTTCATAAAGTAGTCACTGCAAACCGTCACACATCGCTTGATGGACAGACAAGATCGTTCATAGAGTCGACGGGAACAACTGTGAGTACCCTGACTGTTCGCAGGGAACTGCATGCTATGGGTTTTATGGCAGAGCGGCAGCCCACAACCTCACATTAGCACCAGCAACGCAGCGAGGAGATTGCAGTGGTGCAAAGAGCGACGACATTGGACTCTGGATCAATGGCAAATGGTTGAATGGAGTGATGAGTCCCGCTACACCATCTGTCAATCGAATGGACGGGTTTGGGTAGGGCACACGCCCGGCGAACGTTATCTGCCAAGCTGTGTTATGCCCACAGTGAAGTTCAGCGGAGGGTCGGTGATGATGTGGGGGTGCTCTTCATGGTATGGGTTGGGTGCAATCGTTTCTGTGGACGGACATCTAACGCAGAGCGTTACCAAGATATTCTGGACAACGCAACACTCCCATCTCTCTGGCAGCACTTTGGCAATGGCCCTTTTCTGTTTCAGCACGATATCGCACCTTGCCATAAAATAAGGGCTGTAGGCACATGGTTTGATGAAAAGGGGGTTCGAGAACTTGACTGGCCTGCCCATAACCCCGATCTGAACCCCATCGAACATCTGTGAGACGTGTTGGAACGTCAATTACGCGCTTGTGCGGAACGCCCGAAATCCGTGGCCGAACTGTCCAAGACACTTATGGCAGAATGGCGAAAATTACCTGTCGAAACGTATCAAAAACTTGTGGACAATATGCCCCAGAGAGAAGAAGCTGTGATAGCAGCAAAAGGAGGACCAACAAGATAATAAAATATGTGTTTTTGTGTGTTTCTATTAAAGTGATGGTGTCACGTGACTTTTGATAGGGTAGTGTATTATATGCCATATGTTAGCACTGAAAATTTATAATGCTGAGATAATGGTATCATTAGCACAGGTACAGTCGGCAACAAAAGTACTTAGCCACCTTGCATAGAAACAACCTTGCGAATGCTTATCTTATTGGTCCCAAAATGGCTACAAACCGTCGTCAAGACATTACTGACAATGAGTTCGTCGATGCAAGCGGTATCGTCCCGGGAGAAGCAACAAAAGGGATACAGTGTAAAAAAAATTTCTCACAGCTTCAAATGTCTTGATAGGAGTCGGAATTGATCGTCAAATACTCGTCAAAATATGGAATCGCGTTGACGACTATCTTCCTTGATTGAGAATGCTCCACGTCTCACTGCTAGGTTTTTCAGAGATTAGTTTACACAACTTAAGTAGACTTTCACTTCTTTGAGTCCAGTCGAGCATTTGCCTTAGAATTCGATAAAAGGATGCTTGATACATCAACTCAACTTAGCAGGATTTGAAAACTCTGCTTCTAAGATATCGCAGGATATTATACCAGTAATCTCATAAAATCTAAGCATCGCCGGGTGACGGTTGCTTTAAGGGTTAGATGAGCAACATCATATTATATGCTTTGGCTGAAATTATGTTTGGAGAATAGCAGAATATAAAATGTCATTTTCCATAAAAATAACATTTGGAGCAAGTCAAATATGATTTAATACTGAAAGGATTGCATTTGGCTTTATGCTTTGTTACGATGATATCAATTGCGATGCCGCCAAAGATTAATATTTGAGGCAAGACCTTCTTCAATAATACAGTTGAGTTTGTAAGGCTTCAAAAGTCACAGTGTTTAAAGTTATTTTTACCATATAAGAACGTCAAGGAATGTATTGATTACATTGGATAAAGTTAGACAATGACCAGCAGCGTAGGTAGAGGTTGTTGTCCACGGTGGTCCTTCAGTTGTTCTCACGCTTCGAGTAATAAAACATGCTAAAACAAAATTGTAAAATGGCCAGTGCTAGAGTTTTTCTAAACGGTAGGTCAAAAAACCGCATCTTAAAAAGGGCACCTGCCTCTGAAAAAAACACGAAAAAAGGTGAACGAGAGTCGATCAGTTTTGTGCATAGTTCATTAAGTACGCACCAAAAAGATTACTGTGTGTTGGACAAAGAGAAGACTAACAGTAAGATGCTTCAAAAATAAAAAAATGGGTGAGAGGCATTGTAGATCCGATTGATCAACTTGTAAAAAAATAACGAATGGAAGATGGATAATATTTAGGTACTGATTGCTCGATTACAGGAATTTAAAATTTAGTGGTTCGTTGTTATCTGTAGAATTATTTTATTTAAAGAAGAATTTATGGTAGGCAAGATTCAATTGTGTTATCTCATTTTATTCATCCCCAGTTGCTACATTTTTTCTATGTGAGAGCGTTAATTTTCAAGAAAATATAATACTTTAATCCACAGAGCATTTATACTTTTTTCTAAAATCTTTTCATCACATCTCAGTTCCAAAATGTGTAAGACTTTCTGGAACCTCGCCTCAAACATCCTTTTTCTACTTCCATTGAACAAGCATGACCAGATCGATATTTTCTTGAAAAATAGTGTCATATCCCTTCTGCTGATTTTCAGACACTGTCAAAATCTATGACACGACGTGTTAAAGTACTATTCGATTCACACGTTGTGCGACACCATATCAGATAAGTTGACTGTTTTTTTTTTAACTCTCCCTACCACCTGTAGGAAGTCTCGTGGCTCAATGACAACTGTTTGTCGATTTCAATAACATAATAGCAAAGGATGCATTTGAAAAATAACGTATACAAAAAAAATTGTTTTCTTTGATAATTGAAGTTTCACTTTGTTGGCGATAAAGCCAATTATTAACTGTCAAGGTGTAAAATGTTGCAGTGGAAATAATCTCTTTATCGCAACCAAGTAGAAAGACAGACCGCGACACTGAACAGTCACGTAAACATAGCAGTCTGAGCAACAATCCAACCTTCATTGTCTCTATCTTGAATTTTAACAATGAATGTCTTTTACGTTTCTTGGAAATAATGAAGGTTGGATTGTCACTTAGACTACTCGGTCATGTGTGAATTTTAAGTGCCCAGAGTTATAACGGGTTGCAAACTGTGATTTATTTCTACGATATAATAAGATAATACATTTCTTGTCAAAGGCAAATGCTATAGCAAAGTGGCCTCCAGTTCTTTGAAGTTTCGTAACTCTTTTTCTAATATAGAACATCTTAAAATCGTTATAACTCTAGAAAGAAGCGTTTTCGTCCCCATATTCATGTGGCATTTTCTGCTTGCCTGGTCCATATCCTGAAAGTTTGTACAGACCATTCAGAAACATCTTGCTTAATGAGTTATATGTGTGTAAGCAATCTAGGCCTACAAAAAAAACAGGCACTGGCAGGCAAAATCGCCTGACCATCCGGGTCTGAGCATCAATCCAACTTTCATTGTTTGGCCCCGATGGCCAGATGATCTTGAGTGCCTGTTAGGCTCACTTCCTAAATGGAAGTATAGAACAAGGGTATTCTATGGTGGAGGAATGCAGCGAGCATTCTCTGACGTACAGGAATTTAAATTAGTGACGTCAGGCTCGAGTGCGCGTGAGAAAGAGCGAACGGAGGGGAGAAGAGACCTGGCAGCCCGTATGGATGGGTAGAGGCTTTGTTTATCCGTCACGACACGTATAGGAAAATGCGGAAGGCCTAACGGACTTGGCTACTGCACGTGTTGCAGGAAAATGCGTGGAGAGCCAGGAGGAGTATGCTGAGCGATGGCGTGTACGAGAGGATGTGGCCGCTGTAAGAAGTAAGATTTTGCTGTTTCTTATATGGAGGCGGGCCGCTCCTCAACGTTTGCTCGGGGCTATTTGACGGAATAAGGCAGGTGTCTGTAGAACTTTTCACGGGAACTGGCTTTAGTGAATTGCTCGGTATCCTGTTAGTACAAAGCTACAAGCTCTATCTTTATACCGAATGCGAGGAATTATTCCGCACGGACTTAAGTCTTTTATGCTCGTCGGCCAGGGAAAGGCTGGTTTGCGTGTAAAGCAAGGAGCGACAAGTCTTTCAGCTGATAAATTGTTTAAAGAACTCAACCAGGTAGTGTTGCGTTGGAGCTTCAGCAGTATGGCCAGCGTATTTCGTTTATTACGTCGTGAGTTAAGGAAAGATGGTCTTTCAAGGTAGCAATGGGAAGTTTTGCTGCTTGGCTGCATTAAGTGTGCTGTGACGGATTTGTCTCGTGAGAAGTGACTTCCATGATTAATGAATGAGTGGTTGTCTAATTGTATATTGAGAAGCAGTTAAGACTAATAAGGATTGTTGTGCATCCTTGGGACTGTAATATAATGGTGTATATATTTTTTTAAAACCAGTTCCTAATTTCCCCCATGTATACTGTGGTCTCGCATTTTTTTTTTTGAGATAAGATTATTTATAATAGATACTCCTTTTAGTGTTTTAGCTGTAAGAGGCTGCAGTCAAACCGATTGTTAAATTTGGTTGTATGATTTGTTGCTTACTATAGTTCAGTAGACAATTTAATATCCAGATTATATAATGACCCAGGCCTTTCTATTGAAAATGAGGGGGGCGACGTTGCGATGTAAGAGTACAAAGAAATTCTGGTAATAAGAATAATTCTTTAATGCAACAATTAGTGGTCTAAGTTTTTACCGATCTCCAATCTTGTTTAGCAAGTTTGTGAGGAAGAGGAATATTACCTATTTCCAGTTCTTTAAGGGAGATCTGAGTTTTGTAACACTGCAAAAGTGTAATTGTAACAATATTCCTATCATTACCTGTTAAGCTATGGCTTGTTTAGCTAAGGCTAGTTTGGGGTATAGTATTTATATTGTTTAAGCAATTTGCAATTTAGTTTCATGGAAGCTTCAACCCAGGGGTTGGGTGTCTAATGTAATTGAATTATTATTCAATAGTATTTGAATAAACAATTTGTTATAATCCCTATTCTTTGGCCGTACTTCTGTTGGGTTAATTATCTTGCGTACTCTGCTTATATTTAATCTTTTTTATCCCTAACAGTGCCTAGACCTGTCTTTCTGTTAGGCCTCGTTAAGCAACGGAAATACATCAAAACGCGTAGTTATTAAACGTGTATTATTATAAATATTTCTATTGTAATTAGTGAGACCTGGTTTTGTTAAGCAATTTAAATTGGAAAATTAATTGGACATCCCCAAATTTTTTATCGTTGGATAGAGAATACACTGATTATTATTTAGAAGTACAGAACAATGTTTTTACTTTCAATGGATCTAACAATAAAATGACTAAAGGTACACCTATGCCAAGTTGTGTGAGCCCCTTTTTGGCTGATTTATACATTAGAAAATTGGAAAATACCGCCATCCACTCGTTCAATTTCTTTCCTACAAATTGGAGACGTTACATAGACGATATTTTCGCCATTGTCAATACTAAGGAACAAGACATTTCAGTCATGTTTAAATTCTATATCCACATATCCAATTCACGATGGAAGTAGAGACCGACCAGAAATTGGCCTTTTTAGACTTATGTATTTCCTGTCGGGGCGGCAGTTTGTCTTTCAGTGTACACCGAAAACCGAAATACATCCCGCCTTTCATCAAAAAAGGCTCTAATCATAGTTACCCACAAAAGTTGGCGGCATTCTATCACCAGTTTAGAAGAGCTGCCCTTCTCCCACCTATCAGATACGAAAGAAGAACTGAAATGGACACCATTAGGACCACGCCAGATTAAATGGTTACCATCAGGATGTCATCAAAATACTCATGGTTAAAATTTATAAAAGTCTGAAACTAGAATCGGTTACGACGCTCACGACGAAAGATAATAAAGATTGGAAGAAGCAGACCCTTGTACTCCCTTACAACCAACAGCTTAACCATGGTCTTAGGAAACTTTGTAATGAATTTAACTACAAAATAGCATTTAGGAGTGGCAAGACGCTTAGGAATAAACTATGTAAAATTAAAGTTAAAATTCCCAACGGTAAAAAGTCTAGTGTTTACAAATGTGCATCATGCCAGAAGTACTACATAGGAAATTCCCGCAGCGCCACACCTGAATGAAAGAGCACATTGCGTGTATCAAACATGCAAAATGGGGCGTCACTGCATTTGCTGACTATATCCTTAAAGAAGGATATGATTATTCGCGGGATAACTTTAAAATTGTTCACTCTTGCAAGGACTCTAAGCTGTTGCCATTCCTCGTATCCTTGGTAATAGCCGTCGAATAAACCGTCGAGCAACTTGCTCAGTAACGAAGATGACCTAATACCGGTAATCGAGTGGTTGCCCATGGTTGATTTGATTTTATAAGTTATTTTTTTGGCAGATTTATTTTTCTGGGAATTTTTTTCCCCTTTGGGGTGGTTCAAAAGTTAATTTTTCTTTTGGCTAGCCACTCTTAACCCGGCGTCGCACCTGAGTGGATATTGCCCTTCGTTTGTTTTTTTGTTTTTTTTTTTAATTTCTCTGATATGTTAATTTGGTGACCGCTTCTTATAAATTCGCTGTTCACTTTGTATTTGGTGACTCTGGAGCTATTCGATTGTCCAAGATTCTCACTGAAGAAGCTGAAATCGTCAGTGAAATGTAAATACGAGGTATTATTAAACCCTTGTTGTGGAATAATGTTTTCGCTCTTTATTTCTTTCTTTAGAAGTAAAAAAATTGTTCTTTTTAGTTATGATCTGGTATGCTATCCATTACCAGAAGTAAATATACAGGATGTTAGTGCTTGATTGCAGCGCGTTAAGAAATTAGTACTAAGTTTGGCATGCTAGTGTTTTAGGAGTTACCGGTTTCGCGGCTGAAATTTGGCGCAGCACTATCCTACAGAAAGATGAAATCTGCACTGTTGGTTTTAGCTATAACATGAGCCAATTTTCAAGCTCTCCAGATATATGTAGCCTGCTACAGTTTATTTCGTATAAAAACGGACCAAAAAATTTGAATTTAAATAGAATTCACTTACATAATCAAACCTTATCACCACGATGTAGATAGAACAGCTGCAAGAAATTCACGAAACATCTGCAATCATTTGTAAACATCAGGTATTGTGGATTAGTGTTCATGAGTCTGCCTTGTCACCCATTGTTATTGTTAAACCGGATAAAATAAACTGCTGTCTTATTTTTTTAAAATTAAAAATAAATTATAAGGGTGTTGGTGGGCTGAGTATCTTAACAATAATAACAAGAAGTTAATCCTCCCGAGGAAGGTATAGGAAAGTAGCGGAAGCCATGAGATCATCTATTGTTACACTTTTATCTCACTTTTTATTCCCCTCCCCAATTTTTTAAATCGAAAAATTGATTTTCTCGAACGTAGTATTTAGAAAGTATAAAAGAGCTCTATCTTCTTTCGTTTCTCATCATTTCCGATCGAATGATATATGACATGCCATATGTTGCCATAGTTCTAAAGACCCAGTAACTGCCACCCCCTAATTCCGACCCTATTGGGACAATTTGGCCCAAACTTCATAGTAATGGAGATCTTGCTTAAGGGCGGTTCAAATTCAGTGATTTCGCGTCGAATTCGCCTTATCTGCCGCATTAGACGCGATTTTGGTTGCCGGAGCCGTTTCACATTCAGTGAATTCGCGGCGGAAAGCGGGTTAAAGCCGACAATGGTGCGAGTTTCCGAATTCCAACCGTGTTGGAATTTTCCGAAGGCGCTCCTAATGCGCAGCCCATCCGTTACGATTGAGCATCTCTCCAGTCCCAGAATCCTTAGCAACTGTTTCTAACCCACTTCCGCCAGTCAAGTCGGCCATATTGAAATTCGCCGATAGCGTGTTTTCTGTGCACGTGTGTCTCGTTTTCTGTCATTTTTCCTAATAAAAATATAATCTATACATGTACACGATGCCAAGAAAGCCCTGTTATCACGGTATATATACACGATATCTAGAAAGCAACAGAGACTGGATGAAAGAACGACTGATCGAACAACCAATCAGAGCGGAGTTCGCATAGCTGAGGGGGAGGGGAGGGGGGAGGACGCAGGCTGAAAGCAGAGAAGGAAGTTCGCCTAGCTCCCCGTTTCATTCCCGCTGAATGTGAAACGACTCCGCGTTTTAACACGCGCGTCTTTGTGACGCCTAGCAAACGCTTGGATTCGGTAAAACGCTTCAATCCGCGAAGTCGCTGAATGTGAACCGGCCTTTAGAGGAATCTGCATACCGAATTTCACTCCTTTATATGCATAAATACGCGCAGACCTTTTGGTCCCCTCTAATTTCCGCCCCCAAAACTCCGACCCCAGTAGGCCAATCAAAACAAAACTAAATAGTGAAGGTGCACATGCTCATAGTAAGCTACATTCCTAATTTCAACATCCTACCTCAAATATGCGGAAATTATGAAGGGGACTGACGGACAGACAGACGGACATTGTGAAAACAATACGTAGCTCCATTCTTCCACTACCTAATAACTTAAAATTATACAGGGAGATTATGTGGAGAATTAAAAGTACTTTTCAAGTCAGTACTCTTGTTTGTTTCATTTGTATATCTCATTTGTATATCTCATTTGTATATCTCATTTGTAACTTACTTATAGCTTACCTACTGACTCCCCCTCGTATTTGAGTTGTTATACTTTTAACTTCATAAAAGTTTGTTTTAATACATTTTGAAATTGTTTAAATAAGCAATGATTATTGTAACATTAAAGCTCACCCAAAATCAATATACAGGTTGTAAATGGACGACGTTTCACAAATTTAAGGATATGTAAAGGTTGATGTGGTGAACGTTTTTTATTAATAAACCCAAAGTCCCAAACGAAAAGCGACGGAGCCACAGCTTGTTTGATGTCCTGGTTTGTCAAGCATTGAACTAAGCACGTTTACTACGATGTCCCCTGTCATTGCATCTTGTAGGCCTTATGCAGACTGTCAGCTGGCAGGCTATTTTCAAATGGTACCGTCCGGAGCACAGCACATTCTTCAATCACATAATCTTGCATATCAGGTTGGTACGAAATTCCCGTTGTTAGTTTGGAATATTCCGTAAGGGTGAAGGTTTTTTTGCGCTCTACGTTTTGTGCTGTATGAGTTCAGGAATGGACTTTACTGTGAGGCAGGAAACAGCGAGAACTTCCAATGTAGTGACAACACAGTAATTCAGACAGCCATTCCACGGCTTGACACAAAACAGAGCACCAAACATGCTGTGGCTCCGTCGCTTTTCGTTTGGGACTGTGGGGTTATTAATAAAAAGTGTTCACCACATCATCCTCTCCATATCCTTAAATTTGTGAAACGTCGTCCATTTACACCCTGAATAAGCTAGTTGGCTTAAAAAGAAGCAATAAATAAAGGAGTCTGTCCGAGATTTAGCAAGCAGTTTACGCTGATTTTAACTTATGCTGGACTATTAGCAGATTAATAATGAGGATCTATTTGGTTGAATATAAAATTCATTCACCGACACATTAAAACTTCGTTATGCCATGTTTTAACAAAATTGAATTGCATACTGTGTAATTTAATTCTTCGTTGAGAAGAAAGAAACTGTGAAAAACATTCACAGACATTTATGAATATTGTTGAATTGATAGGTGCACCTTAGAATAAGAATCTAAATAAAGAACCTAAGAAATGGTATAAGCAAATTTTCATTAAGATTGTGATAATTTTTATAGTTACATGCAAGCAAAAAAAAAAGAAAATGTGGAGCATTCTTTTCTGAATTAACCCTCATACTTTAATTAAAATCACGCACAGTCATTAATAAATACTGTATTTGAGAATTTTAGTCGTCTACTTTCGTTGAAAATAAAAACGGAAAGATATTATCTTTATCGAAAATAAAGTTTATTTTTTTTTAAAGAAGAAAAATTAATATAAAAGTATTGCCGATCGACATAAAATAGTGACTAGGATTTTTTTTATCCATATGTTGACGGAGACATTTTATCTGGAAGAGGACGGCGAGAAAAAGGAGGAAAAAAGTGTCTCCGCGATAATCTGTTAGAGAAACAAGAGAGGGGGTAAACTATTAAGGGCTTTCTCGGTCTGTCGTATATCAAGCAATGGAAGCGAGAGGCTTAACGTCAGATGAGGCACCAATATGAAGAAGGAGTGTCATTGGGAACTGTTCATAAAATAAATCACTGTCTCAAAATGACTGCTATGTCGAAAATAAACAGAAAAGATTCAATTCACGACAAGTGGAATTGTCGCGATATCAACAGCTGATGGGATTTACTATGAGCGTTAAAGAGCATAGCTTCTCAGAAGGCGTTAAAATTTATGCTCTTTATATATTTTTCGAATAAACACTCGTTTAGAAAATAATGTACAGTAAACGCACATGATAAAATAATGGCCGTGACGGATATTTGTTGATCAAGAAGGAACACGAAACATTACGCTAGGTAATAAAGAAGCGTGCGACGTTTTTCAATGCTTCTGTTAATAAATTCCACTCGATGTCATTTATTGATGTTTTCAAGTAATAAAGGAAATGTATGGGGAAGAGAGATGTTAGAAGGAGGATATAACGTTAAATAGTCATATTTTTAATGTTTTGACATCGTGCCTTACACTTGTTTCCTCGGAAACCATTTATTCAAAATATATTACAATAATTCGCAAAATACGAGATGCAAACCAAAAGTTACCGTAATTTATTTATTAAAACTTGTACACTTATAGATGAATAATAAATTAACTAACTTCATTTCTTTCAAACTACTCTCCTGCTGCATTGGCGCACCCGTGCCAGCGCAATTTTAATGCTTGGGAGTACTCATGGGAGCCATTTTCTGTCATTATCTTAAATGTATCCTTAATCTCATCTACCGTTTCATTTCTTTTCCCTTTGAGTTTCATTTTCATCTTAGGGAACAAAAAAAATAATGAAACGGGCCCCCCCCGCGCCGCCCCCCCCCCCCGGGGGGGTTAGGCGAGAATCGTTTCGTAGCAGTCAAAAAACTGACGCGTAACGAACGGGAATGTGTTGATACACATAACATTCATAATTACGTGAAAAGGGGAGAAAAAATTTTGTGACCTGGACTTAAAGCAGGGACAACGACTTAGGTATAGGGGACAATATACAATTCCGGTTGAAGCTATTCTCTTAGGCGCCCCAGAATATATAAAGTAGAACAGCGCATTTAACGTCTGCCTTTATAGAAGCTAAAATCGGTCACAATGCCGAAATGAATGGGGGTTTTTTTTAATTTATTTTTTTTATTTTATATTTTTTTTTGCACAAGCTTTTTTTTCCTCATTCGAGGTGTGTTTTTAAAGTATCCAGTCTTGGTCATTTGTGGACGATAGGCGTTACTAAATAGTATATCAACTTGAACGATGACGACACACTTGATCCAGCGATGCAGCCATTGTTGATAGCAGTTTTCGACCGGTGTAATGGATTTCAGTGCAGCTGTCGAATTTCTTTGAATGCTATAGATATCATCGGCGTCACTTTAAAATTTTCTTGACCTTAGGGAATTAAAACAAGGTCCAGGAATTTGAAGGACGCTGTAACTGAGGTGTTCCATGTTTGACTAGAAAGTCCTAAACGAGATGATGATGTGCATTGTCGTGTTAGAGAATTCAATAGCCTTTGTTGGCCTACCACTCACTAAGAGTGAAGGCCTATGCGTTCGTTTCCGAAACTAAATTTTTTTTTGAAATCAACTTAAAAGCTTATGATTCGAAAAGATATGCTGAATTATTTAAAAAAAAAAAAACACAAAAACTAATCGATAAGAGGTTTTCTCCAAATTTTTCTTTTGTACCGGATACCAGTACCAGTTTCTTCTCCTTACGCTGATATGAAGTCTATATCAGATCAGAATGCCTTCATATCAATTTAAGAAGAAGAAACTGATCCGGTGTCCGGTCCAAAAATAAAAATATGGAGAAAACCCTTTATAGTTTTGTTTATTTTTGAGAGCAACTGAAATTTAACTCATTCTGTCGGCGACATCTTTCTGAATATTCACGATATTTTCTTGAGCTTTTTGTAAGAGTAGGTCTATATATTTGGCTAATAAATTATGCAAAAGACATCTTGGTAACGCTTGCGCACGTGCAGTTAAACATTATTTAGTAAAAATACTCATCTTTCATCAAATATTTATTATTTTAATAATCTGATTGCAGGATGTTGTCTCTACTGTAGTTTGTCAAGTTTCCTGAAAATGACATTGCATTGGGTTGAAAACCCTGCATGTTACAAATAAAAAACTTAGGAAAAAATTCGAATTTTTTAAAGAAATCTTTCTATCTCCATAAATGTATTTGCTATTCTCATACAAATAAACAGAGAAGTAAAAGAAGCCTCCTAATCTTATGCTACTGTTACAACGAATTTCAAGCATTATTTTTACAGGGTGTTCCCAAACATTATTTTTTGGCCAACTTATTACTGGTACCCTATTTATCTTCGGGACGAAACCTTCGCTGAAATATATGAGGTGTAACATGCTCTTTACTTTCCTGATGTTTCAGGATAATTCGTCAATTATTTTTCTAGATATTCCACAAAACGTCTAATATTGAAAGTGTCCAATTACTTTTGGGTAGATAGTGCATGTGTAACTATATCTATTTAAAACAATCCATCTTTACGTAGCGAAAACACTAAAAAAATTATTAGGTAATCCAATATACACGACTTATCCGTAATCTGCAAAAGTCTTAGTTGCAGTTTTGCCTGTTTTGAAACAAAATTAAACAGAGATTCTTTGTTCCAAGCTTTCAGACATTTTGATATTCGTCACAACTGAAATTTTTATTCTACTGCCCTTTGGGAACGCAACGGACGCGCATAACAACTGCGCGAGATTCATGCCCTGACATGTCTAAATAAGTGCCCGAACGCTCACTCGTCTGCCCATTGTTATCTGCCAGATGCTTTACGGACATACCTCGTAATTTGCATTAACATGTACGCCTTACGCCAGCACGAAACAATTTTACGCTTGCCTTGTCTGTGCTAGTTTTTGCCCCGTTTACATAAACGCGTCATCCCTGCACGAATCACGCCTTCGTAATTTTCAACTACTATTAACTACACATCTTCCACATAGAGCAGGCAATATTTCCGCACTTAGAATCCAAATAAAACTTGTAACATGAATCATTCATAGATTTGATTTTAACAGAGTAGTACAACTCTGCTATCTGTCGAATTGACAGATAATTTCTTGTGTAATTCTGAACACACATATATATTTCTTTTTATTATTGACAAAGAAAAAATATAGGGTAATACTTTTTGAGCAATCCTCGTAAATTCATTAAGAGTTACATTTTCTTTGTACTAAATTACTACACTATAAAAATTAATGAATTTGCCTCGCTAAAATAAAAATAAAAATGTAATTAATTTACATTGAAATGAATATTTTATGCCTTCACACCCTTTTTCATTTAATTATCATTGCTTAGCATTTCCCCTAAACCAATATTTATTTTGATGTAATATTTATCATAAAACCCTAAAAATATTTACCCATCCTCACTCCCTTCTCTCGCACTCTTTCTCTCGTCTTCATTTTAATCAGAATTGCTTTAAATTTATCGACGCTGTCTTTAGTTTGCTCAGAAACCATTATGCAACGAAATCCCTTTGACAAGGAAAGATGTTGCCTCAGAGGAGAGACAGAATTGGAGAAGAATGAAAGGGAAAAAAAGGAAGACTGCCAGCCTCCTGTCGCTTTAATGAGGCCCGCTTTTTTTTCCCAGGCTGAGACATTGTCTTTCGGAAATTCCTGAGTAGATCCTACCTTCATCTACCCTCTGAAACTCCCCCTGTAACCGTGTTTCCACTCTCTTGCCGTGCATTCAAATGTCTACCGAAGACTGGGCTACTAAGCTGAGCGTCATTCACTTGAGAAGCTCGTTCCGTGCTAATTGAGTAGAATGGCCCGATGCGTCGCCGTCATTCTCATGCCTTCGGAGCGTTTTTTGTTTTATTCATAGAAAATTAGAATGGGTATATCTAGAAGTATTGGATTTATTTCTGTCTTTTCATCTATAAAGTTTCAAAAATCAATTCACAATAATATTTAGGAATGCTGTTAAAGTAGCATTTCCAGTTATATTTCAATTTAGGAAAGAAATAACCTTTCAATAAAGAATACATATGAAAAGAGTCTTTAGCATTTAAGACACTTAACACAGGGTGTTTACTAAACTTGCGGCAAAAATTCAAAGGGTGATTCTTTCGCTTACTTTAAGAATTTTTTTGTCATTTGATGATTTTCAGAATGCCGCTTTGTTTCTAAGATACAAGTCGATAAAGATTTTTCGACAAAAACAATCTTTTATTACCTAATATTCCAGGTAAAGCTTCTTAATCTACATTAATTACTGAAAATGACTGCCACTAGCTAGGATGCACGAAACCAATATTCTCCTCATTGACTGCCGAACTCTTTCAAAAACACCAGGATTTTTTCTTATGCATTACACACATCAACTATCCCATTTCTCAAATCCTCTATATTTTCCACTTGAGTAGTGTAAATTAACGGGTAAACTGACAGTGTTTTCAATATCTGCACTAATCTTATGTGAGTGCAAAAACCGGCCGTTTTTAGTAATTAGAATGTTGTTGAAAGATATCAGTATTGTTTTTGTCGAAAAACTTTCTTAGCCTTGTATCTTCGAACCGAAGAGGCATTCGAAAATCATCAAAGATTCTTAAAATAATCCAAAGAATAACTCCATGAATTTTTGCCATATGCTTAGTAAACCCCTATCTATTTAGTAAACATCTCGTATATACAGAGTGAACTAAGTCAAAAGGGACAAAGTTAAGGAGGTGATTCCTGACCAGAAAAGGAACAAAAATTTTCTGTTTTTGTGAGAAGGGTTGATTAAAATTCTTATCTTCGGACATTTAACTTTTAAACCACTTCAGAAGATATTAAAGTTTGCGTTAATTTTTTTACTATTTTCAATACTAACTTTTCTTCAAGGGGTGAATCACGGCGTGGTCTAATCAAGAATTGGCAAATTTTAAGTCTTTATCGGGACGACGGGACTCCAGGAGACAAAGGCGTCGACTTTCGCTTGAAGCATTTTTACACCACATACTCTTTCTTTCCAGAAAAAATTTACTGCATAATAAAAATAGGCAAAAAATTGCAAAAGCCGTGCACCTATTCTCGAGGAAATCCAGCCGCAATCTTGGGCCCTTGGCAACTGCAGTTGCATAGAAGCTTATTTGGTTGCCCTCAATCGAAACAACGAAATCTAACGCTACCACTGCCACCAGAGGAACCCTCAACACTCCCAGACACGTTCGAAAAACCACCAGACGTTCTACTATTCTCTGCACTAGCGTTTCGTATTATCTCCCATTCCGAACATTTAGTTAGTAAACTTCCTTCATCAGTTATGGAGGAAGCTGCTTTTTTTCCTGTAAATAAGCCGCGCCTCTACTCATGTTTTGGCTGGATTAAAAATTTCAAAGACCAATGTCAATGGGCCATACTTTCATGAACTACCTGTAGAAAAATACGCTTTAATATGTTTAATGATACTTCTTGTACCTTGGCTTGTCCTTCCAGATCTCTTAAATAACACTCCAAATCCATGTCCCACTCAAACATCGGCATATTAAGATGCTTAGGATAGCGATTAACGTCCTCTCTACGTTCATGCATCAATTTCGTCAAATCTCATATGAAGATAAGTTCGTAAATGGGCGGTTTGACTGTAATGGAGCAATTACTATAAAACATGACATTATTGTGGAAGTAATTGTTTTAATGTCACAAAGATGTTCGAAGTGGCCTCCCTCTCAACACATGTTATTGCCTGGAGTTTATACCGTGGTTCTGCTCAATATTTGTAGAACATGTTCCTCCAGGTCTGTGGTACTAACATGCCGCGGCCGCCCTCTTCCATCATAAGAGCCCTTCTCACACAAACGCCGAAAGACTTGAACCATATGTTTTGTGATTTGGATGGTGCTGTCTGTCGGAGTACTTTTCTTGGTACATCCGTGCTGTCTCTCGACCATTTCCATGTACTTCTCCGCATATGAAGACCATCTTGGGTTGTTTCTGATATGAATACCGGACCATGAGGTACTCCGCTGCACGACGAATCACTCAAAAGTAACAGCAATAAAACAAAATGTTGATTTGAACTTCTTTGTTATTTTATTGTGAGAAATCACTGCATGAAGTTTCTCTATTGTTTTACTTCAACCTGTATAATTTACTTGAAGTGAAGCAAGTAAAGCGCAGGCGACGAGGAAAACCAATACCGCCTAGAGAGAAAGCCTGCTCACGGAAAAATCATACATTGTTACATCACCTACGGTAGGGACAGTTTCGGGCTTATTATTGGTAGAAATATGATTAACAATGCCCTACCGTAGGTGATGTAACAACGTATGACGTTTTCGTGCTCAGGCTTTGAGTAGAGGTGGTGTTGGAAAAACAGGTCGCGGCACCGAAAAGTCACTTGACCAAAACAGATTTAGCAACAATGTAACCTTCATTGTTTCCATCTATAGGTATCTAACCGGAAAATGGCGTGGCGTAAAATGTTAACAATCAGTGTTTTTTCGTTTGATGGAAACAATGAAGGATGTATTTTTAGCACGGCCTCTTAGAAACTACCAGGCCTGAACATGACGTCAATAATGTATTGTTGAAGCACTAAGATTGTGAAGTTGAACTAACTTCTGTAATAGCACTACCAGTTCGACGTAACAATGTTTTATCTTTATGTTAGGCCCTTTCAGGAGGACCTAATTCAATAATGTTTGCTCTATCGTGCACCGTTTCGTCTGTATTATAAAACAAGAGTTTTAGTATTATTGACAGACTAGCTGATATGCCCGGCGTTGCTCGGGCTGTTTGTTTGATGAAATTTTGCCATATCTGAATTGAATATAAATGAAAAACCCTTAATAAAGTATACATTCACTTTGGAAATACGAAAAGAATTCTTTAAAGCGCTCGCACTGGAATTTTGTGTCGTCCAGGATAATTCGACATTGCACCCTTAACATTTTAGAATATCAAAGAAAGGCTATGAGTATTGAATTATTTCTGTCTATATTAAAAAAAATACTTCATAGATGGATTGAGAGAGTTGAGGAACTCTGTTTACAGCTTCATCAGATCCCTCATCAACATGTAACCGTTTCAACAGAGTTGTATTCAGTCAGAGAACGTGGAATCATGTCCTGAATGTTGTTGTTTGTATTGACAGTATCAGTTTTAGCAGCAAGGATTGCCCTCTCACACAATCAGTTGAGATCTTTATAATTTTCTAATATGTTTAGATAAGCATTATCTATAATTTCTCTAAAGTAAATTACTGCATTACAAAAACCACATGAAAAAATTTTTTTTCCTCAGTTAATAGCTCATCAGGGAAAGTACCTTCACCTTTTCAGCAAAAGCTTGAGCAGCTGCACGCCACAGAAGTTGTAATCTCTTATTTGATTTAGAATAATTTCTTATATCTCTCCAAAGATTTTAATAAAAAAAGAAATAATAAGAATTTTTATTTATTTATTTATTACTTTAATAACTACCCCCTTAACCCTTTTACCAATTACGTGAATTTGCAGATCTAGGAGAAGAAACAACTCAAGGAAACGACGCATTAGCAGCTGCAGAACAACGATTGAACAGCATATCATTAACATGCTTCAGGAATTAGTTCACCAGACTTCGTTGCTAAATAACGATCAACAAGGCGTTTTTCACGAACAGGAATACTGTTTACGGAGAAGTAATCTGAGGCCATGTAAATGGTTTACAATTTTTCTGTGTTTGCAAATATGAAATAAAACAATTAACGTTTTTATAAACAATCTTAAGAGAAATAGTTATGTGGATATTTTTTCTTTATAAATGAATAGAAAGATAAAATAAATAAATTTCGAAAAAATACTAATTATCAATAGTAATCGATATTCATAATGATGGCAGGGCGTACTAATAAGAGGTATCTCAAGATCAACAATGCAAGGCAAAGTTTATGCAATAATAGGCCCATCATATTATTATTGGTATCAACAATATATATATCTAATGGACCCAACAATGCAAGACAAAGTTTTTGCAATATATATATATAACTTACATTAAGACTTGCAATAAAGATTCCATCCCACCTCTGCGAATTATAAAACAAAATGGAGTTTGTAACAATACACAGAATCTCTGTTCGGGCTTTTCTTAGAATTGATAGTTATTAAAACTTAACATTCTCTTAAAAATCTTTAAAAATGAGCAGTAACTGGAAATAATGGAGAGTTAGCAGACTATTGAGAAACATTGGAAAAGCGGCAGAGGAAGTAGTCCCGTCGCTCGGCGCTATATCAGCTTCGCCAGCGCATTGCTGCAACGGAGAAAATGGTGAGTGACCCAGTGGTCATGGAAGTTCCCAGGTGGCCATGGACGATCCAAGCGTGTCAGCAGAAGGAACGGTGACTGCTAGACCACACCAAGGATGAATTCCCAAGTTTTGTTTCGAGACATGGAGAACAGAGCGCGAATTGCAACATCAGATTACCAAGGACATAGTGAATAACTCCACCAAGATTGTTGGATATGGAGAGCACACGGACACAAAATGCTCATGGAGAAGAGTACTCCACCGCCACCCAAGAAGAGAAAAAGCAAGCCCCATGAAAGAAATTGAGAAAAACCTGATGAAGAGTAGTCGGCTTCGCAACGAAAGACAAGACTTCAGCACCGTTTTCGAAATAGTGTGATTTTTGACCAAGTTGTCAACAACCGGATTGATGTAGTTGCATTGGCGCTTAGAGGGTTGGAGCAGGTGAATTTATTGTGAGGAAACAGAAGCTCTACAGCCTCATCCAGGGCTACAGACACGTCAGATCACAGTATTGTTTCATTTTTATTCTATTCTTCTCATATTCGAAAGCGCGTACAATATTCTACACATTTTTTCTCCGGCGCTAGGTAAAACTCACTCAAATATACGAAGGTACACAGCATTCTACCACGAGCAAAGCCGGGTAAAACTGTTAGAGGGCCATAGTTGGCCATGAATTTTTACTGAATTAATTGTAAGCTTTTTTAATGTGTCCATTTTAGCTGTAAATTCACTGTCAGATATTGCAAAATTTCTTCAAAAAAGATCCCGAGCAACGCCGGGGAAATTAGCTAGTTAAATAATACAGGGTGATTCAAATGTTACTGTGCAGTAGTGCGTGGAAACGTTTATTGAGGGCGTTAGTATAAAAATGGTGCTGATTACGGAATAGCGTGTATTCCTATTGGAGAATGTGTTCCGGAACGTTGGCAAATACACAGAGGAGATTCGGCAGCTGTTTCAAGAGACATTCCCGGGTGTATGTGTACCTCATCGGATGCCACCTCCACTGCACAGTAACTTTTGAATCACCTTGTACTTGTTTGCCTGAAGAAGAAATAGAGGTAAAGTTCATAAAGTAATTCTTTCAAAGATCCTTTTTATTAAAACGGAAACTATTTTATATTATAGGTATATCTGACACGTCAAGCAATTTTAAGTTAAACGATTTTCATCTGCTGTCGGCGAAGCGACGGGCATTGACCTAGTCGGATAATATTTTCTTATATGATACAGATTGATATTGATAGCGTTTATAATTTCTTGATCTCCTGCTCCTAAATTTAGATATAGGATGTTAGGAAATTTTTAATATTTGAAAAAATCTTTATCGTTTCACCTCGTGGCCTACTTCATTTCTTTATTTCAAAGGTATAAATATAGGTCTCTGTTGAATTTGAGCAGTAGGGTCGAGAAAATTCCTGAATCCCACCCCTACTAAAATTTTCCATTTTTCCTTGTTTCTTTCCTAGTCGAGTTTCGCTATCCTACATTGCAGAATTTTATTACATCTAGAAGTGCATTAAAAATTCGTTGCAAAAGCTTCATAACATCAGAGTCACTTATCACCCACTTATCTGCCTGACTAGACAAGTAAAAATGCTAAGCCCGAAACCTCGAGCATCCGACTCAATTGCAGAATTTTTCTTTCGTACTTTATTTTATTATTTATGGTTCGGAGACCATTCTTTCAAAATTAGGAATGCCATACGCCCTCTTATTCTCGGGCATGCATATTTAAGACCGTAAATTTCAGTTTGGGTGGTTTTATACAGATGCGTCAAAATGTCCGGTTGATGTTTAGTTTCCCTAAATTTTTAATGCTCTTCCGTTTATCGTTCTCTTCACAGTTTCTAGAATCACACTCTGCAACGGCATCTAATTATCAGAGTTGAAAATCAATTTTTAATTCTTGAGTTACTTATCCGACCTTTTTTCAGTTTTCCAGCATTTTAAAATAATATTAAAACTTATTTTTCTATTTCTAATATTCTTATATATTTAAAATATTTTATTGTTACTCCATATAAAAATTTTACCCGTTTAAAGTGTCATTTTTTTATTGAGAACTAGGCCAAAGTTCTTTGTAAATTACAAAAATCGATTTATATCGTTCGTCGTATGAACAAAAGAGATTGCGGCTGATTCAGCAGTAGCAGATATAGGAGCAAGATTCTTGGCACTTGAGAACGATGATTGAGAATGTTGCACTTTTTAGATTTAGGTCGATCGAATTTCAACAATGAAGGATGGAGACAAAAACCAGTACAGTAAAAATGAAGAAGACAACATGAACTTCATCTTTGTCAAGTAAAAATTCCATTCAGAAACACACTTCAACATTTTTTATGGAAATTGTGACCTAATGCGAAGTAAATTCGAAAATGATACTTTAAAATAAATAACTCATTTTTGCTATGCCACAATATTACTGACAGCAGACTAATGACCCTTCCACGGAAGGACAAACTTCTACAAACGCCGTCTCATTAAGAATGGATTATATGACTACGACCCCAAGGGATACGAAGAGTTCAACAATGCAAAGAAATAAAGTAAGCGAACGCTTTCTTAAATGACATTCTAAAATTCTCTACAAAACGATAAAAATTTATAGATAAAGATCATCTGAATTTATACAACGTGAAATCAATAAATACTGTAAGTTACAAATATCTGATAGTTATATGGATACTGCAAATTATTATAGCCAGTTTAGCAGACGGCAGATATCGCCTGTCAGATTCAAATTAACGTGTTCGAGGAGTACACTACTGAAGAACAGCGTGCTGGTATCCATTTGGGTGTTGGTGTGCTACAGAATGAAGGAGAACTCGTCTTACTGAATGATATGCACTACATAAGCATTCAAGATTTGTGTTTATTTCACTACTAGTTTCTCTAGTTTGCTTTCACCGACTTAACACTAGCTTGGCATTGATAGCTCGGCTATGACTATTCTTTTTAAGAATCTTTCTCTGCTCTCTTTTGGTTCAGAACCGTGTTTTATCCAACATCTCCTAGAAAGAAATCCTGTCAACTGAAAATTCATATGTTGTTACATGATCATAAAAGCCATAATTTAGAGCTTATTATTGGTAGAAATACGATTAACAATGCATTTTTATGAGGATGTAACAATGTATGAATTTTCAGTGCACAGGCTTTCTTTTCAGGAGATGTTTATCAGAAGATGTTTTACTTTAACAGTGCATCCTCTCATGAATATCGATACCAAGCCCTCTAAACACCTACTAAACGGGGGATAAATGTCATGGATGCAAACGGGGACAAATACTTATCCTCTTTGAAAGTGTGTAAAAGGCATAATGCGCAGTTATTATTATAGCATGGCATCCTCAGATTTACTGAAAAAAAACAAGAAATTCCGTAAAACCTTATGAATAGGGACTGGAATGTAAAAAAGGGACCGTCACATGTAGAAGTTTTAAAGTTTAATAAAAAGTTGCAAAAATTAATAATTATTTGTTGTTTTAAATTTTTATAAAAAAAAAAGCTAAGCTCTCTGTTTTCAAGTCTATCTTTGTCTCCATTCTCACCTATTGTCACGAGTCTTGGATAATAACCGAAAGAGTGCGATTTTGGATGGAAGTGGCCGAAATGAGATTCTTACGTGCAAGTTGGTGCTTAAGAGACCAAGAGGTTGGTCTAGAACCAAGTGGTTAGAATACATGGAGAATCTAAGTTCGAGTCGCTTGGGTATTACCATTGAGGACATGCGCTTGATGACGGAAGATCGCGAGCGCTGGATATCCTCCATAGGACTGCTTCCTCCATAGGGCTGCTTCCCTAACGGATAAGCGGGTTTGAAAAATAAGTATATCTATAAAATAGGAAATATAAAATATTCTAGAATTAGTTTTCGTGGCAATCCATGAAACGAAAATTTTGAAATCTGTTGCAAAACTTTATCTCGTGAGAGAAACTGCATCCAAACATTTTTGTTTCTCCAACTATGGCAAATACACGTTCAAAATTTAATGTCATTTTGATGTTGTTCATTTAGATTTTCAGGAATTTATAAATGTTAGTAGTGGAATTTTTGAAGTGAGGCTCAATAGGGACAGTTAAACCTCGATCTAAAACTGGAGATTTTTGAACAAGAAATATAAGAAATGGGAAACAGTAACTTTGATAGCAGTTGCTGCAGTTGTCAATAATGGACCGAGTACAGAAAGAGCAGAAGAAAAGTTTGGCATTGCTAAAAGTATGATTTTTCGACATGTAAAAAGCAAACATGCGATGAAACAACGTGGACAGCCATTTCACTATTATGAAATGCGATGAATGGGGATATCCCATTGATTCATTTGCATTGTAAAAAATGGGCAAAAAATTGGTTACAAGACATCCGTACCATTCACTCCCTTGGCCCAGACATTGGCTTGAACCTAAACTTAGCGAATTCCGAACTTCTTTTCCTCGGCAATGCCCCCGTTGATAAAAAATAAAAAAAGTGCCTGGAAATAATTTCATGAGAGAATTTTCATTGTGTAAGAAAGAAGTTTTATCAGAGAGGATGGGCTAAAATACCAGATGATTACGGCAATCAGATACAGTGTGTCCCAAATTGATGTATACAATCTTTGAAACGTTATAGCTCAGCAACAAAATAAGATATAAATATAAGGTTTGTTGCGTATGATCCAGGCGGCGCTGGAAAAGCATAGCAACACGTTCAATGTTGTTCATTTGTTTATAAACCGAAATGGCGGTGAAATTTTCATTCGATGAACGTAAGTGGATACTGAAATGTTATTGGAAAGTAGAGAATGTTGTTGAGGTTCAACGACGTTGGAGGGTTGAATAAGGTACACCGCCGCCAACAAGGGTAACAATAACAAAACTCCGAGACAAGTTTGAAGCCGAAGGAACGATGAAAGATATTTTGAAAGGTCGATGCGGAAGAAAGAGAAGTTCAACTGTTAACGAGTGTTGATGTCGTCATGGAGGTTTTTGCACGATCCTCAAAAAAAGTCAGTGAGGCAATGCTCTTGTAAAATTGGTATCGCCAAATGCAGTGTTCATCGAATTTTGCGAGGTCAAACCAGTCGGTATGTCGCTCTTTTCGACGTCGATGTTGGGAGTGTATTGTGGCAGAAGGTGGACATTTTGAACATGTACGGGCTTAAGGTTTGGTTAATTTATTAGAATTTTTGGCGTCGACTACTAAGGTCATTTTGCACCTTTTACACAAGTTATATCTGCACGCAGCCCGGGACAACACAAACATCTATGCCCACGGCGGGATTCGAACCCACGACCAGGTGGACTCGAGAACTAGAAAGCCTACGCCCTAGCCCTCTCGGCCACCTAGCCGGCACGGGCTTAAGGAAGTTTAATGAATAAAATACAACAAACCTTATATTTCTATCTGATTTCGTTGCTGAATTATAACGTTTCAAAGAGTGTATACATCAATTTGGGACACCCTGTATTTCGATAACTTAGAGAAATGACATGGAGTCCCAACACTGAACTTTGTTAATTTATAAAACAAATAAAAATTTATGCAATGATCCTGTTCGACTAGAAATAATGCTAAACGTGGCAGCAAACATCCAGAACGTATGATGAGCCAAATTAAATCCCCAACTTCTGCAGATGGAACATTGCTGCCTCAAAATGTGGCGTACAAACCTACAGATATATATAATTCGTGGACTGAAGGAAGACCTCCAAGGACTTGTTATAATCGCTGCATACCTGGACGGTTAGATATAAGCTGTTTTGTGGACAGGTTTGACAAACTACCTCTTAAATATTTAAAAACATTGGATGGTGCCAACGTACTTAATGGCGACAACCTGTCAAGTCATATTTGAAAGGTTGAGATGTGTGAAAAGATGAACATTTCATTTGTTTTTTGCCACCTAACTCCACATTTGTCTCTAAGCCCTTGGATATTGCGTTCTTTCGTCCTCTAAACTATTAACAGTGCCCCTATTCGGCCTATTATCCATCAAAATCAATATGTCATTTAAATCCAATGATTGTCCTATTGATACACATAAATAGTTTGTGTTTTTTCACTTAGAAAGCATAGAAATTTGTAAAATATACAGTTGCAAATATAGTGTTGCTAATGATTGCTTAGCAAATGAAATTGGTGACTGTTCCAATTGTGACAACCCATGCAGGTGAATAGGGTCACTTTTTTAAAAAGTACTTAAAAAGCGATCGAAAAATTGTTGTTTCGCACTTATTGGATTTAGAAAGATTAATTTTACTTATAGACCAAAATTTAAATGTGTACTTCAAAAGCTTTTGAAGTTAATAAAAAAAAACTAAAAATGTCTCTATTGCATCTGTTTTATGTATTCGAAATTTTGCTCGTTAAGACAATTGAGAAAACATGTTTTTCTCATGTATTCATTCTCCAACTTATCAAAGTTTTGTTCAATACACACGGAACTAAATTTTTATTTGGTAAATAGCCATATGCAGTATAATACGGCGATATTTGCCACATGATTTCTCCTAATTCGGTCATGAAAAAAGACATGCGACATAAAGAGTTTCTTCCTTCAATTCGACGCCGGTCGTGGATTTTGCCAGCTCAATTCTCCAACTTATATTAGAAAAGCTAGTAGTGTATGCGTCGACCTCCCGGCTCCAAGTCAAATTCAGCGAAACCATATAAAACTTATTTACCAGCGGGATGTTTTCAAGCATAAAATCAACTTAATTCCTTAAATGTTTTGAATTCAATCAATTTAGAACAAGTTCTTTTCCTTCATCAGTTTACCCTCGCCATGAATGTAGTGTTTCAGGATTTGTTCATTCCGTTCCAAGAGAAATACCGACACAAGCGAAATAAGATTTATAACGGCTCTAAACCTGAATTACGCCCATTTCACCGAATATTTGTTTCAAGATAAAAGAATCGTAGGATTCACCCCTTGGTTTACGACGTGGCAAACTGAGTGTACTAAAAGCGAGTACAGTGGTTAATGAGGAAAGTGCATTACCTTATTTCTTCTATTTTCCTTTCATATTAATGCTGAATGAAGTCATTAATTAGACACTCCTAAAATTGTATATTTTGGTCTTTCACTTAAGTTTTTAAATAAATTAATTGATACTTTAAGCCCTAGTACTAGAATTGCGTATTGTTTGGACAGTATTATATCGTAAGTGCTGCACTTTAGAACAGAATTTGCTCCAATTCGTGCAATATTTTCTTTAATCACTTGTTGGCTAACTTACGTGAATCCCGAATTCCAGCGAAGATTCTATTATGTCATTCAACGAAAGCTGCATAGAACAGGAGACGCACAGCCGTAACTTTATACTACTTACCTATCAATCAATGCCTTTTATAGGGTGAGTCAAAAATCACTGGATATATCGTAGTTTTATATAGGAAATGGTGTGTAAAATGAACGATGTGACCATGCTGGCAGAAATTAGGATATGTGCTCTATCTTTGGGGACAGTTTTGGAGTTTGGCCGTCATCTAGAAATCCATAATTTTAGGTCAAGGTTTATTTTTTTTTTACTTAAGAGGGTCATGTGGTATATCAGGGTTTTTTTCAAGAGTTCATTCCTGCAATCGGATTTCAGTTATCTATTGTGGTTCACAAGTTATTAACAAAAACATTGACACTTTCCAAACAAAAACACACCGAATACTAGGTTGTATCAACTAAAGGTTGTGTTCAATGTGTTATCCCTGCTGCTCGACACAGTGCTCAAGGCGATTTATCCATTCATAGGTGACGATTCACAGCATACACAAGTTGTTTCAAGTGGTCCCACAGGTAAAATTCTAGTGGTGTGAGGCCTCGGGAACGCGGTGGACACTCACAAGACCCCATCAGCCAATCTATGTTCAACAATCTCAGTATCTCTGAAATGCGATATCACATATGCGATGATACTGTGCGCGATTAGTTCTCTTTCGGAATGCCAGGAGTAGAAATCATAGCAAAGTTTATGTTAATAATTTGTGAACCAAACTGGTAACTGAAACCTGATTGCAAGAACGAACTCCTAAGAAAAACTGGTGTTATTTGATATGCCACATGACCCCCTTCCCATTTAAGAACTATACCTTGACCCAAAATGTCTGATTTCAAGATTGCGTCCAAACTCCAAAACTGTTCCAAAAGATCGAGCACCACTCCTATTCCCTCCTAGCAAGGTCACAACGTTCATTTTACACACCATTTCCAAAATACTGCTATTTCCAGAGACTTTTGACTCATATTGTATATCACCCAAATTGCTGCTTATTTATGCTTGAACATTTTAATTATGTTTTGGTCATTTCTACTAAAACTATGACAACTTTGTCATGGAATGTAACTTTATTTAATTCTATTCATCTTGAATCATTTCATCATTGAGTTGTACGTACTATATGAACAATCGAATTTTTTGTGTTTATTTTGTTTCTTTAACTTGTTATTTTTAACTTCACTACGCACTTGATTTAAACATGAAAATTTTAGCTTTTACTCAATTTTCAGTTCTGTATATGCTGTTCGAATTAAAAGGAGCTGCAACGCATTAATTTTTGCATGTAATCAAGTGAATAGATACACAGACGATGGTAAAGAAGCCTTATCAGGATTGAAAGCAATAAAAGTTGCCGTTATGACAGAGTCCATGTTTATAATATAATAAATAGAGAAAATTTGGTTAACCTTTTACTTTTTGAACCCATTTGCCGGCTCTCTTATCAATTAAAGTTTTGAAAAATAAAGAGAAAAAAAATTGCGGAAAACCTTTAGGGGATTGCAAGCGACCAAAATGTAATGGAGGCCATTTACTGTTTGGGTCAATGGCAGACGTCAACGAAGCTCTGACTTGATCCCTAACACAAGCCTCGGCTTTTCGTGCTCCTTGTTCAAGAAACATCGACCCCTGTAGCTTTTATCAGAGTATAAAATTGTTGCTTTCTAATTTAGTGGCTTTATTTATGATTTAATTCCAAATGGATGCATGCAAATTGCATACAAAAAAGTAATTGAAAAGTAATAAAATTTTCTGCAAAGGAAAATAAACGAAAAAGTAGATAGCTTAGGATATAATTATGACAGACAGATAAGATAAAAACAGTTGAATTCGAAAAACCGTTTTTCCTATTTTTAAAATTTCTGAATATCGACTAATATGAAAAAATTAAAAGTAAATAAAAATTGGCAAAATATATTAGACACTAAATTCTATGACAATATTACGAAAAAAGGTTTCCAAATCATTTACTTTTTTAATAATACTTTTTATGGAAGCATTTCCATAAATAAAGTAGACACATTCACATATATTTTCGATTTTCCTAGTGAAGAATTTTTATTTAGGCAGGAAATGATGAATCAAAATCTGTTCACGCAGAGATTTTTATCTTCCATGTTTTTAATCATCTTCTGATCTGAGTCCCTCGCTATAAAGGTAAACTTTGATCTCTTGAATTTCTTGTTTCTTTGCTCCATGTAACTGGAAAACTTCTCTTACCGTTTTCTTTTGTCTACTCATAGGATAGCCGCCACAGTTTATTTGTACACAAATGCGACAATGGTGTTAAAGTGAACCTTTAGTCAAAAAATATTTTTTGATATTATATATATCTAAGTCTAAAAACACTAGTCCGCGTGGAGAAAATTTAATATCTAACTTTATTTATTAATAAACAGCATTTTTAGACAAAAAATTATAGCCCACGGAGGCTGCCATCTTTCCTCGAATTCGCAAAGGAACACGGGAATTATGTGACATCCGAGGCGGGTTCTTTATCTTAGCTGCTTCGTTAGCCGGCTGACATTGACACCGGGTGATGACGTCATATCATTGTTTCAGCCTAGCGTTCTTCTGACACCGGGTGATGACGTCATCATTGGGTGCCTATACCAGCCGGCTAACAAATCCGGCTAAGATAAAGAACCCGCCTCAGGTATGGCCTGCGCAAAACAAGGTCAATTATAGATGAGAACGCGCAGCTGTAGCAGGCGATCCAGCTTTAACGAGATTGAGCAGAGGCAGCGGGAGGGAGAAATGGAAGCCAAATCAGTGAAACCGTTTACATTCTAGTTTTTATGTCGCCTTTAGTTTTACAGTAACCGTATTCATCGTCCAATGGAATATAAATATTAAGAATTACATACAATTTTTTTTCTCTGTTTTTGTAAAAATTAATATCGCCAACTGGGTAAAGGTTAACAGTAATCTATGTTATCATTCGCGTGTTAAGCCTAATGCGATCAAGTTCTGCGATGTATTTTAACCTCGTTCCTTTTACCGTAATGTATATAAGAAATACTGAAATTTCATTTTGAATTTTAAACATACTTCAAATCGGTCTTTGTATTTCTGGAGCTATTTGGATAGTATTCTCCATGGTGTTTGTTAAGATTGCCGATGAACGAAAACCTTCGGTATCGCGTCCGGCTTCAGCAGACGAGGACGGTGGCCTACTTCGCTTCTTGCGGCCCTTAACAATTCTCCCTTGAAATCTTTCTCATTGCAGGATTCAGTAAAATGATCCGAGCACATCCTGACTATTTCTCTGTATTATGCAACCATTGCTTCAACAGTTGTTGATTTTTTAGCTGCAACCTATGCCAGCTGCAAGTTTTGTTTGTGGTAGACCTATTATTATAGCCATAAGCAATGCAGTAAACCACGTTATTTCTTAAAGCTGGATCGCCTGTTGCAGCTGCGCGCATCAGCATTCCGTTCCACCGCCAACAAATAACCACTCACCCCTGAAATAACTAGGCTTCCAATAATGGCAACATGTCATGCAGGACAGTTACATAACTTAAGATACAAAACATAACTGCTCGTATATTCAATCTTTGTTATCTTGGGCGTCTTATTTCCACCTCTAAAATTCCCAATAAAAGAAAAATTCGTCCATTCTGAGAATGGCTATCAGGGATTCAGACCATTTTCGTCCATCTTGGGCGCTCTCTTGGTTCGATGTCTCCTTTCCTACAGAAAACGCTCATCAAGAAAAACTAAACAACAATAAATATCACATTTTTGAACAATATACATGAATACTACATGAATCACCGAACTTCGGCACTGATACACAGAAAAATACTCAGCAACAATACAAATTTATTATACTGAAAGCTTACATTATTATCACACCTCTCATAACAATACCCATATTTTGTTAAAAATTAACAAAATTCTTAATACCAACAAAATTTAAAATTCTCCCCTGGCCTCTATCGACCCGCTACAAATAGAGCTCATCCCAAGCCTTACCCTAAACTTAATCCACCCACCAACCAATTTATAACTTTGACCATAACCACCCATCCAACTCACGACACCCATCTCACACATTCAAGCATCCTGTTACATTAAGGTGCCAATGGGGCAAATAAGAAATTGTATATCCTCCTCTCTTTTTCAGTACATAGATTATTCGTATTCAAGAAATAAAGATGAATTATATTGAGTCCATTATTTTGAAGAACCCTGCATATTCTATATAAAGTGTGTTTGGCATTCAAACACACACCATAATCATTCACAGAGCGCTTATTGATGTTCTACATTGCAAGTTGGTTAAAGATGTCAAAGCAAGCTAGATCTTTACATAAATATCAAGTACGTATTTCTTCTACGTGTTTAAAATTCATTTATATCACCCATCTGATATGTAATGACTCATGGCAAAGAAAATTGTATGGAAATAACCATACTTGCTGATGCTTTGCTTTTCTAATCATCTACTAACCAAGTAACTAATAAGTGTTTCAAGCAATCATCTTTAAGACAAAAAACAATTTTATGCAATGTCGGAATTTCATTCAAAACTTCAACTTGATATTAACTGATAGATTATCATGTAATATGATTGCTAAAATTAATTGCTAAAGAATTGGTGATATCTGTGGTTAGCTTCATCACCTAAACTCTCGGATGCATTACAGAGATACGTTCAGTGCTTTAATAGCTTGTCTTGCCATAACAATGTTACTGACAAAGATATCTGTAGACGTACATTAAGTTATATTTAATTGTATTTTAAAGACTGTTCACTTTTAAACATAATTTTGGAATGGACAGCAGATATGTAAATATTAACCTTTCCTGATAAAAAAGTACGATAAATAGATGACTCTCGCAATATATAATGGTTCCTAGAAGGTATGTCAGCTTTCTTGCAGTCCCTGGAGAAAATTGCGGGTAAAGAAATTGATAAAAATTTCCTATGTCGGAACGTAAAGATGGCAATTTTAGATTACGTTAAAAGTTTTACTGCTGGCATTAGAACTGTGAAGTTGGCAGGAAGACAAAATTTCTCTGAATCTCAGTTTTTTTCTTTCGGGGTCATTGCTTCTAGAAGGTGTTAAAGCAAAAGGGAGAATTGATTGTGAATAATGGAAGCGGTGATTTGTTAATTGCTCTGCCTGAGGCCAACCCTTATCATTCCAAGACCTGGGATGGAAATTAGTCAGCGTTTGTTCTGACCGTTGTTACCTTTTCAGCACGTTATCTTAGAAAGGGAAAGGGAAAGAGAGAGAGAGTCAGAGAAGAGGAGAGAAATGAAAATGTTTAACCTTAATGGATGGAGCATTTTCGTCGATGGAAAACGCCGGTGTTGAAATCCAATTACTAATTTTTTTTCCTGGGTGTTCATCTCAAAGGAAAAGAATTTTTCTGGTTTTATTGCACAACGTGACTTCTGTTTATTTCTCTTTGAGCAATCAGATGTGTATGAAAGCAGAAAAGAGTACATAAAGGCGAAAGAGATAATTTAAAAATCACTGGTCCTTTGGGGTTTTATTCTAGATCATAATTATCTTGATTTCGCTTTAAAGAATAGCAAACGCAGTTATGTTCCCAGAGATTTCAGAGATATAAAAACGATGCTTAGAAATAACGCATTTCGTTTTTACAAGAGCGATTTATTACTCTTTTTTTATAGTAAAGTAATCGGCTAAATTTAACATAATTTTTAAACTCTGTTATTTGGTCGGCCGCAACAGCTAATGTATTTTAGCTTATGAAAGCCTAAAATTCAAGCCAACTTCTACACGTGTTGGTTTAAGATCAAAAAATGGTGCAGAAATAAATGAACTGTTATTACGAATAAATATAAAAGCGGAAGTTCATGTATATACCTTAAAATAGCCATTATGTTCAAAATTAAAAAAGTAGATACTCATACTACATTTGTTACTTTACGTTTATATTTGCAAAATATTAGTGGCGTTCCTTCCACCACTGTAACCGATGAGTCGCATTGAGGTCTGTGATATTTGGCCTGGAACTGTTGCTAGTCCATGAAAACCAAATGTGCGACGATCCCCGGCGGACGGTACGATCACATGCATCACTTGACGACGTCGATCGACCGTCCTTTGCTAACGTTTTTAACGAAGCCTTCCAGTTTGACATCCCCACAGGCATCAAGATCGAC
This sequence comes from Rhysida immarginata, assembly GCA_023313115.1. Classification (NCBI taxonomy): domain Eukaryota; kingdom Metazoa; phylum Arthropoda; class Chilopoda; order Scolopendromorpha; family Scolopendridae; genus Rhysida; species Rhysida immarginata. Next base: position 834,182 of record JAHWFO010026271.1, read on the forward strand.
GTCCACAGGCATCTGGATCGAAGTTTGAAGGCGTTTATTAATTTCGTCAACTAACTGTGTCTTGGTTGGCATGTTATAATCTCCTGTCGCTTCCACTTCAAATAACATTACTCGCCGTCGAGCGGGGTTTCTGAAATTTGTTGGAAATCTCACGGATCGGATGCCCAAACCTGTGGGCTGAAATAATCATCCCTCTTTCCTCCGCACTAAGTTTGCGTCGTCTGTTCATATTGACTGCTGTAGCTGCTATGAATGTATTCTAACCCGTCAACGTCTTTTATACGTTGTATTCTCTCCATGTGCGTTTGGAGAAGTGTCCGGTGACGAATGTCCAGATGGTGTTTGCTGTAAATATATGACAACCTCATCATCCTTTTGGGTGAATTACTAACGTTATGCTGATGTCGAAAGGAATAAGTTGAAATGAATCAAAATAAACAAAATTACAGAGGTAATAATAAAGATAAAACTAAATCTCTGAGTCTGTGTTTACTTATTGCGTAAAAACTTAGAAAGGCAAAATCCACTTCACGACATAATTAGAAAAAAAATTGTACGGGGCTGTGTTTGGACACGGCCGCTAGTTAAGTCGTAGAATACGTCTTGTGGCTACATGGCGAATAAGAAATCCTTTCGTACTACACAATTTTAAAATTTTAATTTCTAACATAAAATGTTCAACATACTTGCAATATATCATAATTTTTAACCAGATTCGTTATTTTTTAACCGAACCTTAATTATAAGTCATTCACAAATTACAAATCAGTGGTCTGTGATAAGAGAAATAAGATACAAATGTCAACAGACTAGAATCAATATCAAATATGTAGTACAGCCACACAATGTAATAGGTGATTCGATGGGCATGTAATCTAAATTGAAACGTTTCTTCACAAAGCCAAGAACTGTAAGTTAAATATAGCATCTACATTGTAGTCTCCAAGTATCATAATTTGCACCTCAGTATCCACCTCCATGTTGTCTTTGCTAGGTGTAGTTGCTGGTGAATATTTCATCATCGCACTGAACAACAACATTGCCATATCAGATATCGAACATTAGGATGATTTTAAACAATGCCTAGTATAAATCTCACCACACATTAACCATACAAATATTACCGATCCCAGCGTCAATCAGTCATCTATATTTAACCAGTCTTATCAGTGTATGTTCGATTTCGGTGACGCTTGAATTAAAAATGTCATAAACTCCATAGTTTTCATTATCAGTCAATTCTTTGTTCTTTATGAAGTTTTCATCTAAATCTTCTTTGTCCATCACTGCACGTCTCTTCTTAGCTTTGTGTATCTGTTTTGGCAAAACGGTCGAAATTTTGGCGACTAGTTTACAAATGTGGCTCATCAAATAGTTAACGCAGAAGATACTACATCCCGCGTCTTAGGCACACATCTGCAACGTGTCTAATAGTTCTAAATTTATTCTACAATGAATGCACAGCATGAAATCCTGATGAAACTGATGGAGCAAACATATCACATTACTGTTATGTGGGCGCTTAAAATCCTTCTCAAACTAAATCTATTATAAAGATTACATGCATATCCAAATTCACTGTTAATGAATATAAAAAGAAATATGAATTCAGTCTCCCAAATTTTCGCAAATATGTCGCTCCTTACTTAAATCATATTTGATGAATATGCTGTTAATGTTGACGGTTATGGCTCGTTATGGACTTCCACTAGTTGAATTCTGTCACTTCATGTTGATACGTTTGTGTCATCAGATATGTTATTGGCGTCGAACTTTCAGTTATTGGCGCATTCGTATCGAGCTGTAGTTCATCTTGGCGGCACTGCGCCTCAACTTTGAGGCGTTCCTGTTGAGCCCGTTGACGCTGAACATCGGACATCCGGGTATTTTTGGATTCACCATCTCTCGATCTATATTCCTGTAACGGGCTCTATAATATTTCTCGTGTTTATTAGGCATAAATTTGGAAATACTGTAATTTTTGCGAAATTTCCACACTTCGAAGGCCGATATCTTAGATACTATTGAATACTGAGGTTTAAATTTTAAGCCATTTTATAAACCGCAGAAAGATAAAACAAACGACACCTCAAACGTCGTGATAGCACAAAGGAAGCCGGCGCTAGACTAATTTAATATCCGCCATAGAGCAGATTTTCTGACTCAACTTTGCACTGCGATTGCGTCAGCCAATGGAGTTTGCACGAAATCAGTGATGGTCTAGAACATGCTTTGTTCTATACTCTATCGAATGCGATATCGATCATTCTTCTATCATTAATAGTTTTCACGTTATTAAAGTTTTCGTGATCAACACTTTTCGTGACATCAACGATTTAAGCGTGGCATCCTAGTCTCGAAACGTAAGACGTATTTTACGTCAAAAATTGTTGGCATAGGCGTACATGTAGTAATTTTGTGTCTACTTCTTCCGAGTAAGACTCGTTCAACATACGAAGAGCTCTTTCAGGCTGTGCTTGATAAATGAGTCTCTTGTATAATGTCAGTGTGCAGACAGTAATGGCCGATTTCGAAGACGGGGAATTGAGAGCTGTTCTTGCAGTGTTTGGCCGCAACGTGCACATTAAAGGATGCTTCTACCTTGGTACAACAGTGATAATCAGCTTCGTCTGTTTTGGTGTACAGGGTTTTTCTAAATTATCTCCCATATTATACATGTTTATTACTCAAAAACTATTACAGATTTTAACGTGATTTTTTTAATTCACAAAGGAAAACTCAAAAAGTTTCTTAGCCTCGCGTGAGTTGATAATGAAACACGCGGTTGGCGCGTTGTTCCATTTTTCGCGAGGTGCAGTAAGCAATGGCGAGTGTTCAAGAAAAAGCTCAATGCATGTTATGGCTTGCGGAATTTAAGTCAATGATTGCAGTTCAGAGAAAGTTCAAAAAAAAGTTTAAAAAGGATCCTCCAAATCATAAGTCAATTAAGCTATGGCATGAAAGATTTTTAAACACAGGCAGCCTGTTACACAAAAAGGGTGCTGGTAGACCTTCAACGACACCACAGAGAGTAGAAAAGGTCAGGGAGGTGTTCGATTGTAGTCCCCGTAAATCACTTCGCCAAGCGGTTCGTCAACTGGATATGCCAATAACATCCGTACATAAAATAGTAAAGCACCGCTATCGTCTTACACCCTACAAGTTCCAGATGATACATGAACTGAAGCTAGATGACCGACCGAAGCGCACGAAGTTTGCTGAGGATATGCTCCAAAAAATCAACAATGATCCCACCTTCCTTGAGGACATTTCGTTTTATGATGAGGCAACATTCCATACTTTCGAAGCAGTAAACCGACACAACTACCGCATTTGGGGCTCAAAAAACCACCACGTTCTAAAGGAGCATATACTCGACAGCCCAAAGGTTAATGTTTTGTGCGGTTTAATGCATGATCGAGTAATCGGACCTTTCTTTTTCGCTGAAGACACCATTACCGCTGCAACCAACCTAAATATGCTGAAGAACTCATGATTCCACAGGTGGAAGAACTGCAGCCCAACATAGTTTACCAACAAGATGGAGCTGCTCCTCACTGGGGACTACAAGTTAGCCAGTGCCTTGATACGGATTTCTAGGACGATGGATTGGAAGGGATGTGCCAATCCCTTGGCTCTCTCGCTCACCCGATGCGAACCCTCTGGATTTTTTCTTCTGGGGATTGTACAAGACAGAGTGTACAAGACCAACGTTGACGATATTGAAACTTTCAAGAACAAAATAATTGAAACAGTCGTTGAAATCACTCCCGAAATGCTAGCCCGAACATGGGAGGAGATCGAGTCTCGCTTTGACGTTCTTCACGCCATAAATGGGGGGAACATTGAAATTTATTAAGGCATGCTAAGAAACTTTTTGAGTTTTTCTTTGTGAAATAAAAGAATTACGTTAAAATCTGTAATAGTTTTTGAGTAATAAACATGTATAATACGGGAGATAATTTAGATACACCCTGGTTTCGATGGTTTAGTTTTCTTACATCTCGATGACAATGCTGGTGGTATGAGATACTTGCAAACTATCCTTCCACGAGACCCACCTCAAGCCAAGGAATTGCTATCCTATTTTGATCACACATACTGTAAGCCAGTGACACGTTTCAACAAATTCAACAGCCTACTTCCATACCTAATGGGGCCCATTTACCTTTGAGACTGTGTTTTAGGTAATCATGCCCCGCCTATGTTTGCTTCTCAACTATGGAATGTTCAAGATGCCACCATGAACAATAATCTCCGTACCATTAACATCTGCGAAGGGGGAACACTAAGTTTTTTAACCTTGTATTAATTATCATCCATCTATTTGGCGTTTCATTGAAGGGCATTAACAAGAAGAGGCTACAGTGAGTATTACAATCCAACAGCATGCATCCATTCAGAAATTAGTGTCAAGCCCACAATGCCTCTCCAAGGACATCTCTACAACTTGTGCCGCGATCGAAAGAGGGCCACATAAATATGGTAGAGTTTCTTCGCGTTGTGGGCGGGAATAATCAGAATGATTTGTCATTTCCAAACAGCAAGTTGCTTTAAAATCAAACTGACTTTGTTTGAAAATCCACTGCTTCACGCAATCAGCGCATATCGGCTTGGTGTTTAGGATAGCTTGAGCTTGAAAAAATAAACACGCGAAACGCTAAAAGCTTCAAGCTTCACGCAAAAAACGAGCTATGGGAATGCACCTTAAATTTTATTTGCAATATGTAAATGATTTCACATCACCCTTTTGAGAAGAAATGGAATTAACCACTTTATTTGAGGTAGAATGATAAAGTTAATAGGGGTGGACAAAATCAAACACATGGTGTTGTTTTCCTTTTTCCAGTGGCAGATATTAATTACACTGGTAAACAACATTTTCACTACTGGGGAAAATATATATGTGTTCTAGACTAATTTGATTGTGCTGATTCCAAATCTGAACTATTCCAAATTTCTCTATCACGTCAGGATCTCGACTTATACTGTAGAAATACCAATGTTTAAATTTGACATTATGAGACTGTTTTACACAACTGAAACTTAAGCAACATTATTTTACTTAAAGCATTTAAAATGGTGTTAAATATAGCTTAGATTTCATAAAAATATTTCCATACAGTAGATGAAGATAAAGCATTTATTCAAAAATGTTTTAAAGATATGCTCTGGCGCCTGTGCGTAGCGTTAATTTCCCTGTTCAGAAACCAGCAAAAGTCACCCATCATATTTGGATCGAAACGGTCTCGGTATCTGGTCTCCATTAAATCAATTAAATTAATTAAATCTTTCACCATGTTCGTCGCTAACAGCCCCTAAGTCCAGCGGGAAGAAGCCCAGATGACTGTGGAGAAAATACATTTTAGCGACATTCTACTGCGCATTTGCCTGTAAGCTGTAAGCATGTTGCCTACTAGCTCAACACACTGAGGAGATCTGTAATTTCCAAAAAAGTTCTTTAACACTAAGATAAAAGATCCCAAGCTGCTAATTCCAGTTCATTTAGTTTCAATCTGAAGTCAGTGTCCCTCATCAGTTCACAAATCTGTGACCCAATAAATACTTCAGCTATTCATGGTGATCCTAGAGAAAATTTAATATGAATTTAGCATCATAATTAAATAAATTACAAGTAATCACTATAGTAGCTATTTTATACACTCACATGCCAAAAGTCATGGGATAGCGCCTAATAACGTGTGGGACCTCCTCTAACCCGGCGAAGTGCCACAGGGTGACGTAGCATTGATTCCACAAGTAGGTGGAAGATATGTGAAGACATTGCCAACCATTCTAACTGGAGAGCTTCCTACAATTGCCCATTACGGAGCCACCGCCGGCTTGGACAGTGCATGCTTGACAACATGGGTCCATGGCTTTCATGGGATCTGCGCCACACTCTAGCTCCTACCATCAACTCGTATCAGCTAAAATCGAGACTCCTCAGACAGGTCACACGTTTCCAGTTGTCAAGTGTCCAGTCGATGTGTTCATGGGGCCAGGAGAGACGTTGCTGAACAAGTCGTCTTGTTGTTAGCAAGGGCACCCTCATGGTATCGTGGCTGTTAAAATCTGTTTACCATGGTTAAAATCTGATGTCATCTGGCGTAGTGTCAGCTGCCTACTCAGACGCCTTTGGTCCCGTTCATTGAGAAGGTGTGGTCGACCACTGAACTGTTCATGTGGTAGATAATGCCGTCAAGTTGGTACTCTCGGTAGAGTCTTGAAACTGTGGACCGTGGGATGCTGAATTCTTGAGCCACCTTCGATATTCAATGACCCATACGCTGTGCTCCACAAAACAGCTCACATTCGAGCTCGGATAGCTCTCGTCGTGTAGCCATTGTCACACTGAATACCTCACCCCTTTCTCATGACGGTGTAACTAAACCTACTGACACTGATTTGCACATGATACTACTGCCACTTGAAAAATAGTCTAATGCTATCCCATGACTTTTGGCATGTGAGTGTAATGTTTAATAGGTACAAAAACAGCAGGATGCCAATAACTTTACATCCTGACATGATAGAGAAAATTGGAGTTCAGATTTAAAATCAGCACACTCAAATTAGTCTAGAACACCTACATTCGTCAAAGTAGCTGACAAAAAACTTTTTTGTTGACCAGTGTTAATTATACAAAAAAAATTGTTTGAGCAGAAATGTTTCAGAAACACTAAATAACCAATTCAGTTATACGTTTAAACTAAATAAAAAAAAACAAATATGTGGACAGTTCTGTCCATCACTGTATCTTTTAACAAGCAACGTCTTCCTGGTTGCGCAATATTTACGGATTTCCAAGAAGGCAAAGTAATTGCATCAAGAGCTTACGGACTTGAAAGTCATAAATAGCAAGCTCTGTTAAAATCAAAACATTATCTGTCAAGCACGTTTACTAACCTAAACAAATATTCTTCGAACGTAAATGTAAGTAAAATTTTACAGTATAAAGTAGGGTGTCCCCTTTGCAGACAACACCTCCGATCTAGACTCAGCACTAAAGTATGATTTTTCTGTATAAAGCAGAGCTGTCAGTCGATCTTCAAACGACTAATCCTACGGTGTTATGAATTTTAACGAACTCTTAAGGTTTTGATGCGAGCCACTTTTGCATTTTCTGATTGCGCATACAGTATTCTCATTTGTATACAGTCACTTAGTCGATAAAATAAGATATTAAAATAAATGCCGATGCAAAGCTACGAGAAGGCCTATTTAAATGGCATTGCGTTTTCTATGAAATAAAAGATACATGAGAACTAAAGCTTTTTTCAATATTTCATTTAATTTTTTTTTTTTCAAGATGTTATTGTGAGAATGATCTTTGTTTTCTCGGAAAGACTAAAATTACGAAGAAAAAATAGAGATTCGAAGCGTGCTTTTTTAAAAAAAATATATCCATATTTCTGAAAATAATACTTCCTGTATAACTGGAATCCGATATTTTCACTAAGAGAAAACAGTGTTTATGCAAAGCAATAAAATTTAAAAAATACAAATATTTTTTAGCCTTAAATTTTAATCAAGCTTTGTAATACTTTAGGAGATGACGTCTACTTCAACATTATTTTTACTAACGAACAGTCATCATCATTCTTAATGGGCAAAAAATTCTTATTTTACTTCAATCGATTGATGCATCTTTTAATCTGAAGGAAGCATTAAAATTTTTCGTTAAAGAATTTTGGACGTTATGAGAATTTAGTGTTAATTCGACATATGTACAATGATAAACCGTAAAACAAAGATTTTTTATGGCTTTTCTTTGCCCTGAAAATCTGTTTAATCGTAGATGTAAAAGCAGGTCGTTAAACCATGCTATCAAATATATTATTTAATTGACCATCATTATCATTTATTCTCATGAAAAATGGAAGCATTAAAAGATTGGATTTTTTTAAAAAAATTAACTTATAAGAAACTTATTTCCATCCATGGAAAGGAATAAATAACCCGACACTTTATTCTACAGCAGCTCTGCTCTTTTTTATACATTAAATCAAGAGACGAGAACTCTATCAATTTGACGTTTCCTTATAATAAATCATACGTTGCAAAAAGAAAGAATAAGCTTTTCCTCTCTCAAATAATATACTTTAAGGAAAGTAAATGACAGAAACGAGTCCCTATTGTTCTTCATAATTTAACAAGGAAACCGCCAATTACAAGGACAGGTGGTCTTTTAGTTACCAAAAGAAGAATGCTCTAAGATAAGTCGAAAATTTCTGCTAAGGGAAAAACTGTAATTTTCTTCGTATTATGTTCAGATTGTAAAAATGCTGTAATGAGAAATGGAGCTAATGCCCTTTTAAGGAAAGCGTTGATTAAATAAAATTACTCCTTCACCATTAGAACGAAAGTTCTCTGCTATTACCATGGTCTTACTTAAAGAGTTAAATTTTCACTTATACCATTTCTATTATCTTGTGGCATATTATTCACATGTAAGCTTTAAAAATCATCTAGAAAACACTATTAAACACAAATAGGACATCAGTTGAAAGCGTCATTATATTTATTTGGTACTCGTATAATACCGAATAGTTGTGACGCAAACGTTCTATTAAATTACCTTGAAAGTACTCCAAAAACCAATGAGAAGAGATTTATAGAAGCTGTATATCGGGTTTGTAATCCATGACCTAAGTTTCAAGTCACCTGACTCAGTGACCATTTATATGCATCTGATAGTTCATTAAAAGAGGAAATGGATAATACAGAAAGTGATAAGAGCCTTTACGAGTCATGTAATGGCTTTTAGACAAATGATCCGTGATCATTAACGGTATTAACTCAATGGAACCTGAACATTAATAACCTATTGATGACACCGAAACAAGAAGAACATCCATTTTAACCAACATTTACGAGCTGGTTTAGGCAGCAAAAGCAACGAACATATCTGCTTCTCTTTAAAAGCTCGCATTATATTTTAAAACCTATTACACGAGCTCATCATATGATTAAATTTTAAACCATTCTTATGGATTAATAATTACATGTGTTTAAGTTTCCTGGGAATCATCGTAGATGCCGAATTTATTCCATTTAATTCCTAGGATCTGTTTAATTACTGTAATCATAATTATATCGGAAGATTAACAACTGTAAGAAACGGCGCGCGGTGGGCTATTGGACTGTAAAAAACTGGCCAAAATTCGCATTCAGGAAACTCGTTTTAGCACGATTATGATTATTAATCGTCCACTGAACTTATTTTTGCTTTTGCGCGTGCAGTAATGTGTCGTGACAGTTGAGATTTAGTCCTTACAAGCTGTTATTCAAAAATTTGTTCTTAAATACAATCGTCCACTTTTAATAAAAATATGTGCTTATTTTGATTTAAAATTTCATAATACTAGGTGCCCATTAAATAAATATACCTCTTCGCTCTTAAATATATATATATACATGAGATAGCTGAGCGCATAGTGTCATTATTCCTATATTCGTGGAAGATAGGTTCTGTCGTTTTATATGAATTCCAAGAGATAGCTACGGTTCGCCGTTTTCTGAATGAAACTTGTCCCCAACGTTGGGTAGGTCTTTGTTGAAACTAAGAAATCTATTGCTCCCTCCTCCCTGCCCCCCGACATAAAGCCAGGTAACTTTTTCCTACGGGAATAAGCGAAAGATGCCGTGTTTAGGTCACCATTGCCCGGACACTTGGACGAGTTAAGGATCCGAATCACAGCAGCAGTGGGAACTATAACAACTGACATGTTAGACTGAGTAGGAGGAGTTTGAATATCGTATAGACCATTGGTTTTCAAAGCGACCGATATCACTCCCTTGGGGGCGCTGAAAAGATCCAGGGGAGCAGTAATAGCTTCGGGTAGATATGCTTGTATGTTTAAAGAAGCTTTCCAGGGGTCTAGACGGACGGTAAGCTAAATAAGTTTGAAAACATATTGCATAGACATTGTTCGACTGAATGGTAGGAGGCACATAGCACATAGAACATTTGTAATATTCAATTCAAATTTTAAATAATATTTACTTTTTTGTCATTAATTTTTGTAATAAAGAAATAAAGTAAAGTAAACAGGAACTGTCTTTACAGCATGTATGGTGAGTGAAATGTGGGCATGTTTAAGTGGGATATACAGGGTTATTCATAAGTTCGTGAAACATTTCAAAAATTCATAACAGTTAATCTAAGCAACAGTTCATAGTAAATCTTACGGCAATAAAGAGGTAAATTCTCAAATTTAAGCATAATTGTCCTAGTTTGCCGTTTGGAGGTATTAGTAGAAAATATGGCGTTCAGAAAAGACACAAAGGGAAAGAAGATGTTGCGTTAATCATATGGTCATCCTTGTGATACGGTTGCGAAGATCCAGTAGTGTCCAGAAGAAGAAGTCATACGGTGTTAAATCCGTAAATCGGATATGGCCATACTATTTATTACATTAGAATCTTCTTTTCCTTTGTGTCTTATCCTGAACACTGCCTACTTGATACTATTATTAACTGTGTGTCCACTAAGGCAGAAAATAACACTGGTCGGCAAAAAAAAAGTCGGTAGCAAGAACTTTGTCATGTGATTTTAATTGACTTTAGTGTGCTGAATCCAAAGCTGTTTACAGATTGATTCTATCATGTGTAGTTTTCGAGAAATTCTTATTTAAATAAAATACTAATATTGACATATTAAATACGTATTTATTATGAAGAAAGTACAAAACTCTTACGCATGACATGACTTCTATGATATAAATTAAAATCTTAAATAAATTAAAATACTAATATAACATAAAAAAATAACTATTTGGTAGATCGCTTTCTTTTATAAGTTTTATCTGTTATTTCACGATTGATTTCCCAGCAGAAATCAGTTAACATTGCTGGGAACCACTTGCCGTTATATCTTCTTTTCCATGTGCGCAATATCTTGGTGAAACCGCTCACCATGCTCATCAGACACGGCACCAAGATTTTCTGGGAAAAAATCTAAATGCGAATGCAAGAAGTGTATTTTTAATGACATGTTGCATCCGAGTTCTTGATATGAAGAAAGAAGTTCTTGTACCTTGTAATTTGCAGCCCTTATATTTCCAAGAAAATTGTGACATATGTTTTCAAAAGCTACCCATGCTCTTTTTTCTTTATTGACCAACTTAGATTTGAACAAATACCGCTGTCAGTATCGAAATGTAAACAATTTTAATGAAAACAAAAATTGCTTATAGCATCAAAACTAGACTGATTACATATTTGGATTTAGCGCGTCGATATGTATCAATTCCACATATACATTGTTTTGGTCATATTTTGATGCCGACCGGTGTAATAGGAAAAAAGTCAGCCAGTACGATAGGGAGAAAACGTGGCGCCCTTTGATGTCTATTTACGATACCTGCATTAACTTTATATTTTATAGTAAACTAGCTTGTTTCCCGCGGCTTCGCCCGCTATGGCTGAAAGAAAAAAAAACGTGCTACTAAAAATAAGAAATACGTAATTAATTTACAAAAGTTAGCAATTACATACAAAATTTCACAAAAATCAGCAAAATTGTTATAAAAAATTAATAGGCTATATTAAATGCAAAATTGTTCAAATATTGTAATTGACAGTTATTTAAAACACTTAATAAAATTAATTAATAATAAATGTTAGTTATGCATAAAGTTCCATTATTTTGTCACAGAAAGTGTTACTCGAATGCCTTTGGGTATACTATATTTTTGTCAGGCCATTGTTAAAATACATTAAGTTTGGGCTGTAGCCCAAATCATGTAATAGAGGCGGCATTAATCGACTCTTCGAAAGAGATCACATCCTGAATATATTATTCTACACTGATTGGAAGAAAGTAATTGGACACCCACCCACCCGGCAATAAATGGAACTTTCCGGTACCACACGTGTCACTACTGTATGGAAATGCAAAGATAGTCATCAGACAACACCATTGACTCTACTTGTAACTGAAGCATCATGCCGCGACAGGCGGAGCGGACAGAGTTCGAAAAAGGTGTCCTGGTTGGAATGTCGCTCCAAGGCGCATCCATACGAGAGATTGCTAGCAGCCGGAACCACCCGAAATCAACAGTGGCGTATGTGCTGAAGAAGTACAGGACCAATGGACATTGTACGAATGCACCAAGGCCTGGTCGTTCACCCGCATTGACCGACAGGGACCGTCGGGTGCTGCAGCGGGAGATACGGGAGAACCGACGTTCGATGATGACCACCATCGCCGGGGAATTCCATCAGGCATCTGGATGTCACGTATCTACCAAGACCCTCCGAAAGGAGGCCCACATGCTGGGCTATCACGGCAGAGCAGCAACCCACAAGCCGCTACTCACACCGGCGAACAAAACGAACAGACTGCAATGGGCCACGAAACGCAAAGATTGGACCGTTGAGGACTGGAAACGTGTTCACTGGAGCGATGAATCCCGCTTCACATTGTTTCGATCGGATGGCAGAGTTTGGGTGTGGCGTTTACCTGGAGAACGGCTCCTTCCTGAGTGTATCATCCCAATAGTGAAGTTCGGCGGAGGAGGAATTATGGTGTGGGGCTGTTTTTCGTAGTATGGCGTTGGCCCGATAGTGAAGGTGGAAGACACCATGAGGGCTACGGACTACACTACAATTCCGTTCTCCCAACCCTTTGGCAAACTACGGTCTAGAGCCATGCCTGTACCAAGACGACAATGCCAGGCCACATGTTGCAGCTCATACCCTGCAATGGTATGCCGATAATAATGTTGAACGCATGCAGTGGCAAGCCCAGAGCCCCGACCTGAATCCCATCGAACATCTGTGGGATGAAGTCGAGCATCGGTTGAGGGGTAGTATCCCACTCCCCAAAACACTTCCTGAACTGCGGACGGCTGTACGGGCCATTTGGCGGGAGATTCCTGTGGGGGTCGTACGTACTCTTGTGGAAAGCATGCCCCGGAGAGTGGCCGTCGTGATTGCAGCCAAAGGGGGGCCGACAGGATATTAGCTGTTATCAATAAAAGCAAATAAACGCACTGTGCAAGGTGTCCAATTACTTTCTTCAAATCAGTGTATATTCTGGACTCTACGCTTCAGCAAATATAGCAGACCAACAATGGAATTTGCATTTATGCAAAGACCAGAGAATTAAAAGATCATGATGCAACCAAATAAACGAATGCGAAACGGTCAAAATCTTTTTTCGAAATTGAAAGTGAAACCATGTTCAAAGACTTGCGAATTAGATAAAAAAGAAAAAGCAAAGTTCACGAATAAAAAAAAACCATCACCCCCATGGCCTGCGTATGAAAGAACTAAAAAAAAAGTTTTCCGCATGTTTAGACATGTTTTACATCTCCAACACTCACTTCCGGCCATGTCGGCATTTGCAGGCGAGGCTTCCCAATTTGCTTCAAGGATGGCGGCAGGAGTCAGGGACTATCATGAGCGCTGACACCAGAAATTATAATTTTTTCGAAAAAAACCGAAAATTTTTTTTTGAGAAATCTCAGATGGACACAAACCTTCCTTTTGCTTTGAAGACCTAGTGTGCATAGTTTCAGCGCAATTGGATGAATGGTATATGAAAGCATAGGGTACAAACAAACAAACAAACAAACATACAAACATTCATTTTTATATATCTTAGAATTAATTTAGTTAAAATTCATATTCAAGAATCGAAAAGACTTCTTTTAAAAAGCTCCCAATGGATGGCCTCTCGACTTTGCTCATGTTGGAATGTTGTGTATAGCTGAATGAGTTTGACGCAGTGCCGGAGAAAAAAGGTGACGAAAAATGTATGTACTTTCGAAAAATGTATAATCAAGTTTTGAATGTAGTCCTCAGAAATGTTCGATATATGCTCCTTTTGTTATACGGCATATATCAAGTCTGAAATGTAATTTTTGCCAAACTTGGTGCAGCATGTCTGTATTTGATGCTGGCGATAGCAGCTGTGATACGGGCTTTCAAATCAGTCATGGTCGTTGGACCTGGAGGCCATCTATTGGCGAATATAACATTACAAACGTGATTACATTACCTCTGCTTTTATGTATATTTTGAATGAATACATTGATTACATTTTGCATAGTACACTATGACATTGGGATATTCATTTTGACTTGCCCTGTACAGTAGAATGAAAATGATACAATAGTCTGATCTGACATTTCTTCACCGCTGCCTGTGGCCTTAGTACGCAAGCGTTTTTCAAGTGCTCTCTTTTCCTGTATATTCACATTCAGGTATTGCAAAATTTCATCAAAAAAGAGCCCGAGCAACGCCGGGTATATCAGTTAGTTTACTATAAAAATATAAACAGTTTTATGCAGGTAGAGGGAGAAAACCTAGCGCCCTCTAACGTTGATTTACGATACTACTGGCTGACAGTTTCCAGTCTCAGTGGACAGGCAGTTAATGCTACTACACCTCCTTTCGGCCTCGGTGGCTCAGTGGTTGCGTGATCGCCTCTGATGCCCGAGTACGCGGGTTCGATCCCAGCCGAGGACGACGAGGATTTTTTCAGGGGGAAAATCCTGAGATCACGCACTTCCTTCGGAAGGGAAGTAAAGCCGTTGGTCCCGTGTAGTCGTTTGCCGGCTGCACGTTAAAGAACCCTTGCGAGGCAAAATTTGCGGCCCCTATAACACCGTCCTGAAATAGCCATAACAGTTGAAAATGACGTTAATACCAAATAAACCAAAGAAAACCAAACTACCTCCTAACGGCAAACTATGGCAACCATGTACGCGGGAAGTTTTTGCAAAGAATTTGGTGAATTTACCTCTCTATTGCCGCAAGATTTACTATGATCCGTTGCTAAGTTTACTTGTTATGAATTTTTGAAATGTTTCACAGACTTATGAAAAACCCTGTGTACTGGATATTTATAAAAAATCACAAGTTTATGAATGGGTGAATGGTATATAAGATAGTGAGAGTATATAAATGGGTATGTGAGAGTAAATGAGGAAAAAAATTTATATAAAGATTTTTCCTGAAATAATCCCTTGAATAATTAAAGCCACATAAAATTATTTGTGGAGGACCTATACAGATTGCTTCCAAATGGTCTATACAGATTTTCAGAATATGTCCAGAGACCAAAACAAGCGAAAATGACATATGAACATCCGATCGAAAACGCTTCTTTCTAGAGTTATAACGGTTTGAAGGTGTCTTACATTGATGAAATTAACGTCAAAGCGAATAGGAGTTGCAAACTGTGTGATTTATTTCTACGTATAACAAGACAATGCACTTGCTATAGCAAATGCTCAAAATGGTTTTTGTTACAGCAAATGCTCAAAATGGTTTTTGTTATAGCAAATGCTCAAAATGGTTTTTGTTAGATACCAAAGAAGCCTGTGCACGTTGCCGCATGCATTGGCAAACCTGTTGAAAAATACTAGATGATGTCGGAGCCATCTAGGACCCGCTACGAAGAGTTCCAACATCTTATACTGGGCAGAATAAACAAGAGTTTTCAAATACTACCAGAAGAAGAAATGCAATGGATACTGGTCCTCCCGGATCAGGATAGGTGGCATTTAAGAAGTATCTGGCGGTTTGACTGAAATGAAGTGGTGCATAGATCATATTCTATGTCGGATAGATAATAGCACATTTTCTACAGTGTTATCGACTTGATAAAAATGTTAATTCCTGTAATTATATTACACCATTTTTATTATAATATCTTTGATAATGCTGCATTGCTGTAAATGTCGGATAAATAAATTGTTACGAGCATCTCTATCGCTATTCCGAATACTTTGGCAAAACTCAACGTTAGGTTTAAAAATTCATTTTACAAAGTTTTTCGCATTTCAGAGGGGCAGAAGTAATTTGTTAAACTTCTCCAACTATCATTCAGCAGTTCATTTAAAAAATGCATCTTTAAATTAATTTAAGTTTTTTCTGTCTTCTTTTCGTTTTTATCTATGCTGGTTTCTTTCATCTGTTTAAAGTTTCATTTCCGTTTTAACTTCCAGGTCGATAATGAATTCAAGTTTCAATCCTAAAGTCCCAGCCCCAAATCTCTGAAGAGTTTTTTTCCTCCATTTTCATTTACTTTTTGTTCGTCTTTCATCCTTATTCTTTAGTTTAAAACTCTTCGGTTTCAAGGATTTTGTGCTTACCTTTCTATTATCCTTTCCTATGCTTCAATAGTTGATCGATTTATACACTTATATTTTTTATGATTGTGTAATTCTCAAGAAGCTCGAGCGAGTATCATTAAAATTACTGCTTTGAGAAAATATTATAAATGCACTGACTATATAATAATATTAACCTTTAGAAAAATAATTTCCTCATTATTTTGCTTTTTAAATTATCACATTTTTAATAAAAAAGAACCGGTTTTGCAGTTGGTTAAGGTTTCACGAATGAAATGAGAGAAGTAGAATTTACGTCTTATCAATCCAATAAAGCCTGTTGTAGATAACAGCATCAATACGCTCGTGAGTATAACTGAAAGTGGATCGCGCGTTTTTGAAGTGGGCACAAAGCCGTATGTGGGTTCAAATATAAGCTCAGCGGAAGCAACCCGCAACAATAATACAGCATTGAGAGAAAGCCCAGCTAGTGAACGGACAGCAGCTGCTTGTTCGCGAAATTCCGATCACATTTGAACTTACAAAATGAGCCTAGGTGGTCGAACTAAACAATCATTGATAACGACTAATTAAACCTGTAATTTGAATCGGAACACGTCAAACGGGACGAATCAACATCGGCACAGCGGGATAATGAAAGAATTGAAAATTACTCAACAGTTTCCTGCCACTAAAACCACTAGTAAAGTAAAAAAAGTTTGCTAAATCGAAGCTTTTGCTGGAAGGATACGCACAAAGCAAGGTAATCTGAGGGGAAAAAACGATCCCATTTTGATACACTTCACAATTTTTACCCTGCTTAATTATTTATCCAGCGAAAATAATTCTGTTCTCAGCCGATATTCTTCATCATGCATTCCTGAACAAACAATGGAATCTGTGATAGAGCGATATACTCTCTAAATCTAGTCTTGCTTTCCTTAAACAAATTGAATTTTACAGGAACAAGTAGATCGCTTCATATATAATAAAACAGCACGCTGAAAATATTCCTTAAGTATTTTCGAAAATATTGTACAGCTAACCTTCCTATGATGCGGTATTCTCTTAACGCGGTTTCCACAAAAATTTCGAGATCCTCTGACCTGTGTACAGCTTAATTAGATTAATTGTAAGCAATCTCATAGCATGAATTTTTTTTTACACTTTTATGGTCAAAATGTTTTATTTTCATGCACGTACATGGAAATTTTTCAATTTCAGTTATCAAGGAATTCTCTTGTAAATTCAGAAACCGTGCAACATTACAACACATGGCACAAACAGAACGAGGATATTATGAGTGATTGCGTGTTCGCATTACTTTGTTTATCCAATAGCGTCGCAAAACTGCCTATAAAACGTGGTTTCCAAATGACGCGTTACGAATTAATTTGAGTTATTTTTTATTAATACTGAGATTCTTATAAGACAGTACGAATTAACCTGATTTGTATGTACTAATTCTGAGTTTCTTATAACGCGGTCTACATATAACGCGGTACGAATGATAAACTATTGTAAACTATGCTATACAGATTATAAAAATGATATGCACCATTACGATAATATATTGAAATTTATATCATACGCGAGAGCATTAGTTATTTCATGTGCTGCTTCCTGTTGAGGTTTTACAAAGCAATGGCAGTTTCCAATGGACGGCATAGATAAAATCACTGATAAAAAATTTCGAAGTCTTAAAAGTTTGAAACCGTAAAAAGGCGCAACTCTACACGGAGAGAAATGAATTGTTGTGACAGCCTTATCTATGGTCACTATAACAATATTTTATAGTTACTCCTGTCCCATCAATATTTATTGCTGTGTGGACGAAACTGTTCTGATTGTGTGTTTTGATCAGAGATCACTTCTCTTTATTAATCTCATTCAGTAAATATTGATGTCAGAACCATACTCTCTTGTTACCACGCTAATACAGCACTGCTAGAGCAACGATTTTTCCATCCATGGATAATGGATATTGATGATATATCAATAGTTTTCTGCTACTACAGCAATAGAGCTATGGGCTCTATTACAGTTTATATTTTCATGACACCATATTAAAATTAGTGTATATTTTCGGTTTTTTGAAAACACAAAAAAGAAATACAATTAATTTTATATATGTTACAAGTATCAAGTTCATTTCATGAAGAGTTACAACATATATAACTAATTCTATTTCCTTTTTTTATGCACACCATGGTTTCAAAGAAAAGGAAATATATGCAAAATAATTTAGCAAACTTATTTCTTTGCATTATCCCTGAGAAGGATAGAGCTCCTTACTCCAATCCAACCAGCCTTTGAAAAACTCTAGACCATGGAAGAAGTAGAATTCTACTTCTTCCATTCTTCTAGACCAGGGCTGTCCAAGATTTCTGTCCGCGGGCAGCGCCCGTGCACGCGGGTAATCTTCCTTACCCCCCTATTGCACATTACGTTGATCAGTTCCTTAAAGTCGAGTTGCTAATTATCAATTCGACATTATAAAAAAAAAATAAATAAATAAACGAGGTAGTTTACCATTTTATTTCCTTCGTTTTAATGTGACAATTTTCTCGATGTCAGGTAGAAATGTATTTATCCCCCGATAGGACACGATTGCATGCACATTAAGCATTTCGAATCCGATCTGTGAACAATGAAAAAAAAAAATTCTCCCACTCCGGTTTAAATACTGGTTCAGTGATTTTATGATTTTTCGTAATGTGCGTCATGTTATGCGAGACGAAAAACAAGCAAGTATCAGTAACAAAAAAATAACGCCTCATTTTAATGCCATCGCCCCCTAAACTCTGGAAACACTGCATAGGAAAAACTATATTCACTCCCCTCCTGAGTTTTGGACTATCTCCTTGGCTTTGCCCGCGAGCATTTTATGTTGCACGCGGGCGACGTGCACGATTTGGACGGCCCTGCTCTAGACAATAAGAAAACTCAAAATAACTGAATTACAAAAACCGGAAGCCCTTATATATTACAAGCAAATGTATTTCATTTTATCATATCACTTCAGCATACCTCTTTTCGGGGAAGCATAGCATACTAATTGGGCTCCTTTGAAACTGATTAACATTAAAAATAACCAGTAAGAAATACAAAATACTGTTCATCGGAGTCGATTAGTGGAAACTTTTCCTATGAAATTCATTAACTATTTTTGAGACTATCCGAATAACCCATGAATCATATAGCTAAAATTAACTAACGAGATAAAAACGGAAATTTTTCCGTTTCGAGGTTATGAAACAGCGCTTTTCGCGATATCTAGTGAGTGAAATTTATAACTGTGGTCTGCTAGTAAATGTGAAATCGGAAAGAATTTTAATAATTTTGATACATCTTCACCAATGCAACATTCCAACCTTCATTGTTTCCAACAAACGAAAAAACACTGATTGTTAACATCCAAGATGGAGACAATGAAAGTTGGATTGAAAGCTAGAAAAAAAAACAGGAAATCAATCATTTGTGTACACTCTGTATAACTTCTACAGTTAAGGTATTTTGGTCCTCTGTTGACATTTTGCACCGTAATTTGTACTCGAGTGTTATTACTTGAGTTACTTGTGTGCACATTATAAAATGTTAGAATTATTGAATAATATACAGGGTCGGGACACATTAATATGACCACCTGCTAGTATCCGGAATATCCACCTTTGGCGGCAAGCATAGCAGCTAGTCGACGTGGCAGAGAGTCAATAAGTCTTCGGAAGGTGGTTACAGGGTATCTGGGACCATTCGGCGATCAGTGCATCCCTAATTCCATCACCGTGCGTGGTGGAGGGTCCAGCTTGCGCACATGGTGATCGATATGGTCCCACAAATGTTCAATGGGGTTGAGATCCGGTGAGTTTGGTGGCCATGGGCGTAGCTTGAATTCATCCTCATGCTCCTCGAATCAGTCGTATAGCAGTATAGCAGGGAGCATTGTCCTGTTGAGAGGTGCCATCACCCTGAGGAAATACTGTCGACATGAAGGGGTGTACCTAGTCTGCGACGATCGTCAGGTAACGAACAGCATTCAGTGTACCCTCCAGCGGTATCAGTGGACTCAGACCATACCACGAAAACATCTCCCAAACAGTCACACCTCCCCCATCAGCCTGTCGTCTGCCAACGATGGTGTCGGGATGCCTGTTCTCAGATGCTTCCCGGCGAATTCTCTATCGTCCGTCCACTCTGTTCACCAGAATCCGCGACTCGTCAGAGAAAGCAATCCTTTGTCACTCGGTCGAGGTCCAATGATGATAGTCCATTGCGAATTGGAGGAGTTTTCGGCGATGCACAGGCGTCAACATGGGTGCTGTTACCTTACGCCTGCTCCGGAGCCCCAACCTCAAGAGGAATCGTTGCACTGTCTTGGTGCTGACACGTCTAGTGGCCCCACTGTTCATTTGCTGTGTCAGTTGCTCAATAGTGGCACGCCGATTGGTCTTGGCCAGGCATCGTAACCGACGCTCGCCTCTAAGATCGATGGCCCATGGGACCCCACAGTTACCTCTTCGGCTGCTCGAAACTGTCTGGTTCGTCCAGTCGCGGTACACCTTCATAACGGCAGCCCTAGTGCAGTTCACAAAGGTGGCCGTTTCTGAAATGCTGCCCCCCTTGGCCCGGTAGCCAATGATCATCCCCTTTTGGAGATCCGACAGGTGACTTGCTCTGCCCATGACGACGACAATTGCTGTGTTAACGGATGCTACTACACGTCTGCTGTTGTCAGCTTTTAATGGTGTGCAATGATTTTTCATCTGCATACCATGGGACGTTCCAACATGTTCGAGGAGAGTTGGTCATATTAATGTGTCCCGACCCTGTACATAATTGTTACCAAGACCTTAAGCAGGGTGAGAGGGCTGAGGGGGGCAAGAGCCAACACCACCTAGAAAGAAAGCCCGTGGACTGAAAATTCATACACTGTTACATGATCATAAGAAGTCATAATTTAGGAGTTATTATTAATAGAAATACGATCATCGATGCCTTTTTAAATGATGTAACAATGTATGAATTTTCAGTGCACAGACTTTCTTTTTAGGAGGTATTACTAAAGCCGCCCGCCCTCCCGAAATTGACCACCTTGCCAATTATTGTTGCTGCTTGGGGGACTCCTCCTGAAAGTAGAATTGGGCAGCCCGCCACCCTCGCTGGGTATGGTCGTGATTGTTCATGCAATAACTGGTAAACAGCATTACTGTTTGAAATAGTTGACATGCAAAATTGAAAATTTTCATCATAATATACAAATGACGGATCTACAAGAAAAGAAGGAGACACAAAAACCGAGAATAAAATATACAGGTATCATAATATAAAGGTAATTAGCCGACCTCGGTGACTGAAAGCATTACGGTGCAAGTCATCATCAAGGCACAAGTTCGTATTTCGTGTTGGTCTAGATATTTTTGTTTTTCCTTTATAAGCCCACTAATCGCCTCCAAACCTCATTTGGTTAGCATTGAGGCCTATTGGAGAATTTTTCTTTAATTACGTTTTATTTAGGCGTGTAATTATTTGGAGGAGACGTCATCTTGTAGTGAATATAGAATAGTTGTAAACGATGATATTTATTTTATTTATTTATTTATTTATTTAAGAAGAAGAAGAAAAGAATTTTTACATTGAGCCCGATCCGGAGCCTGTATGGCCAACAATTTTGTATCAATGGTAACATAATGAGCCAAAACCGCTTTTCCACAACTAAATACGTATCCAGGCGTAATAAATATTTTGTTGTGGAAAAGCGGTTTTGGCTCATTGTGTTACCATTGATGTTATTTATCCACAGTTAAGGTAATTTGGTTTTTTATTTTGTTATATACTAACTTGTACTTATATGATTTCGATTACAATATAAATAGAAAGATCGTATATTATTGTTACATTGTTGACATTAATGTATTTAATTAAAAGGTCGAGTTAAATTAATTATTATAGGATGTACTTATTTCTCTTTCACTTGTAGGGAATTGACGGATGGTACTTATTTTCCGCGTGGCCTTAGACTATATCTCTAAGAAAATCTGTGTGAAAAGTAGCGATATTATACAACCAATAGTAACTGCCCTTAATTGCAAACTAACAATTTTGGATAAATAGTGTCTTCTCACAATGGGGCCTTAAAAAGTTTTTGGATATCGCATTGAAGTGCTGAGAAATTCACCAAATTTGACCTTAAGGAAATGCATAATACAGGGTTATTCAAAAAGGATGGTGCAAAAGTAAGCTGATTTATTTTTTATTGAACTAACAAACAAAAAACATGTTGATATGAAGTGATAAATTTCATAACTTCATAAATTTCAAATGTGTTTATGCGTGTGTATTTGTTAAGAACGCGACCATTTGAATGCCACCTTACCAGGGCGCTAGATTGGCCGTGCCTGGAATCATGATTTGCCGATTCTACTGTGAACCCCGCGATCACCTGATTTAACATCCTGCTATTTCTTTTTGCGGGGATATGTCAACAAATGTTCCCCGATTACTACAACAGCTGGACGATTTTATAGAATGTATCTCTGGTGCAGTGGAGCTGATAAACGTGGATGTGTTGTACGCGTCTGGAGAGAAATGGCCTATTTTTTCGACCAGGATGCTCATATACAAGACTTGTAAAATTCATATGAAACTTATGAAGTTTTTCTATGTTTTCATATTATTATGGTTTTTATATGCCAGTTCAATAAAAAATCGAATTAGCTTTACTTTGGACTATTTTTTAATAACCCTGTGATATCATGCCAGTTCATTTATTTAAAGATTATAATCATTGTTTCTATATTAAGTTCTGAAATTAAATATTCATTATTGACCAATCTGCGTTTTTAAATATCTTTGATTATCGAGATCAGCGCGGTCCCAATCGATAGGGATAATTGGAGTTCTATGAAATTGGATGAGAACAGTTTTCCATTTGAAAAAAAAAATCTAACACGCAAGTTTAACATTACAGAGACGAGAAATAAAAGTGGCGTCGTTGTTCTTCCAAAGGAGTTTTGATCCTGAGGATTCTTTGTTTTTAGGAACATATTGATATTTCCTAACCGTTGTGATCTAATTTCTTGAATAGAATAAAAGAAGTAAATGACATCAAAAACCCGACAAAATCTTATTAAGTAATCAATGTTTGGCAAATATTCAAACAACGTCGAAATTTAAGATCAAATAACTGTTTTACAAAAAATTCTTAACTAAGTCTTTGCTAAAGCAAATCTTTTTATAAAAAAACATAATGAGAATTCTTTAGAAAAAAATTAACCTTTAATAAGAAGACGATATTTCGAACAAATTACAAAGAATCTGGATAAAATTTCCGATTCCCGTCCTTTGAATGATCAGAAGAATAGAGAAAAATGAAATAGATCTTGGCTTTATTGATTGTCTTTCGGCGACCGATGCTATTTTTAAGTACTTTTCCAATTCTTTACCTTCATATCCCATCACCCTACGAAAAATAAAGAAATCCTATTATTAAAAAGACTTATGGATCCCATTTTTTCCTTTTTTTCGAAAGAAATTCTCAGCTACGTATGTAACTGACATCTTAATTTCACCCCCCCCCCCTTTTTTTCTATTAAAAGAAATAAAACCTAGCACTCATAAATATCAGATGAAATGAATTTTCTTTTGTCTCTCATTATGCTTTTAGAATTTCCTTTTGTCTTTCATTATTTCCTCCGGGAGCCAATAATTTTGAGCATTTTATTAGTTTTGTCGACCTTTTCGTCTTTGAAAATGATTTGTATTTCCCAGATTCCTGTTTTCTATTCATTTAGGCGTTTAAAGAAACAATAGAGGCCAGGGAAGATAGAGAGAGAGAAAAAAAAAGAATACGATTTCAAAATGTAAGATGTTTGAATAAAATGGCATTGGAGTAAATTTATTGCCAAAAATTGTTTTTTAAATGACTGCAAGGTAATTTCGAAATCTAATTACCCATATTTCAAGACATTTACGAGGAAAATGGTTTTTTTGGATTAGTTCTTGGAAATTAAAATTGCATAGTTTTTATTTTCACATGTTAAAAGTTCATTTTACCAGTTTTAAATCTTCCTCCTTAGATCATACAACTGTTCTTTTAGAAATGTTATTTAATAATTCATAATGAACCATTAAATTTTATAATAAACACATGATTCAATAAAGATCTTCCTTCAAGAGGAAATTTATTTATTTATTTATTTATTTATTTATTATTTATTTCATCATAAGAATAGATGAGAGTGATGATTTGTGAAGGGGCGTAATCAGATGATAGTTCTAGAAATATTTCTTATATTCTTTTTATACAGATTCTGGTTGGCTCCTGCTGTTGAGCTCACTAGTGAGAATGATTCTACCCATTTACCCCAATCTTCTCCCCTCTTAGCCTCGTATTCTACACTATGTGATCAAAAGTTTAGTGACACCAGCATTGCTGCGTCGCAGGTTCAGATAACAGGAATTAGTAAGCGGTGGCACCCCATTTTGCTCTAATGGCAGCCTCCACCCTCCGAGGAAGACTTTCCGCCAGCTTTTTGTAGTAAGCAGTTGGAATTTTCCTCTATTCCTACCTCAGAACACTGGTTAGTTCAGTCACGGATGAAGAACGGCGTGGTCTGGCTCGTAGTCGACGTTCCAATTCATCCCACAGGGGTTCATTGGGATTGAGATCGGGGCTCTGGGCAGGCCAATCCATTTCTTCAATCCTGTCGTCATGAAACCAGTCGTGTACAGATCTTGCTTTATGGCAAAGAGCATTGTCATGTTGATACAGAAATTCCCAATCCCCTAACTGTTTCCACAATGTTGGCAATGTACAGTTGTCCAAGATGTCTCGGTAAGCAACAGCATTCATCGTTCCTTTAACAGAAAAAAGCCAGCACAGTCCGTATCATGAAAAAGAGCCCCATACCAAGATGCCACCTTCTCCAAACGTCACAGTGGGCACCACATACTCAGGTAGGAAACGTTCTCCAGGCATCCACCACCAGATGTGTGTACTGTGATTAATTAGTCCATAGGACACGTTTCCATTGTTCCATGCTCCAGTTTCTGCGAGTGTTACACTATTCCAAACGCCGCCTGAAATTGTTGTCATTGATGAAGGGCTTGTGATCAGCAACGCGACCGTGAAAACCCAGGGAATGGAGTTCCAGGCGAATGGTGATTGTGCTGGTAACACTGGAAGCAAAATTTCTGAATTCTGTAGCATTCATTTCAGCAAAAGACCTTTGATTGCTCGGGTCACACGTGCAAGCACACGACGATCTCTGTTTGTCAATTTCTTGGGTCTGCCAATTCCTGGGTCTTCCACTTCGCAATCACATTGCCTATACTTGTACGGGATATTTGTAGAATGGTGGAAATCTTACGGATTGACTTGGTGCACAAGTGTCATCCTAAGATGGTTCCACGTTGGAAGTCGCTGGGCTCTTTTGAATGACCCATATCTTAATAATACGAAGCAGATACGTGTCTGAAGATGTGTGATGGGTGCTATTTAAATAATTTACGTGTCATTTTTATGCGACATTATGCACATTCCATGAATTATGAGAGATGTCCCTAAACTTTTGATCACATAGTGTATATTGATAGAATAATTTTATAGTCAATCTGAATCTTGCCGTTGATAATGAGGGCACAGCTTTAAAAATATGGCGTTATTTTGCGGTTAGAAATATTTCTTTCCACTAAAGGCAATTTAACACTACAGTTTCTACAGCACGCGACCAAAGTTTAACTTTTAAGATTTTTTCTAGTTTATATAAAATTGGTTATTTCTAAAAATCCCAAATTTAATACTGTCCTTTTATAAAGTATAATTATATTACAGAATAAAGTTTGAAACAGATTTACAAACCAAATCAAAATTGATTGACAAAAAATAACAAAAATAGGGTGCAACAAAACTTTAAGTTCACTACATACAACACAATTTAATAGCGTATGTAGTAATCTTTGTTGATTATAACATAAAGAAATAGTTGTAGACAGTGGAATATCATTCCACGCTTGAACAATTGCAGCTTTCTTCAATTCATTGATTACTATATATTGTTTTCCATTTCCATACAATGTATGAGACACGATACCCCACACATTTTCTAGTGGGTGAAGAACACGGGAAAGCAATGATGATTTTAAATATCGAATTTTCTTTTGTTCAAACTAGTTCAAACTCTTTGTGCAGTGTGAACGGAGGCAATGTCCTACTGAAATTCCCATTCCCTACTAGCCATTTGACATCCTATCCTTTGGAAATACATTAGAGAGTTTCTTGATATACTCCTCTGTATTCTATTGTCCAGTAATAAATTGTAATGCTCTGAATCTAAATGTTCTCCCCCCTCCAAATCATCACTGATCCTCCACCAGATTGTCTTCGTGACATCAGTTGCTCATTCTTTCTAAAATAATGAAAATAACACAAGCCAACAATGAAAAGTTATTTAGAATAAGTTTGCCTTATTCTTCTGATTTGACTGCAATGCTAAAGTAATGCGTGTGAAGAGAAGCGGCTGCGATGTTAAAATATCCATATTTTGGGCCACAAGGAAATACACTGAGTGGCCAAATTATTATGACCACCCCCTTACTACAGTGTTGGGCCACCTTTCTCTCTTATTACTGCTTGCATTCTTCGGGGCATGGATTCTATGAGATGTTGGTTGGTTGTAGGAGGAATTTGAGACCAACTCTGAAGAACTGCACCTTCCAATTCCTGCAGATTTGATGGTGTTGGATCCCGCTGCCTGACGGCCTGTTCGATGTCATCCCACAAATTCTCAATGGGATTGAGATCTGGCAATTGTGCAGGCCAACGAAGCAAGGTAAACTCTCCGGCATGTTCTTCGAACCATCTGAGGACGATGCCAGCCTTATGACAAGGAGCATTGTCCTGCTGGAAGTATCCATCCCCGTCAGAGTACACCATTAACATAACGGGATGTACTTGATCTGCGACAATACTTAAATAATCCTGGCCACGCACACGTCCGTGCAGAGGAATCAAAGAACCAAATAATGCCAAGAAAACATCCCCCAAACCATAATACTGCCGCCACTAGCTTGAAGTGTTGTGGCGATGCAGGTGGGGTCCATGCTTTCGTGTTGTTTTCTCCATATTCTAACCCTGCCATCTGCATGATGCATTTGAAATCGTGACTCATCGAACCACATGACCCTTTTCCAGTCATCTACTGTCCAGTCCTTGTGCTCCTTGGCGAACTGGAGACGTCTGCTCTTGTTCAAGGCTGACAGTAGAGGCTTTCGAATTGGTCGTCGGCTTCCATAGCCTAAACGGTGTAATGAGCGGCGAACAGTTCATTCAGAGGCGGTCACAGTTTGTCCTTGATTAAGATTTGCCGCTATTTGACGTACTGTTGCTCTTCTGTCGCCCTGGACAACTCTGGCCAATCTCCTTTCAGCTCGAGCATTGAGGAGCCTGTGACGACCACACGCTTGACGTTGAGAGCCGGTTTTTTGCTTGGTAGTCCACTCTCTGTAAACATTAATAACTGCTGCTCTTGAACACTTCACAAGTTCAGCTGTTTTACTGATACTGGTTCCGACACTGCGCGCGCCGACGATCATCCCGCGTTCAAACTCAGTTAAATCACGTTTTTTGCCCATATCGTCGCAAAAAACACAGTGCAACTGATGGTTCACCTCACCTGCATTCCCTTTTTATAGCTATCTAGTCCACTAGCGGCAGCGCTGTGACGCAATAGCTCATTTGCCTAAAACTGTCAGGCGGTCATAATAATTTGGCCACTCAGTGTATATCAGGGCCCAGACTCTGATTAATTTAAAATTGTTTCATTGAAAAACAATAAATATGTAGGTGATAGAAAAAACACTCAGTTCAGATACGGATTCAACACATGTAAAATCATAACAATCAGTTCTTAACGTTAAGGATGACTTTAAATAGTTATTTTCTTTGACCGGTGTAATTAGACAACCCTTCTGGACGTCCAAATTAAATTTTATCTCATCTGAAAAGATGATCTTTTTCCAATCGGTGCTCCAACTCATATGTTATCGTGAAATTTCCAGTCTGACATCTTTATGGTATTGTTTCAAATTTGATTTTCGTTTTATCTTTTTGTCTCTTGCAAAATTGGAGTAGACTTGGTGGGCTGTCATCCGAGCATCAGATGCTGCTCTGAACAGCAATCTTGAATTATATGACGCCTTACAGGTCGTTTTTTGCGTGATTTTTGATCAGGATATTTTATAAAGTCGTCTGATGCTATTACCTCTGTTTTGTGTTGGTTACACGTGACCAGTTCTGCGGACAAGATTTGCAAGGCGATGAAAGACATTGCATTTGTGATGGTACCGTTGTGGATAATAAACCCTTGCATCTGCTGTACAGTTCTCCAAGTATCATCAGCATATCAAATGCTTCTTCACCCGTAAAAGGCATTTTCTGCAAAGCAATGCTGATTGATTTGTGGTCCTCATATTCAGCCTTTTTATCTTCTTTAAGTATGATCATGTGACAAGATGTAATCTGATGTCACGTAGAGGAAATGCAAATTAGGGCATGTGTCCTCATTCATGCAGTTTCTTTTATTTTTGTGATTTTACAGTTTTGCTTTATATAAATTTACTGATATATTTATCATTTTTCTTTAATTATGAATAAACGATGAGAATTAGAAAAAAAAATTCAGTAAAAGTTGTTTATATTTACAAGAACTATCCAAAGATACTTTACATGACCTATGTTCTCGTTGACTTTTCAAAATTGACTCCAGTTCCCCCTCATCCCTGCTTATTCTGCAAAATGAAATGAATTCTAAATCATAGGTTTTGCCCATAAAATTCTTTTTTCAACCGTCTAGAATCAATATCATTAAAAAATGGCTTATACGGGTGCACTGAAACACCCTCTATTGACCATATTGAAAAGTAAACATTGCTCTCGTATGACTGGACTCACGCCACTTCTGCAAAATACTCGTGTTACATGCAATAGAATGGGGAAAATGTAGACTTGGGGAAATTCTCATATCTAGTGAATTAGATATCACAAAACTCCGACTAAGTTTAAAACTACCGCAGATCATTTCTCCCCAAATAAGGCACGAAAATCTGTGTAAATTCAATCAAAATCGTCGACTTCGAGCCTGGTCTATCGTATCAAATCATATGAAAGTTTGGCACAAAGTGTGCACGAAAGTGTAAATCCACCCATGTAGGTGCATTTCGGTGAAAATCATGAACGTTTCACAAAAAGTGTGCACGAAAGTGTAAATCTACCCATTTGGGTGTTTTAAAAATCTGCGGAGGAATTTTCCGATCCGTTAGATAAAGATATAGAAGCGCTCCGTTTTAAAGATGATGTAAAAGCATGGCCTGCCATTACATTGCTCGATTTGTCGTAGAAATATTCATGAACTGAAATTTTTAGGTTATGAACGACTTAGTAAAAAAAATATGTCGGCAAAAATCCGCAAAAAAATCTGTCGGCAAATTCTATAAATGGAACTCTTGTGGCATCTTTTGTTATTTCTTCCATAAGGACAAATAAATGTACCCGAATATCCTTAGAAGAAACCATAATCCTAAACTGCAGACAAATAATCCTAATTTTCGCGACCGTCACAAGGACACACCTTTCATGTTTGTAGCTTAATTGCATAAAGTTCTTCCAGGTTCGTCATTTTGTACACCAACTGTTTGAAATTTTTTTTTGTTTTTGTGTGCTCTACAACAGCTTTTCCCAAACTTTTTTACACTGCATCCTAAGAAAACTATTTCTACCGATACCGCGACTTAAATATAAGATTGTTATATTTGGCAATATTATTTATAGTTTTTAATAATTTTACTATTTAGCGACCCATAAAAATTTAGGCGTGACCCAAAATTTAAGAAACCATGCTCTACAATATGCCTTTAGAACATATGCTATATTACTGGTTTTTATACAAGTGAATTAATGGTTTAAACTAATGTACTAAGCCATAGTGAACATCGACAGTCATTCAAATATGTTAATTCTATATGTTATAATGAAAAAACTTAAAGCTAATTCAGGATAAGGAAACCGTGAAATAGAGTTAAAAACTCTGCAAATAAGATAATAATCTTTTAAGAGCCAACATATGAAGTATCGTATAACTCCGAATATGTGCAAAATATTTCGATGCGATGAAATTATTTATAGGTAACTTTAAAAAAAAATCAGACATACCTGATTGTCTTAAGTTACCTGTTACTTGTAGAAAAAAACGTTAAATTTTTTGATCCTCGGAAAATTTAAATTAAAATAAATAATATATATTCTGGAAATAAAGAACAGCATGCGAAATGGCCGTTGTTTGTTTACCGTTTCAAGTTGCATTGTGTGGCGTGTGTTAAGTCTAAGCCTGTAAACATTGCACTTACCATCTGCGTTCATGACCCGCATTATGTCTTCGCATTTGGTGCTGAATGGATTGGAACGTAATTCGTAGGATCTTTTGTGACCCGCGTGGGTCATTTAACTGGAGCATTTTGGTCCCCCTCCTTCCTTTCTCTTCCCCTTCCCCTGCAGCGTTTCATTTCACGTGTGGATGACTCCAGAGGATTCCGTGTCTTACTAACAGTCTTACACGCACGTTTCCGTATTCAATGCACACAGAGTAGCGATGGACGGGCATTTTTGGATGAACAGTTGGAGAAAATGAGACTTTCATTAAGTTGTGTTTCCTTGTGTTAAATCTACTTTCAAACTTTTTAAGCAGATAATGCATGTTTAAAGTCTTGGCGAAATGCTTATGTCCGTCTTCTTCATATCCGAGAATCTTTCGAGTTTCATGCAATTTAAAGGTAAAGCGTCTAGGTATTAAGGAGCAACTCTTAAAGCAAGTTACGTAATTGAAGTTTAATACCCAAGGCTTAGGAGTAGCTTCAAGAATGAAAAAATAAAAAAATTATACTTCTGGATTAGGGAAAAATAAATTGCATTTTATTATTTTTTAAATTAATGCTGTTAGACTATAAGGCATTAGAAAACTGCCGTTTCAGGTTTGTAGATTCCCAACCATGGGAGAATATCTCGGCTTCTATGGCAAAAATTGGAACACTTCGGGGACTATATACCTTATAATCGCTCCAATTTATACGAAGGTACGAGCATTATTTTCGGAGATACGTACTCAAAATAGTTCTTTAATAAAGAAATGCTGAATATACAGGACATCCGTAAGTTCTCTTTAAATACATAGATAAGACTGAAATTTCTTGCATGGCAAGGAAAATATTTTTTAATATAATTTAGCAAACTTTAATATAATTTATACATGTAAAAACGGTATGATTTTCAATCAGTTTCCCTTATATCGAGGTGGCCGAGAGGGCTAGGGCGTAGGCTTTCTAGTTCTCGAGTCCGCCTGGCTTTGGCTTTCCGCCGTGGGCATGGATGTTTGAGTTTGTCCTGGACTGCGTACAGATATATACTTGCGTAAAAGGTGCGAAATGACGTCAGTAGTCGTCGCCTTAATTTATAGAACCCCCCCCTTATTTCGTCGCTTCCTTAACGGCAAAAATAGCGTTAGCAATTTTTTTTTTTTTTTGAAGATCATTGATGCTTGTACATTAGTCTTACTGCATATTTGAACACATTCCCATAGGATAAACAGATGACAGTGGAGTTGCCCAGTCTTCTGTTTATCCAATCTAATCCTTGTCTTTATGATTTTTTTTGTGGATAAACGAACGCCATAATAACTTTTTCACATCCAGCCATGAATTTTAACGAAACCTGGTCTCACAGCTGTTTGTTGTCTCCTACGTGAATGACGTAGTTACCAAGCTGGACTTAAAACACCAGCAAGCTTTCTGTGCAACTTTTAAAAATACACACAGTGGCCAATGAATTAGAAACTTCTGTAAAGCATATGTAAATTTGTTTTAATCCTTTATCATGCAAAATGTATTAGGTCATGTGAAGAAGTTATGTATGTCTATCATTAACTTGATCAGCATGGGTAGAAAAAAGAGGGACCTAACTGATATCGAAATCGGATTCATTGTGGGAGCTTATCTAGTTGGTCACTTAAGCAGCTTACTGGATACTGGAAAGTTACGATATACAGGATATTCAACCGTTGGCAAAATGGAGTAACTGTGATTCTTGAGCGAGACCGTCGTCGTTCGAAACAACTTCTACGAAGAAACAGACCATCCATTGACAAATGATTTTAACCAAGGTTGTCCCCGATCATATATGGCAGAAACCTTGCGCTGGGAATTACAGCGGATCCAAATCGGCAGTCGCATGGCTTCAAGAAAATCCTTGATTTCTGAGGGAAAAAAAACTGGAAAGTCATAATTAGACAAGTGAGGACTGAAAATTATGTGGTATGACGAACCACGATACCGTAAACTGGGGCTACGTTGCTGCTTTTAGAAACACTTTGCTCCAAAAAATTAAAAACATTTTAAGTAAATGTCACGTGTCGATTTTAACTAACTTACTTTATAGGAAGATAAAGAAGGTAGCTCCTGATAAAGAAGATATTGTAATTCATGTAAATTATTATTATGTACATTATTAAGTTTTTTGTGTTCAAAATTTTTTGATGGTTATTATTGCCTTGTTTTCTTTCTTTTCAGTGGAGTACCTTTGCTTAACATTGTTAATTTAATGTACTGTCAATGAATGTTTGAAAGTGTGCAAAGTCTTCTGACCCCCTAGCAGGCTTTGTATTAGTTTTGAAAATAAAAAAGCTGTTGTGGGTAGCACAAGACTCCCTTGTACTTTATTGAATTCATTTTTGGGGAAAAATTCTCATTTTTATTCTTGACACACGAATTTCCGTCTCTTTGTTGTCTAAAAACTCCAAATGTTGAAACAAATTTTGACTTCCGTTTAAATGAAGTCACGACGAAACACGTCAAAATGGATTCAGGAATGGTCAAAATGTATATTTCCGCTGGAATCTGAAAACCGAAATTTTTCGCGATTACAATACTACCTTTACTTCAAACAAGGAAGTAAAAATCAATTAATGCAAGACGGAACATAAGACGAAACCAATAATCCGCAAAACAAATGTTTAATGGCCCAGATATACGTTTCGGGGGCCAAGCCAGTGAATGAATGACAAGAGAAAGAAACAGACGTTATACAAGTAAAAACTATCTGTTTCTTTTTCTTTTTTTTCCCTTACTGAAGAAGGTGTTTTCCCTCGTAATGGACATCTGGGTCATTAAACATTTCCTTTGTGGATTAGTGGTTTCCTCTTTTGTTCCTTCTTGTGTCAAAGTTTTTGGTTTATTATTTTATAAACAATTAATGCAGTACAATTTTATGTGATTACTTCATATTCAGTTATAAAAGACCTATATAATTAAAATATTTATAGAATTTGAAATTTGGTTCAATCAGTTCAAAAAACGATGTTTAAAAAAGTGCCAAAAAGCGGAGCACAGTAGCCCCAGGTTAAGGTGCACGTTGTTTTTTACCGACGGTGGGCAGACGGTTTGGCGGGAACCCTATGAAGTAATGGATCCAGCGTGCCTTATCAAGTCAACTCGAAATCAGTCTTACGTGTACTTAAGTTATTTCAAAATGAAAACACTAATTTCATCTTAAGTCGAAAGGTAATTTTTCAATATTAACTATTTTCTAATTGCATTTTCTAAAAGTTTTGAAATTAGCATTCAAACATTAACATTTTGTGGAATTATCAGTTATTAATAATGCTTATACATTTAGATTTCCAGAAAAGTGGATATGGAGCTCGGATTTAGAAACGCTCTGAACGGCGTGTAAAGGCTTTTCAGAAAAAAAAGGTTTTGCTAAGAGTAAGGTTTAAGAGAAGGGTTTATGAGCAGTTCACAGAATATCCACAATTAACTCTGAAGGGATTGAGAAAGCGAGCAAAATTCAATTAGCAGGTTTTTCCTTTTAATGGTCGTAGCAAAAATAAAAAACAACGGACTAACCTAATCTTAACAAAGGCCTACATAAATTGATATGAAAGGCGGAAGTATAATGTTCATGAAAACACGTTTTACTCATAAATCAAATAGAATTGATGAATACCATCAATAAAATGACCGAAACAAAATGCAACGCCTTACAGAGGCCTGAACTCTTCGCATTTGTCTTCTTTGCTCGAATGCTCTCAAGTCTGCTATCTACTATAGAGTGATCATTTAAGGAATTGATAGATCTGACTTAACCATTTCATCTTTCGCAGTTCATCTAGAAAGCTTACAGCCTATTTGGAAACAATGTTGTCAGTAACGTCTTTTTTCCAACAAATAAAACCGACTAGGAGTCATCTGAATCGACTCATCGAGCCCAAGCAATTAAAATAATGCTTCTCTTGACGAAAATTCCATATAATGAAACTTCAATAAATTACAGAGTAAGGCCGCTTTAAAGTTTTATATGACCGTTTAGATAAATAAAAATGGTAAAAGTCTCTAACAGTCATATCTGAAGTTTCACCAAAGGATTCAAGAAAATTGTCATTAACGACTAACCTTAAATTCTCTTGGCATAGTTCGTTTCTTATTATATAGAAATTAGTCCTGAAATGCCAATAAATCTCGTTATTGATTTTACCCTTGAAAGTCAGAATTATTCTGCAATTTTTTTTCAACTTCATGGAATTCCGTACTTTTTTTGTGGATCGTAAGAAGAAAATATAGCAATCAAAGAATGGATAAAGTCCAACAGAAGAGTCGTGAAAATCTCTACTCCTGCAACAGATTACCTGGTCATGACGTTGGCTAAGGTCATCAGCCAATCAGCGGCTGCCTTAGCCTTGTTGGACAGGCCTTTCACGTGCTCAAGCAAAAAC
This sequence comes from Rhysida immarginata, assembly GCA_023313115.1. Classification (NCBI taxonomy): domain Eukaryota; kingdom Metazoa; phylum Arthropoda; class Chilopoda; order Scolopendromorpha; family Scolopendridae; genus Rhysida; species Rhysida immarginata. The sequence goes on from JAHWFO010026271.1 coordinate 869,064, forward strand.
GTCAAACAAGAAAATATTACGATGCTTCTGAAGAAAATTAATTTCGCATTAATTGCAAAAAAGACCCTTTAAGGGCCAACAATTTAACAGCAATTCATTTAACAACAAACTCGGAATGAGGCTAAATTTTACTCTATCTGGTTTCCATGGTAACGCAATGATTGACAATTCTCACTATTTGCTTGATGGAGTATATTTATTTGTAAATTACTTCTAATATTAATTAACGTAATTCAGTTTTTTGTTACATATGTATTACTTTCAAAAAATATTTAATAAAAAGTGTTGGATTTATATTTCTGGATAAAATTAGATGGTTATTAAAAACATGGAGTATATTTATGCAGCGTAGTTTATGGGTTAATATTAATAGTTTAGAGAAAGATTCCTTGATAGAATATAGCCATTGGAGCCAAGCAAATTCGTGGATTAAGGAAATCTTGTCAAAAACGTTAGAATGGGGAACAAAGGACGTCAGAAATAAGGATCTTTCCGTGTTCAAATCTAAGCCCTAAAGAATGTCAAATAAAAGGGACTTCGACGCAAGAAATCTATGGAGTATCAAGAGAGGATCAGAAAAAAGAAAATCAGAAGCGTCTAGACTCTAGAGTTTATAGAAAATAGGAATGTAGAGTTAAAAAACTTATCTATATATATAAAAGAGGACATCCACTGACTGACTCACTGACTCATCATCGCACAGCAAAATCTACTGGGGCCACCGACTCGAAACTCGGTGGTGTCATAGGACGGATAGCGTAGGGGCGTGCTAAGACGGGGTTTTGCGAAATTCGGACCCCCTGTCTCCCCAGGGGGGTAGAAAGGAGTTGCACATTCGGTCGCCTGGCTCCGCCCCCAATAAACGCAGATCTTCGAAATTTTGCAGGAAGTTTTCTAGCTACTGTGCCAAAAAAGCAGTTTCCCCGATTTTCGATATTAGAATTTTTAGGGTGCGAAAAGTGAAAAAAAAATTGATTTTCGGGGGTGTTTAACAGAATTTTCTGATATTTTGATGCAAATTCGCGGTGAATAAAGATAAAGCAACGCAACTCGCAGGAAAGCTTCTCGGAGATATTTACGAAAAAACTAATTTCTGTTTTTTTCGATTTTCGTTTTGTGAGGGGGCGGGGGCGGAGGGCTCAAAGATTGGCCCCCCGTTTTGTGTTTTTGCCGCCTAACTCTAAAGCGGAAATGCAGAGCTTCAAAATTGCGCGCGAGGATGTAAAAGACGTACATAAAAATGGAGCATTCATTGATTTTTGAAATTCACATTTGAAATTCGCATTTGAAATAGGCCTAATTTTGACGTTCGCATCTGGTCAATCCCACTCTTGGCAAATTCACGTACGACTTTGATATTTGAACCAAGAATAGTGCACATAATTTGAAAAAACTAATTTCTGCTGTTTTTCATATTTTGCTCCTTTGCCCACCTATGGCCCTCCGTAAAAATATGCGATTTCTCGCAGTTTGTTCAGTATTTCGCGAGTAAAAATAAATAATAGTTATTAATTAAATATACAAATTAAATAAAAAATAAGATATAATAAACAAAAATAATTAATCAAAATCAAAATAAAAAGCTGACGTTTCGGATAGAGACTATCCTTTATCAAAGCAAAAAAGGATAATTCTCTAAAAGCAAATAGATATCTATATTCAGGATAATTCTCTAAAAGCAAATAGATATCTATATTCAGGATAATTCTCTAATATTCTATTTGCTTTTAGAGAATTATCCTTTTCTGCTTTGATAAAGGATAGTCTCTATCCGAAACGTCAACTTTTTATTTTGATTTTGATTAATTATTTTTGTTTATTATATCTTATTTTTTATTTAATTTGTATTTTTAATTAATAACTATTTTTTATTGTATTCCAGGGTTCTTGTGTCTCGCCCTTCTCTTAATATATATCCGCGAGTAAAAATAGGTCTAGATTAATGAAATTTGGTACGGTCATGGCATTTAACGAGATCAACTGTCTGGCGTGGTTTATTTGTTTTGATTCTCTGGATCCAAGTTTCCGGTATTTTATCTTTTCCGAATTTTTACCGGATTTTTTTTATGTTTTCATAAATTAAAATACAAACTCGCGTATTGAAAGCTTAGTTTTTGCATTAGTCATAAAATATAGATTTTGGTCTTTGATTTAAAATTTATTTCAATTATCTAGGACTATTTTTTTCGATTTATTATGAGCTAGCTGGTATAACCGGCGTTGCTCGGGCTCTTTTTTGATGAGATTTGCAATTTCTGAATGTGAACATATAGAAAAAATCAACATTATTCTCCATCTTTTTACTTCGTCACTGCGTCACTCAGCTATAGACAACATTCAAAAACGAGCAAAGTCGAGTAGAACTGCTAAAGGGCCGGTAGTTGGAGAGGCCATCCATTGGGAGCTTTTTAAAAGAATTCTTTTTAATTTTTCAATATGAATTTTTACTATTATTTCAAGCTTTTTTCATGTGTTCATTTTTTTGAAAATATAATTCGTAGGTACTGTTATTTTAATTATTTCGTAACTGAATTCTAAATTGTACAACTTAGGGGAGAGTGGGACAAAATGGAATTAAGGGGTAAAGCGGATCAGCCAAATATTTCCCTTTTTCCAGATAAAAGGCACGACGTGCACCTTTCTGTGTGTTGCCTAGTCAGTGCAAGTCATCGTGGCATGTGTTAAGACCTAACGAAGTAATTATGTAGGATAATGTGTTTTCATGCGGTTTTCGTAAAATTTACAATATTTCATCATTTAGCTGCAGTTCAGTAATGACGCGTTTGATGTGTGTGTTAGTGATTTATCGATAATATAATTTCACTCGCCCGTTAGGCTTAATGTGTTGCTCATGGAATTTTTTTGTTTTTAAAGTGTGAGGATGGGGCAAAGTGGATAATTGATGAAGGGGCAAGATGGATCAGGAAAGATGTGAGACCATTGCCTACCAAGACTGTTGGAGAAGTGCGTAAACGAAGTGTCAGGAGGAAACTTCCGAAATATTGACAAGCTCGCCAGAAACGGGAAAAATCATCCAATTCTGCAGCTAGAAGCTCGAGAGGCAAAGGTTCGAAGAAATGTGTGAAGTAACTTGAACTTTCAAAAGCTCCGGCGTCATTAGCATCCTATGAAGGACAACTTGATTTTGTCTGTGATCACTGTACCTCTTAGGCTATTCTGTGTGTATGATCCACTTTGCCCACATATTGGGGCAAACTGGATATTTTGTAATAAAAAGATTAATATTAAAAAAAATGCTGGAGTTTATAACTGTGATTGCTTCAAATTATTGTTCCCATTGCTTTGAGGTATTGGATGTGTGTGAATCTGAGAAAACTAACTGAAATTGTGTAGGTTTAATCTTCACCTAGAATTAAGTGATCCACTTTGCCCTACTCTCCCCTACTATTAAAAATACATATAACAAATAAAAAATGAATTCAGCATATGTGAGCTGATTTTTATTTTCGTTTTTTTCTAACTAAAAATTGTTGTTAGTTGGACTTTTCAAATACAAGCAACCAAGCAGAGACCTTAGAATATTTTCAGTTTCTTTTACAAGCGGATTCATACCAGCTTGATCATGCCCGCTTCGTTAATATTACATTAACTGATTGAAAAGCTGTTACTATAATAGTTTTCCAAGTAAAACTTATCAAAATTATTTAAGATAGATGATGAGTCAGGATAGACTAAATAATATGGCTGAGAATTCAATTGATAATAAATCGCAAAATAATTTGGTGGTGACATATGATTAATATTTTCTTGGACTTAATAACTGCATACCTTTCGAATTAAATGCCTTTTCTATCTCTATTATTAACTACAATTTGTATATTTTAACATTAAATAATTTTACAGGCGATAAATATAGGGTTATAAATATTATGTTTTTTTTAATTGGAAATTGTGCTAAAAAAACGCCAACTGACTTGTTTTGCGTACTAGCCAATAAAATTTCGGCTAGCATAGACCCTGTTTCTAAGACTGCAAGGTACAACAGAACTATTGTTACCTCCGAATATGGAACACGTTTTAAATCAAAAATCCAATGATACTGCATCTTGCGTTGTTCCTTGACTCCATGCGTGTCTCCTTGTTTTATGGCAATAACCAGTGATGCTTCAAGCATCGCCATGTTTTAATAAGGGTACCAACATTAAAAGCCGCTGTTATTTGCCTGAGTATGAGCCTTTTATTGGCTGTTACGATTCTGAAAAGCCTTCTGTAAATCCTTCACTTTACAAGAATTTTTCGCATGATTTCAATTGCTTGTTGACACTCGTCGTTGTACACCATAGAGCAACGACAATAATTGTTTGTTCGAAGTCGCTAAAATCATTTCGGTCGACTAATTTTTTCTACTATCCCTATATGCAAACTAAAGCATAAGCCATTATACAGAGTGGATATAAAAATGAGCACTCCCCCTTTTATTTTCGTAACCGAAGCAGATATGTTAATTTTGATGAATCCAATGAATAGGAAGTTGTGGGTAACCTATCCCATGGTGCACTTTTCATCATCCCAAATATGCAAATTAGGACACATTCAAATCATATCTTAAAAGCCATAAAAGATACACGAAAAATTCCAATTGAAGACTGACTCAGGATGGAATTCCGAACAACACAAAAAAAAATTCCCAATCCGATGCAAGAAAGAATATTTAGAAATCCTTTATTTCTTCTTTCCTTGTTAAATGGATTCCATTTAACTGATTTGCATTTATTAAGAAACCTAAAGATTACAATTTAGTAATCTAATTTAGACCCTAATTTAGTAATCCATAACCATACAATCTTAGTTAGATATATATTTTGGAATGTAAGCTACACAAGTCTTCATAAGGTTTGGATTAATAATATTACAAGTAACCATTCTAGATGCTTTGATTTTCAAATCTTGTCCGTTGTCTGCCTAGACACATTCAACAATGACAATCAAATATGCGAAAGAACTAATTTTTTGTTTAAATTTAGAAATGAATAGTTAACCTAACCTAATAATTAAGATGAAACAAAAAAACTTTTTCAGTATTAATTAAAAAATTTTTTAAATTACTTCTCTCTAGTTAAACTTTTCCGCATAACGAAAAAATTCTTCCCTTTCCGATTCTGTAGTAAAAATATATAGTATCTAGCAGTTCCCGCATTATTTTCTATGTATATTGGTGAGTTCCGCCAAATTCTACGAAATGAAACATATTTTACGATGGTGTTCTCAAAATTAAACACAAATTCGCTTATCTTTATATTTCTTGGAAATTTCCTAATCTATGTTATCTTAAAGTTGATTTTATAACTTGTCCTTTCCTCACAGTAAATATTTATTCGCGTTAATATTAAATAAATTATGTTGGATTAAGTAAATTCATGTTCACTTAATTAGTTTGCATATTAAACATTTTCTCATATTTGGTTCGTTTAAATGAAAAGAATAAAAGACCATAATGGAATGCATTTGTAGTTGCAATCTGATTATGAATTCTATTTGTTTTCTTTGTGGGATTTAGTCTTAATATTTTTTTAATGATGACAGAAAGTTTTAAGATAACACTTCAATCGGTCAATAAAGCCTTAGCCCGTTTAGAAAAAGTTCATAGGAGTATAAAAAAATTGACACGGAAAAAGAGCCTAATACCCTAGATAAGGTTTAAAGTTATGAAGGCCCCCTATTTCTTTTTTATTTTTATTTTCCTTCTTTTATTTTTTTCAGCTTCGTGGGACATAGAACATATGGCATTTTTGGCTTTAACTCTAGAAGGCTGTTCTACTTTAAAATTTTTATTTCCTTTCTTGTTCTTTTTTTTCTATTTAACTTGGCGATATTTTCCTCACGGATAACTGTCTACAAATACATTGATTTGGAGTTTAAAGTAGAATTGAAGTGTTTTACTTTCAACGGTCCCAGAATTTTTAAAGTTAAGAACTCAGTCGATATGAGTGATGTAAGAAAACTTCAGCCTTTAAAAAGTTTTAAAAAAATAATAGCATTATTTCGTTGGGGGAAAAAATGTTTGATTTAAAAATAATACCGAAAGAAAAGTTTCAGATTGTTAAACGACAGGTTGAAATCCGAAAAAATTAAATTCTGAGCGAAAACAAAAGAATATTTCAGAATTTTACCATTTAAGTAAAATATTGCTAACATTTAATAATATTATGGGTATGTTTTCAGTTTTAATCCGAAATATATATTTTTATATATTAATAATGAAAAAATATTAACTCTATGTTTTAATAGGATTAATAAGATTCGTATCTATAAATTGTGTAAACAGTTTTTTTACGTATAATTTCTCATTTCCTACATTTTAAAAGGATTAATTCATTAAATTCCGTGTATATTAAATGTTCCAAACACTCTCCATATTATTAAGATTTTTAAAATTCATTATTACAAAATAACATGTAAGACCGAAGTATGTCTGCTTTTAAGTTTACATTGGTATCATTGTGTTGAATGGGTTTTGTTAAACTTCTTACCAATTCCTATAGAAGAAACAATGGGAAAGCAAATACGAAAAAATATTAATTATGACTATCCACGTGCAAATGTGCTAAAGTATTTTATAATCGTGCTAAAAAGAAGCGTGGGGAAATCTCTTAAAACATTAATAAATATTAACTTTATCCACTGATATCTCATATGCATCTAAATTTTAATTAATAGATCATATTTCATTTCATTTGAGTGAATTGATTTTTTTTAAAAGGGTGTAACTCACCACTTTGGCCATTTGTTATCATTTTCCCCACGGATAACTGTCTACAAATACACTGATTTGGAGTTTAAAGTAGAATTGAAGTGTTTTATTTCAACGGTTCCAGAATTTATAAAGGTTGATATGAGTGATGTAAGAAAACTTCTGCCTTTAAAAAGTTTAAAAAAAATGATGAAAAATACGAAAGAAAATTTCACCATTAATTTGAACAGCTGAGGTTGGCGTATCATAAAACCCTCACTGAACATCTTATGATTATTCTTTAAAAAATAGCAGTTTATTTTAGATAGGTCTGTCGATCTGTGTTAGAAAGGCAGTTGTGCTGCCATTATTGCACAATATTGAGTGTCAAAATGTGCATATTTTTTAAACGGACGTTAAAATAAATTGTGTATCCCCCAAATGAAGTCTGTTCTCTTTTACTAGATTATCTGAAACACTTGCTACAAAATATAACAGTGCTACGTATTTTTTATGATTATTGCGAACGGAAAAATAAAAATCAGCCCCATTCTTGTTATCTTCTTTCACTCACAGATACTCTTCTATTTAATGCCAAAACAGTATTTTCCTATCATTGTTCATATTATTTTATTTCGTAATAATCTGCAAACATCTGAAGACACAACAGAAGCATTACAGTTCATGAAGTTCCTAAGCACATTAAACTGAATACACCTGGTAAATTCACAGCGAAAGAAATAGGGAGCCAAAGACATACTAGACCATAAAAACTTTAAAAATTGTTGGCAACATCACTATAAACGAAAAATACTTTATGAAGAGATAAAAATACACTGTAGTAGTAAATCTCACTTTGTTTACGGCATGCATGAAAAGGTTACATCAAAGGATATCCCAGAATCAATTGAAACCATTGAAACCATTATCATGTGTTTACCCAACAGAAAAAGTTTGTATCAGAAAATCAAAGATCCAGGATCTAATGTATTGAAGATGCGAATCTACATTCCTGACAAGCACATGGACATCTAATTAGCAGAACATGAAAATGACCTAGAATATAGCTGAAACAACTGTTCCGAGGTGTTTTCTTTGTTTGTTACTTATAAAAAGGGTTTTTAAAGAAAAAGGAATGTAATTTGTGTAAGAAGGTAATCCAACTACAGTACTTCATACAATAAGGTAATTGAAAATCCCAAAAAAGCTAAAGCCCATATCAATACAAGATGTATTTTCTGTGTTTTATTAATATAATCTTTCCCATAGAAACAAATTTTTCGTTAATTTCAGTTATTTTTATACGGACATTTGTAAAGTCACAGATCGTATTTTTTTTAAGAGGGCAAACATTAAAAATTTGATAGCAGTTTAATTTTTAGCTGATAATTGAGACATGAACTCGAAAACAGTTTTATTTTATATAGCATGGGGTTTTAAATATTTTTTTGTGTTTCCTTAAAATTTTTAAAATTGTGACATACGCCCTTTAAAAAAACTCGATTCAAGTGTATTTTCTCTTTTAAAAAAAACTTTAGAAATTGTTTTGAAATCTAGACATCTTAATAAGGAACTCTTATATTGAATCTGTTTTGGAGTTCTAAAGTATCATACTTTAAGAAAACCTTGAAAAATCTATCAAAGTTTTATAATTGACTTTTTATTTTAATATAATCAACTTGATGATATTGAAAAGAATCAGAAAATTATTTTAAAACCTTTAAAAACATTTTATTTCGAATGACATTAAAGATGTTTTCGGATTTTGTTTTTGTCTTCTTTCTTTTTTACTTGTGATGCTTTCTTTCTCGTGTTTTGATGAATTATAAATATCACTGATGTTATTTCAAACCTGACTACCGTGCTTTGTTTTGTCTGATAATAATCATTGTTTTTCAATCTTGGAGAATACCCTAGACAACATAAATAATTTCATCCATATAAATAGCTATTCGTTTATAAAAATATTAAGTGATAGAATTCAGTGAAAAATCAGAAGAAATAAGGGAATAAGATGAAGTATCAAGGCAAATAAAAACATGATGAAAGATGAAAATATGTTATCGGAACAAAATAACTTTATTTATTATTTAAAATACACTGCTTTTCCGATTTGTTTAATTTAATGCGGTTCAATTCACCTAATTTATTTTGAAGAGAAGGATTTGTTCTGAATAAAGCAATACATGAATAGATTAAACAGAATTAAATTTGTCGAGTCTTTCGAAATTACTTTCATCTTCAAAGGCATTATGGCAGAAAAGAAGGGAATTTTAAATTTATTGTACAGTTAATGAATCTTCTAGTTGATAGTTTTTATTTTGGCATCACTTTAAAATTAAATATTTCAGTTAAATAAAAAAAGTAAGAAAGGGGAAAAAGCACTTGATAATTTTTTAATTAAAAAAGAATCATGTTATTATAAAGATATCTTTTCGTTGGATTTCTCTATTTATCATTATTGCCTGGTTATATTAGGTATAGACTAACTTTAAAAGAGATTAAGATTTAGCTACAGTCATTACTCGTGTAAACTATAATAGATATTAATTACGTTTAGTTGCCTTTGATTAATATCAACTTTGAATTTTGAAATTCAGTTTTCTTTAAAGGAATTTGAAATAAGCTTTGTATTAAATTAATTTGCAATTTTCGTTTCACACCACGTTACAATAAAGAATATTTAATAAATTTTTTATATAGAAGAAAAATATTTCAACAAGGTATTATTGCATTGGCTTTATAGAGCAACAAACTGACACGTCTCAAAGGTGTAGGCTGGAAAACTACCGTAGATGGGTTTGACTGATTTTTCCGCTTGAGTCTAACATTTCACGAAAATTAACTATGTATGAGAAGGGTGGGACTTATCCTTTCCCCCTTCAGAGTCTTCTTTCGCCATTCCCCAAAGGATTATTACCCAAACAACCAAGAAAAATTTTATGCCAGAAAATATTTTATATCTAAATAATTCAATCTCATTAGAATATTAATAGCGGAAATATTATAACATTCTTTTAAACTATTTATAATTTATATGTATATAAATATCACTTATGATAAAATGTGAGAAAGAGTTTTTAATCAAAATTAAACAAATTTTTAAAAAAATACCTGTTATATATTTTAGGAAATATTAAATATAACCTTTACATAACAGTCTTCAGAAGAAATATTTTAGATATTTTATTGCCAATTATTTTAAGTTATCTGCATGAATTTTTGCATTGATCGCTTTCATTGTGCTTTAAATTTCCCCTATTTTGGACTGATGACAGAAAATTGTTAGTATCTGATTTCACTAGTTTTCAAATCAGCCGTTTAATGTTTCAAAATTATTTGCCGAACTACTTTTAACTTAATTTTGAATCGTAACTTTATTTTTAGATAAAAACATTTTCTGCTATTATGGCTAATTTCCAGCTGGAAAGAGGATGATATTCATGGTTTAATTTATCTTGATGTTTTATTTTTGAAATACTTAAACAATAACTCATGTTTTTTAAGAAAAAGTTTACAACGAACATGTTATTAATAAATATTGTCAATTTGAAATAGAGCAAAAATTTAAAATACGAACTTGGTCATCATTTTATGTTTCCTGTTGATTTGTTAATGAAGTATAATATTTTATAGGTCTTATTAATGACGGTCTAAAATAATTTATTGATATAAATTTAATGTAAGGGTGTTTTTAATTTAATATTATTCAATAGGAAATTGAATATTCATAATTATTTAATTATCATATCCCATAAATAAAAATACTATCTCACATCAGGTAAAAGAGAAAAAAATCGATGTTACTCACGATAAAACCTTATTTAGATACTGTACCAGTAAAAGAGTCCCGCAGTGATATTAATACCGTATTTTTCAATACGGAGAACGTTAGGGCGCAGGTCCTCTGCTCTCATGATTATTTCACGGAGTCGAATCCGCAGTGGCATGGATGCTAACCCCTACTAACTGTAACAGTCTCTAATCCGCTTTTTGCCAGCGTGGCAATTATTAGCCAAATTTCCCTTCAAATTAAAAAGGCGTGGAAATATTTTGAGGAGAAACCATCTTGAAGTAGTGTAGTATAGCTCAAAAACAGTAGACGAGTTCATTGTCACCCGGAAGATGTTAAGTGCATTGCAATTGCACTGGAAATATTTTTAGCAGCGAATTTTCTTACAAAATCTTAACTCATGATTCTTGATTTAACAGTTCTAAAAATAAACGATTTTTCTGGATTTTTTTTGTGAATAATTATACCTAAGTGAATTTTTAATACGAAGGGTGTACAGAAAATAAGTTCCGTTTTGTAATGTAGGCTTTAAAAGGTGAGTAATGCGAAATTCGGCAACGTTGCGTGAAAGAGAACGGTCTTGTGAACGAATGCGGGATGAGTTAGCTCAGTCGCTCGACTAATACGGTCAGGAGAGGTAATGCAAATGGCGTCCTCCAGTTTTGTTCCCGCCACCATCGTTCCCAAGCCGCCTCGAATCGTTGTGCGCGGTGTCATTCGGTTTCAAGTCAATGGACATTCACCAACAGCTTGTTTCTGTGTATGGAGAAGATGTGATGACTGAGTCAATAGTGAGAAGATGGGTGAGAAGATGTCGCTCGTGTCACCACTCCGCTCCTTCAGCAGATTGGAAGGAATGTTCTGCCCCATCCACCCTATAGCCCTGATTTATCCCCTTCCGACTGCCATCTGTTCCCGATATTAAAGGAGAAATTAGCGGGAGAACGCTTCAGCTCTGACGAGGAGGTCAAGGAAGCAGTCAACACTGGAAAAAAGAGATGGCAGCAAGCTTTTACGAGGGGATTTCATAGCTAGTTTCCAGGTATACAAAATGTATTGAGATCGGTGGGGATTAAATAGAAAAATAATACATATATTGAAGTACAATTCTTGTAAATTTCATTTTATTTCAATAAACACTCGATTTTTTAAAAATAAACGGAACTTATTTTCTGGACACCCCTCGTATGTTCCTATAATTGCTGTACTGTGATAAGCTTAGTTATGGTTTGAAGTCATAGAAAGGCAGAATTCACCCATCTGTGGATTTGCAGAATGCATATGTTTCAAGAGTGCAGGCTCTTGTGTCCTATAGTGAGGTTTCTAAGCAACTTAAGTATGACAAAGTCATTTGTTGGAAAGATAATGAAGCGCTACAAAGAAAGTAATGCTCTCACTTGAAAATCAGAAGCGGAAGAAAGAAGAAAACTACTGAGCGACCGGATCAGCAAATCAAAACTTAGCATGAACGCTGTCGAGTTGAACCAGGAAATGAGTGTTTCATATAATGTCGATGTAAATGTTTCTACCGCTAAAAGAAGACTTGCTAATGCAAACATCTTAATTGACTGCTAAGAAACCAGAGATTTCTGTCAACAACTGGAAGGCGTGAATGAACTTTACAAAGGATTACACTCACTCACCAAAAGTCATGGCACACCTTCCTAATAACGTGTTGGGCCCCCTCTGGCCCGCAAGAGAGTCTACCAGTCCCTGGAACACCAGGCACTGCAAGCCATACCGCCTCCATTGCACTCCATAACGATGCTTCATTTGCCAGTTTGTTGGTGACAACCTGACAGATCGTTCGATGATGTCCCAGATCGTTACAATGGGATTGTAATCTGGGGAACGTGGAGACCAAATCATTGGCGCGAAGTCGGTAGCATGTTCCTCCAGCCACTGCCATGTCACAAGGGCCATGTGTAGAGGCGCATTATCTTGCTGGAAGATGCCGTCGCCCGCGGATTAAAAACAGTTCATGAAGGGATGCAGGTGGTCCTCAAGCAGATCGAAGTAGAAAGTAGCACGCAGAGTGGATGTTAGATGCACCAACGGACCTATTGCATGTCAAGAGAAAACACCCCAGACCTGTAGGGAGCCTCCACCTGCCTGAGTGATCCCCAGCTAACAAGCGGGGTCCATGGCTTCGTGTGGCACTCGCCAGATACGGACACGACCATCAGCGGTCCAATGTCGATGTTGGTTGGCCCAGGCTAGGCGTTGCCGACGATGGGCAGCTGTCAAGAGTGGCACCAGTCGTGGCCTCCTGCTCCCAAAGCCTGCAGCTGCCAAGGTTCGCCGAATTGTCGTCACGGACACAATTGTGGGACGTCCCTGGTTGTACCGCATGGTGATTTGGCCCGCTGTCGCCCTTTGGTCAGCAGTTGCAAGCCGGGGAATTTACATAATACAGCACTATATAGCATTAATATTAATATGCACCAAGAGCAGGTAGAATAACAGAAGTGAGTAAACAAGAGAAATTGCAGGTTAGTTGTAGCTGGACAATCCATGAAATGAGCAGAAATCGTTGTGTACATTTCATGAATTGTGCACATATATTGAGCTTAGCATGTGCTAGATGACCCGGCGAACACCTCTGGCATCAATGAGGCGTGGGCGGCCCGTCCGCTATCCGACATGGGTTGTAACCCCCTCGTTGGGTGTACTCTCGCTAGACCCTTGCAATGGGTATGCGGGAAAATTGTAGGATGTTGGCTACATCTGATATTCAAATGCGGATAGCTCTCGGCGTGGTGCCATTTCTGCAGCTAGTTTTGTTTATAATGATTGTGTGATTTCAAGGAATCCTGTGGACCTGCATTCCGAGAATGGAAGCAGCGGGATCTGTCTCTTTACGGATAGGAACCTGATTGGAGGAGTGCCATGACTTTTGGTGAGTGTGTGTATTTACAATGGACTTCAGACGAATAATAAAAAATGATGCAATTATCACTTATAAAGATATCATAGTTTACTGGAAAACAATTAAAGATGTCATGATAAATACATAATTTGTGTGGTGGGGTTTGTTAGATCCTATGAAGAAAAGAAATTTAAATATAACGCATTATATAGCGTACAAGCGCATAACATATACACCATTAAAGTGAAAGATAATTGGCTGAAAGATACACAAAGGTATGAGCCCACCAGATCGGCATGTAAATGAACTATTTAAAAAAAATTCGTTGAGATCCAAAACCCCAGAAAGCCTAATCTATCCAAAAACCTTATCCCATCGGTTACGGGAAACCTTCGTAATCACCAGTCACATCTTCTATTTCTTACTAGCAATAATGAAGAATAACTACAAATTACTGTGAACAAGAGGGAAGTTTCGGTATTTTTAATGAAACATGAAGTAATTATTTTAGTAAGTATTTTTATTACAATACAGTAAACAGCCGAGCGTAATTAGCGTTACATATCAGCTGTAAATCAGGCCTGCCAAACTCAGGAAATCAAATTATTTGAAAATTCCCTCTTGTTCACATTAATTTGCACACTACTGTATTTCTTAAATGTATCGCTAGAAAAAGAATGTGAATTGTGTAAGGCCAAGGAAATGATATTATTCTTGGTCACCGGCCAAGTGATAAGGTCGCCTTGCCAGTGCATTTCGTTTATGGCGAAGAAAATGCACTTCAATTCGAATTTGGTCCCTGATTTTCGATTCAGAATTCAATTTTGTAACTTAATAGCATATGTGGGAAAGAAGGGTGTTGCGATAAAGTTATAACACAGAGCGAGCATTTATCAGTTTATCTTACAGACTGATAATATAGTTCTATTGCCCTAATTTTTCATTTTGTACATTTTATACAATAATGACGGCACATTATAATCATGCACCAACCTACTTTAAGAAAGTCGCTGATTTAAAGAAAAATAATTCATATGACATATATTGGTGTTTTTAATTACAGTTTCACTAGGCAAATTAAAAGAGTGGCGTTGATGATAAAATATTGCGTTAATTTCTAACAAATTTTCAAACAGCAACTGTTTATTTATTCTTTGTGATAGCGGGTACTTAAAAGTAAATTTCAAATAATTATTAAGGATCTAAATTTAAGCTTATTTGTCAGTAGCCCCTTATAATAAATTTTAACGTTTTTTTTTCATTTTTCCTACTTAAAAGACGTTGTATTTTATTTTGCTAAATACGAGGGGCACTCTAAATGTGTTCAGCCAGAAATGCTGCATGCATCCCATCAAGTTTGTTTTACTTTCTCCAAATACTTCACTCTATCATATGGTCGCGTGTAATATTTGAGCGTGCCACGTTGTTTGTTTTCGCTTGGCACAATTCTAAAGCTCGCGCACTCGCAGATAGACGTAAAACCCCATGGAGCTGAATTACTTTCGTAAAGTCACAGTTAGACTTAAAGGTAGACTCGCAGATAGACGTAAAGTCACAGTTTCGTCCTAACATCGGGAATTTAAGAGGGGAAGACGGTCACTTGAAGACAGACCTCGCAGTGGGTGGCCAGCCGATGCAGTAATGTCGGAAACCATGCGTGCTGTGTCGGATATGATCGCGAATGACAACCGTGTAACCTATTTTCGGATTAAGGTAAGTATGGGCAACAGATCATCAGTCGTTAAAACAATCTTTCACGAACACTTGGAACTCAGAAAGGTTTCATTACGATACATCCCTCGTTTGTGCAGAAAGCAGTCCGAGTGCAGTGCCAAAGAACTGATCAAAAGGTTCAACAACGGGCCATCAAAACGTAAACGTGTCAACAACACCTGCGGAAGTAAAGATTTTTCTATCGAAAAATGGAAGGAAAAATTCTGCGACCTCGGTTCGAACCAGGAATCTCGGCTATCATGGCCGACGCCTCTAACAGTTGGGCTATGACAGCCGAGGTTCCTGGTTCGAACCCAGGTCGCAGAATTTTTCCTTCCAGTTTTCGATAGAAAAATCTTTACCTGATGCTTGGTAGGCTTATCTCCAGTTATAATATCATTTATTATTTAATTTATCTGTGAGTTCCACAAACTTTCTGATGGTTTGATAGGAGAGATTTTCGATCTGTGAGCCAGGTGCCCGCCTCCCATTGGGCTATCAACCATGAAAACTTGGTTGTCTTTAAGACACCTTGAGACAGCACGGCTGTCCGGGTGTCTGCGATAGCCCAACTGGTTGAGGCGTCGGCCATGACAGCCGAGGTTCCTGGTTCGAACCCAGGTCGCAGTATTTTTCCTTCCATTTTTCGATAGAAAAACCTTTACCTGATGCTCGGTAGGCTTATCTCAAGTTATAATATTATTTATTATTTAACCTGCGGAAGTAATGAAACATGGCTTTATCAATACGACTTCGAAACTAAGCGACAATTATACAGTGGATACCCAAAAATAGTGGTGATGGTGCCAACTTTCTTCTGTTCTACTGGGCATGTGTGCCAGAAGAATGGTATGATGACCAAAAGTTCCAAAAGCCCTAGAAAATGGAAGGAGAAGCGTCCGAAGACAGGAACAAGAGGTTCGTTGTAGCATCATGACAACGCTCCAGCACTTGCTGCCGTTAAGACAACTGAGATTCTCGGTGAAAATCGGGTCTGTATTTTGACGCATCCCTCTATTCTTCAGAACTGACACCTTGCGACTTATTTTTGTTCCCCACAATCAAAAGGAAGCTCAGTGGTATTCCATTTCGACATTGACGATGACGCCCTAGCCGCGTATAACGACTACATTTAGGAGCTCACTGCTCAGGAATGAAAAAATAGCATGTCCGACGGGTTCAGGAGGATGTAATGTTGTTTAGAAGGCGAGGGAGGATACTACGAAAAGTGCTAAAAGAATTGTCTTCGTAAGATGCGTGCAGCGTTCCTGACTAAAAACTTTTAGAGTACCCTCGTATTCGGCTTTTCTAGTGAGTTATGTTGGATCAGTTTTTCAAAAGTTAAAATCATTTATATATACTTCGTAAGAAGCTCTTGGAATTTTTAAAGAATTGTTTCTGCCCTACCTAGTTCATGCTGCTATAAAAATATCATTGTAAGAATATTTAGTTTATGTGCCCATTATTATACGAAGGGAAGTCAGCAAGTAAGTTACATTTCTATATCCATTTGTAACTTATTTACTGACTACATCTTGTAATAATACTTTCTAATGTTTACTTCAAATTTCAAAATTCAAATTTCAAGTTGTTAGATTAAAAATCTAATTTTTAAAAATCAGGTTTTAATTATGCCGTGTTCTTCATGTTTACAAATAAACAGATCCTTTTCTAGAAAAATGAAAGCTTAACACTCAAATGATTCTAACAAACGTTGACAATAACAGCAGGAGGAATAGTGGCATAGAGTGTCTTGTCAACAACAGCTGCAAATTTTCATCAAAATTCGAAAATCAGCTTTATTGCTCCTGGGGTCTTTTTGAAAGAGCATACAAGAGCACTTTAAATAGAGACGAAATATTTGAGAAAACAGAACTGAACACAATTCGCCGCAGTGACACATTGAGGCTGTTGCTCGGCAATATTCATAGAGCATCAGTATAATACAGATTCGATCGATGACCGTTATCGATGAATAAGTTTATTATTTTCATAACTGGAAAACGTATTGAATGAGTACATAGAGCTGAAGATAATGTATTCCTCAGTTACATAGTATTCCTTGAAAACCTGGACTGTAATAAGACACATTTTTTAGAGTATTTTTCTAAAAATATGCTTTTATGTCAATATATACACGATTATAGGAAGACACATGCCAATCACTGCCATTGCCATGGAAACTGAACAACTCAGACTTAACCTCATTCCAAGGTCACCCTTAATCCTGTACGAAATTCTCCAAAACATTTATTTTTTAACTGATAACTATTGAATATCCATTAATTCGCTCTTCTTCGAAATACCTGTCTAAATGCATAGTTATTTATCTCGCTGTGCTCCGAAAACCTTTCTTTAATACATGGCAACTGTTAAGAAATAGAACAAAGGCTGGGGAAGAGAGGCTGCGTTGGGCATGTGACTTCGCTTGCCAATCAGTAAGTGAGAGTGGCCATTGTCTACCTACAATCGCCCGAGTATGCTAATACCATTGTATTAAGTGCCTGTTATAAAGAGAAATAAAACTTTGCTGACATAGTGTAAAAATGTGATAACTGGTACAATTATAATGAACAAAAATTGTAATCTAATCTCATTACAATATAATCCAACATGCCAATTTCATAAGCAATTTCACTCTAATATAGAGGTTGTTAGATCAATGGTAACATTAGCATATTTAAATGTGGGACCGCATTCATTTCCCGTGAACTATCACATGGAGTATTGTTAGAGCAGGTATTAAAATAGATAGTATTCGAACAGCGAGCTAAAAACATTATCCGAAAATTGACAGGTATTGGGAGGGCTACATAACAGCACTTTCTGACGTCAAATTCATTTTTCCGAAATTATAAAAGTATCCCAAGAAAGAGATATCAAGGGTACTAAATAACTTTGGCAACACCAGAAGCGGCGCCATTCCTAGGGTAAAAAGCAGGCCAATCCGAGAACGCTCGTTTCTGTGTACCTTATTTCCGTAAGGCAACCGTTGTAAAAAAAAACAAAAACAGATGCCATCAAGATGCCATTCCACAGCTTGAACACTGAAATTTCTCTTTGTTGTAGTGGATTTATTTTTACGCTTATTTTTAATCTCTTTTTTTTGAGCTCTACAACTGTACAATTGTTTTTTTTTCTACCTATAACAGTTACAATGTTGCAAGATGCAAGGTGCAAAATTCGAAGTCAAAGGTCAAATTTGACACCGCCATTGTTTAGCCTACCTAACTTCCTATATGTTGCCTGCAACAGATTTGTTGCATCTCCACTCGTTTTGAAATTGTATGAGGGAGGGGGATACAGACTTTTGACTCATCCTGTATATAGACGAAATGAAATTATAATTAATTTAGAAGCTTCACTTTAAATATACATAGGACAAATCGTTACTGTAGAAATAAAAAAAATTCCCAGCTGTTCGGCTTTCTTCTCGACGGAAAATTAGTTTTTGAAAGTTAAGCAATATTACCATATCATTATAACAATCCATACATTTTCTATAAAGATATTATTTTTTCATCCTGAGCGAGAATGATAATTCTTTCGGAAATATACACCCTGAGTGGCCAATTTATTATGAACTCCTGGCGGTTTTAAGCAAATTAAGTGAGGCGTCACACTGTTTCGCTAGAGGGCGAGACAGGTATAAAAAAAGAAATCTTAATCGCTTACGACAATAATAGAATTGATCTATTTGTGAACAACGCGAATTGACAGGACTGTGAACGTAGAATGATTGTAGGAGCTCGCAGCTCTGGATCGTGAAATGTTTAAGAGCATTTATTTTTAAAGACTGGACTGTCAGTCAACACACTGGGTCTTAACGTGCAACTTGTGGACATCATCGACTAGTGAATGCTAGAGCGGAATGGAGAGTGCCCAAAATTGTAAACGTCAACAGAATTTTAAGTATAGAGCCGTCTGAGAACCTATTACTGCAATATATGTAAACAAATCGAGGAAAATTTGAGCGATAGGCTCAAGTTTTATTCAGTTCAACGAGTCGATTACTTAAGAACTATGAAAGTTAGATACTTGATATTTTGATGGCGTAGAGGGAAAGTAAGTTCCTATGAGGGGTCAAAATTTGGTTGAATTCGGCATAGCAGTTTCCGAAATGTGCTGAAGGATGCGTTACTACGCTATAGCCTGTTTTTAGAATGGTAAACGATGTGTGGGGCGTCTTTTAAATGGAAAAACAATATCTAAACAAAACCAAAAAAAATAACACACTATGATTTTAAAAGCCTTATATTTATTTGATCTTTTGTAATCGTTTTTTTGTACACTGAAATAAGATGAGTGATCCTTCAAGCTGGAATACATTATGCATTTGCTATGAAATGGTTGCTGCATATTCTTAGTGGATTTTGGGATTCTATGGTGCATTATCCTTTGCTGAAAAAAATTAGAGAATGAACTTTTGGAGATAAGAACAGAGAATAGACAAACTAGAAAGCTGGGAAAGCCAACAAATCCATACCTACGGATGTAGCCTGGATTTACGTTGGTGGGAGGGGGTTGGAAAATATCCACTTAAGTGGGGGGGGAAAGTCAGATATACATGTGAAAAAATTATGTGGATTAGTGCACCAAATACTAGCTCTGCATTTGCTGAATAAAACCAATAGCAATGCTCCAAGTGTACATCTTATTTGGCCGAGTACATCTTATTTTCAGAAAGAATCAATTATTTGTATATAATTTTACTTGAGGGAGGGGGATCGTGGGAAAATATCTCCTTGGCCCCGCTTGGCTATGTCCACGTCCGTATCAACAGTAAATGACAAGAGTAAATGACATAATGTGCTCTTGTCTATACTGTATTCATAATGTAAATTGGCGAATGTTTTCATCGATTAGTTTAGCTTTAACGATGAAAGAAGTCGCGTAAGTCGTTATTGCACGAACTCTATAGCAGTAGGGCATCTTAATCAGTGATCTTTTAAATGATTTCTGAACGTTAACATATCTAAACGTCGTTACTGACCAAGTTCATTCTGTCATATTGATGGTTTCTCTCAATGGAGATGGTTACTTTCAACAAGATTATCCGTCCTGTCATTCAAATAAGCACCATTGAGGATCTGCGGGAATGAATTTAAAATAAATCTCCTAGATGGGTTTCAGGAACATGAAGGAGAGTTTATTTTGCTTAGGTGGCCCCCATAATCGACAGATATTAGCCTCATTGAGGATCTGCGGGATGAATTTGAAATAATACTTTAAAGTAAAATGATTATATTAAAATATGGCACACTGAGATCATAAAATGTTAAAATTAAATGTTCAAATAAGGACAGGGTTATTTAATATTATAAATAATAATAAACAATAAATTTTGAATTTAGACCTAACATTTTATTACATGATTTTAAATTTAAGAATTTTGAATTAAAGGCCTAAAGTTATAAAATAGTAAACGAGAAACACAAAGTCGATGAGTTCGAAAGTACTACCGCTTTTTTTTAATTTGAAAATTTGAAAAAGTTTATTTTTCATTGAATTATTTTCTTTGATTCATCTTCACTAATTTTCACTGATTTTTATTGGACATGTTTATCTGGACTTAATTTGTACCATCCTGTGACGAAGAAAGGGTTCTCCATGCTATAGAGTTAGTCTTGAACTGTGATAAGATGCAATCGACAACTTCTCGCAAGATCCACGAGTACAGTGCGGGACCGAAGCTACATGCCAACCCTCGTCGCTAAAGATAGGCCTTCAAGGAGTTCAGGCAGTACGTTTTCCAGAAACTCGACATAAATTACCCTATTCAGGTTACCCTGGAAGATCTTATTTTGAATATATTTTGCCAATAAAATGGGGTTCGCAAATGAATCCTTGATACATTTAAAAAAAATTGTCAAACAGCTAATTCACCTTTTTTCCCTTGGCTGTCTGAAGAATCATGTATTGCCTTGATGTCATTGCCGTAATTTCATCAGTATGGAGATTGATATTTGGAATTATACATCGTTTCCCCAAGTTCAAGAAGTTGCTCTATGCTGATCAAGACTATTTTCTACCTCCAGATATTGTAAAATTTTAATTTTTATCTGTTTCTCATTGGCTTTTTTATTTTATAAACTTAGGCATATAAAAATGGTAAATCTAAATTCATAATTTATTGTTTATTAATTTTTATTTATTTTAAATAAACCTGTTTTTATTTGAACATTTAATTTTTAACATTTTATTTTAATATAATATTAGTGTGATGAAGTTGAAAAAGCCATCAGACAGCTGGATCGACAACCATCAAATCTCACACACCTGGAAAGACCATCAAGCATGGTCTCATATTTTTCAAACTACTTGTCAACATCTCGTGGAGTCCATCCCAAGAACAATCGACGCACTATTAAAGGCAAAAAGGTGGCCCAACGAACTATTGAGGAAATAATGATAATAAATTGGCCACTCACAAATCAGTGCATGGCTTTTTAATGAGCCACTGAAATAAAGGGCAACAAAATTTATACAGGGTGTTTTTGAATTGAGTACAGATTTTTTGGGAGATGATAGAAGAGGTCCTTAGAAGTATTTTTTGTCATATGAACATGGGGTCCCCGCAGCTCCGTTTACTTACAATACTGCATTGAACAATCAAATGACACCGGGACGCAGTGTGCGTTAGTAGGCCTAGATTACTTTATTTTTAACAATTAACACAAGCAATCTACTGTATGACTTTTACAGTAATTGTTCGAAATGACTGCCATTTGCTTCATAGCACAATTTGCAATACAAAGGGGTTGAATACCATGGAATCTCCTTGACGAAGTTTGTCCTAAGACTTTTCAACAAACAAGCACGTGCACCTTGAAATTTCTTTGCAAACAATTACTTTAAAAGTTATTACACTAGACTGCTCGTGTTAATTGTTAAAAATAAAATAATCTAGGCTTACCAACGCACACTGCGTCTCGGTGTCATTTGATTGTTCAATGCAGTATTGTAAGTAAACGGAGCTGCGGGGACCCGATGTTCATATGACAAAAAATACTTCTAAAGACCTCTTCTATCATCTCCCAAAAAATCTGTACTCAATTCAAAAACACCCTGTAGATATAAGTGAATGAAGATAGTTGGATTTTCACTTTCCGGAAGAATGTATATGTAACGGTTTTTTCTGTTAATGTACAATAGTAAACTCGTACAGAGATGGAACATTGAGTAGAATGAGTAACTACACTTGATGGAAATCGTAATAAAGTTCGTTTCTTTAAATAACAAAAAGTCTATTTAAATTGAGATAAAGTTAATTATTAATATAATCCGAATTATTATTATGGTGAGCTTGAGGAGGCAGTGGTGGCAGCAACGATAATCCATGTAATGTAGTGGGTAACCCGTCAGTTCGTAATAATGAGGTGCTCGCCGGTAAGACTATCAAAAGTTAAGAATAGAGAGCACCATTAGAATAGCTTCACTCACACACATACACTTACAGTCTATTCTTAGCTATGTATATCTAAGCTATCCACTAGTATAAGATTACGCTTACAGCAATCTCTTTTCCGCTCAAGCAAGGTACGCAGCGGCCGCGCGTCACATGACCACGAAAGCCCCCCCGTTACCTGCAAGTCCAAGCGAGGAAACGTTGCTCCTAAGGTCTGCGTTGCCTTCCTTCCTCAACGTCGTCGGAAAGTTCAGGCTGCTCGCTGAAGTGACATAATAAGTCTTGGTAAGATGTCGTGGCCCGTCGTTGCGCGAAGCTGAGTTTGGCTTCTTCCGCGTAGATTCACGGCTCTCTATGCGGCGAGGGTTTCTTAGGTCCTTAATGCCTTCACTCATCTTACTTCGTCTTTGCCGTATATGTTCTCGCTTTTCTTTGGCATCTCCTGATGAGCGCTCCGAGATCTTCCGTCGCGCGGCTGAATGGCTTTTATCTTAGCATTCTGTCGCCATCGCCCATTGCCGTCGCATCTCCATCGCTCATTTCTTTTCAAAACCGTTTTCTTGCTTACGATCTCCTTCAGCGCTAATTTTTCTCTCTCTTTCCTTCGGAAACCAGCGACGCTTTTCGTTTCGGTCGCCGTTTTTTCTTGCTTCTCATTGGCTGATTTTCTTCGAGCTCACTCAATGAGCAGTCGGCACAACCACCTATCACAGCGGGGGAGGACGATCGACGAGCAATGGTTTCTTTATATCGTTGAGTGAAGAGTCCTTAGTGCAGTTACTATCAATAAAATTGGTAGAGACCTTACAACACAATAAAGGGAGAACAGAGTTTCCGACTAGTTTCGCCATTTATTCCCGGCTTTATCAAGGATCGTTTCTTTGCTCTCGATCGCCTTCGAAATTGTTGACAGTATATTTTCATACGATAATCCAACTGTTGTCATTCACTTTTTAATGAGCTTGTAATTAAAACAAATTGCAAACCAACCTTGTGAACTTAAGTCTGTTAATATTTACAAAATCATAGCACTATTGCTAAGATAAGCTATGTATATGCTTTTAATACTGTGATGAATCCTGTCATTTTCAAGCATCATAATCAATGTACTAATGCAACATCCATATTCCAACATTCATTAAAATGGTTTATACCTTGAAAACTTTCCTATCCAGTCATTAATATCTGTCCGAAACTGTATCATATTTCTGGTATCTTTTATTAAATGACTGCAATGGATAATATTTAATATAATTTAGAATGAAAACTGCATGTATTACTAGAAGAAATAAGGAATGTTCTTTTTACGTAACTACTAGCATAATAATAAGTAATTGCTAAGGCATTTTTAAATGGCGCCTGTTCTAAAGTGGCTAACAATCAATATCCTTGCCTGGCTTGGGACCGTCCGTCCTTGTAAGAATCAATAAGATGAGGACGAAGATATTTGTTTTGAAAGAGTTAAGAATTATGAAGTTGCACATCAGAGCTGGACGAGAATTTGCTGAACCACGAGGATTAACTTATCTTTTTAGAAAATATGTAGAGAAGGAATTAGATGAAAGATCGAGATCTGAGAAAATACAGGAAGAGGATCTAGTCTATGAGTTCTGTCCATATAGGTTGTTGTCTATGTGTTTTTTGGAAATTTAAAGTATGACTGAGAATTGAATGTGTTTATTGAAGTAAAGATAACTTTTGAGTTACCTATATCTTTGAAGATCTTCCGTATTATACAGAATAAAATTATGGAGAAAATTGATTTTCTTTTACACTGCATTGCGTATTCTCTCAATACTTAGGCAAACTGATCATACAAAATATAGTTTTGTTCTATATTTCCAAATGTTTTTATACACTGCACTGTCTGTAGCCCCTTCAGACACAGACCTTAAATTCGATTGTAAAAATTTTGTTTTTACATTTATTATATTGATACTGTTACATCAAACATAACCAGCAGTTTTTTATTTATTAACATTTTTTATTATTTTTTTACATGTATGGCTATATTTGCTACCGAAATATACATATTTATTAGAGAATCAACAGATTTTATTCATGTCATTTATTTAGTACGAAATTTTACAAAACATAAAAAAATACCGCACTTTTGACAAGGTAAACGTCCAAGATACAAGTTGGAAACATATGTTGCCAAGGTGACTGAAGGGGTTAAGGAAACTATATGCCTTATTTCTTCTTACTTCGGTGTGATCATTTATTTATTTATAGGCAGGAGGCTTCATAGATATAATGATTTGTCGACCCAAATATTCGGCAAAACATTGGAAACGTATTGGTGTGCACTGCGGTAACACATCAATGAATTAGAGTGAGCAAAATAAGGCAATTGTCTGCAACTTATAATACTTCTGTAATCATTATTATCTTGGATATAGAAAGATTGCCTTGGAAATACACAATTAACGACTTTTTGTCATTGTTTACTATTAAATTCTTATGGAACTGTTGCAAAGGCTGTAACTCGATCATAACATTCACTTGAATTCAACATCTTCAGGGCCATAAAGAAAAATGAGTAAGCAATTATCATGTCGTAAAGGCTGAGATCCGAGACCAAACAAGTCTTTCTTTTTTACAGCTGGTGGAAGAAGGGTCAGTCTCAGCATGTGGCGCCATAATAACGATTCTGTCAGAGTTACGATCTAAGACATTATTCTCTATAGGAACAATCTCACCCAAGAAAGCTATAACACAGACGGTTTAATTTAGAGACTTTTCACTATTTTCGCGCCCAGTGATTCATACCCATCCTGTATGATGGTAAACAATAAATTTTAGCCTGAAGCATTGCTAAATATTATAATGTTTACATTTTTCAAAAGAAAAACTACTGTGTTGACTATATTTTACTTTACTAGTCAACATTAAAATTCGACTTCAATAAGCCGAATCATAATATAATTTATTATATAACCATGAAGCCTTTCAATAAAAAATTGAAATTTAGATAATCAATGCAAAAATGTAAAAAGTTAGATAATCACTATTAGTCTATATAATAGCTGTTACTATAATGGCTATTAAATGACTGTTGCTTTCTAACTGTATAGCGTAAAATTGTGCAGAATTTCTCTCTAGTGTGCATTCTGATTTTCATATTTTAAACTTCATCTAAAAAAACAAATATATATAACTCAGTGATACGGAAATAAGCCAAGGAAAAAGATATGACTGCTTAGTAAATATTTCATTTCATGGTAAACACTGCGATGTTCAATGAAATATGAAAATGAGCAATGTTTTGTAATGAAGCAATTGGAGCTGTAAAATTAGGCTGTATATTTACCTATTGGAATTCTCTTGTTTAATCATTAGCTGACTATGCTAGCAGGAGTTTTACCTTCATTTTTTCTCTTCCAAGGAAGTTTCTTTAATGTAACAGCAGGGTTTTTTGGGTGGGAGGAATAGGGGTCTTGTGTGTAGAGTTGTCTGGTCATTAGGAATGAGGAACGCATTGATCAACTTGAACATGTAATTGAGTCTCGAACTTCACTCACTTGTCATGCGCTAATGATAGCAAGCACGTGCTACTGACAAAGAAAACTAATTAAACAAGCGATAAAACAACCAATCACAAGTCATCAGCAGGGAATAATGAGATGAGTTAATTGCAATAAAGATATGCTGCCGAAGGAAAAAAAATCAATTTTGTTCGTAAACTGATTTTGTTTTGGGGTGAAAAAGATAAATCACAATTTCTAATATTTCATTTCAACCAAATAACTTAAGTTAGATTTCTCTATAAATATATTTCCAGTTTTTAACAGTTCCCAGGTTTCCACAGTTTCTTTTTTTAATTTTCTTTGCTTGGAGATAACAGGAAATTGCGCTTTTATTAAAAAAAAAAAAAGATTGTTATATTTTTTTCTATAAGCAGCAACTGAAAGGTTACCTGCTTCTTTAGGTTGCTCGAACTTCTTTTACTGCGTCTTCGAGTTGAGAGTATAATCAATAGGTTTGTAATCTCTCAGGATTCCACCAGTTCAATTTTGATGACAAGGTTAAGGTTTGGACGTGACTAGAGATTTTGAGCAGAAGGAAAATAAATCGTTGTGAAGGGAAAGGCGCTTACTCGTAATTTAAGGAGAGACTCGTAATTCTTAGGATTTGAAGTTGCACAGATTCGTGATATAACAAAAAACTGACATTATATCGTCATTAAAGTAAGCAACAAGTAATTAAATTCGAAGTGATCTAAAATTAATGTCGTAGTTTAATCTATCTGTCTACCTATTAATCTATCTATTTATACAGGAAAATAAATTAATCTATATAGAACCTACAAGCTTTTATTTCCCAAGGCATGGTTCTTTTCGAGAAGTAAATTATTAATTAATTATAATCTTTAATTATTGATTAAAAAGAGAGTTGGCATATAAGTTTATTCTCGGCTACTTATTCTCGTTTTTTTTTATTCTTGGCGACTTTGAGGTTTTTATATTATTAAGTAGCGGAAGAATGGAGCTGCTTATTGTTTTCACAATGTCCGTCTGTCTGTCCGTCCGTCCGTCCGTCCGTCCGTCCGTCCCTTTCATAATTTCTGCATTTTTTGAGGTAGAAGGTTGAAATTCGGAATGTAGCTTACTATGGGCATGTGCACATTCACTATTTAGTTTGGTTTTGATTGGTCCACTGGGGTAAAAGTTTCGGGGGCGGAAATTAGAGGGGACCAAAAGGTCTACGCGTATTTATGCATATAAAGGAGTGAAATTCGGTATACAGATTCCTCTAAGCAATGTCAACATTACTGTAAAGTTTGGGCAAAATTGTCCTAATAGGGTCGGAGTTGTGGGGGTGGCAATCTCTTGGTCTCAAGAAATTTATGGCAACATATAGGGTGTGATATATCATTCGGTCGAAAATGATGAGAAAAGAAAGAAGATAGAGTTCTTTTATATTTTCTAAATACAAGGTTCGAGAAAATCAATTTTTGATTTAATAATGGGGGGTTAAAAA
Source organism: Rhysida immarginata (assembly GCA_023313115.1). Taxonomy (NCBI): domain Eukaryota; kingdom Metazoa; phylum Arthropoda; class Chilopoda; order Scolopendromorpha; family Scolopendridae; genus Rhysida; species Rhysida immarginata. The sequence goes on from JAHWFO010026271.1 coordinate 896,521, forward strand.
GTGCAGATGAAGGAATAAAAAAATAGATGAACTCAGGGCTTCCGCTACTTTCCTATACCTTCCTCGGGAGGCTTAATTTCTTGTTAAAATTTGTGAGTGGTCACGCGAAAAGGGACCTGAAGGGATTGGCGTTTTTTGTTTGTTTTTTTTTGGTGATTTACAATGGTTGGACTTTCAACTTTATTTTAGGCGAAACAAAATATCATTATGTTGATCAATTTTTTTATATTTATTATTTTTCTGACGCACCTCAATTGACTCTTATATAGCGCACGCGTTGAATTAATTTGCGTGAACGTATGGTGTGCCCTGGTTGTGTCTACGTTTTGGCTTGCCCCTCCCCTGCGCTCGCATCACGTGTTCGTACACGTCTTCAGACTTTAAACGCGTTTTACTCGAAATATATTAGTTTCCCTTCAGGTTCATTTTCGCGTCACCGCTCACATTTTCTTAAATTATTTATTGACCAGAAATTAGATATTTCAATTGATGGTTTATTATATTTAAAAAAAAATACATTTTAAAAGCTAGATTTCTTTCTGTAATCATTTTACATTTTTACTCTAATTTAAAGAAAACTTTGCCGCACAATTCCACTTGCCTCTTCTTTCTGTTTCCAAAACAACATAACTTACTCTAACCAGGGCCAGCCCGAGGGCGGTGC
>JAHWFO010026271.1:897584-928071 GCA_023313115.1 Rhysida immarginata
GATTTCTACCAGGTGTTTCAGTTTCAATGTCCAATACCTGTATGTTAATCTAAACACATTGAAAAATATCTTATTAAAAAACATACCATGCATCAAAAACCGCTGATATCGGCTCTAAAAGCTGACACTTTGAAGTCCTGACTATATTTTCTCTAATATTTTAATTAAAATGACACAAATTGGAGCTATTTGTTGCTCAATATACCATCGGATTGGCACCAATTTTGGTAGTCTTCGAGCATAGAAATAGAGAGTACGAAAGAGTACGCGCAAAATTTCTAGAGTTACAAACAAATGTCGCCTATAGGAAAAATATAGCGCTATGCAATTTAAAAAATATAAGACCTTTCCCAAAATGACAGAACCATCATCTTCACGTGTCGTAGCATTTTAATACTTTCTTAAATAACGTGATGAAATCACTTAATGATTCGTGATTCAAATTGAACCATTTTGAACATGTGAACATTATTTTAGCGTTTAAACACTTTGTTAAATGCCACAATAAATATTGAAAGTGAGAAGTTGCTTGTCCCAGAATGATAGAACCACCTAACAAAAAAATTAATATTCCTGAAAATATTGATGTAAATGATGAAAACTACAGCATAAAGTTATACGTTTATTCGCCAATTGCTCATTTGCCTATCGCGATAGTGAATCTTTAGCAATATCCGGTTATAATACTTTTAGAGCGGATCGGCAAACCAGAGGCGGTGGAGTGCTGATTTTTGTGGTTGATACAATTAAGACATACCTTCTTAATAGCGACAGCGTAAAAGGTATGGATTATGTCACTGTTAAATGCTTGATAGGAACTACATGGACAGTCTTGACTGTCATCTATCGACCGACGTATATACTGCGGTGATTAGCAATCTGGATGAAGGTTATGGCTCAAAATCAAAGCGGTGAACATTTTCAGTTTTCAGTTTTCGAAAAAATAAACTTGCATTAGAAAATTAGTTTATAATTTACATAGATAGTACCTTGTGTTTTCTAATGGTTCTAAAAAGGGGCACGCAAAAAAATCTGTTTATTTTTTAGTTATGGCATAAAATAACAGAAATGGAAGTAAATATTATCATTTCGGGAACGTTTTTTGAAATTGTATAAAATATGATGTAACTAATTTAATTTATTATTCCTTTTAAAAAAGTAAAGCAAAACGCAGTTCTCAATTAGATAATATTTTTGATCAAAATATTTAAACTTTGAAATATGTATTATTACGAGTATTTATCGTGATATCGTGTTGGGTGTGAATTCACAAATGAAACTTTAATTTATTTTTTGTATTATGAGCCTGTATATTCAATTCAGATTATGATGCTAAGGGTCGATAATGTATCTATTTATTTATGTCCAAACAATTTAAGATAAATAAACTAATGTTGATTTATTTTCTCTTTTTCCGACGTTCCCGGAAATGACGGTCGCGTTCCCTGAATGACGATTACGATTATTGTTTACAATTGACACAAAGAAAACTTTTCCAGCAGTATTAAATCTTCATTATACTTTAGGAATTATGACTTTTTGGTCAATTACACAATATTTTATATAATAATATACCAATTGAGTCTTACAAGGAAATCAAAAATAAAGAATCACAATCTTTCTTTACTTCTCAAATACACTGTCACATCACTGAATTATGATCACCCGCTTGGTAATGGGAGTAGCCACCCTTCGCCGCTATAACTGCTGCTAGGGGTCGTAGCATAGACGCAAAAAGTGCGCGGTATGTGTCCGATAGTATGGCAGTCCATTCCGCTTGAAGCGCTGTCCACAGAGCTTCGAGAGTCACAGGTGGAGGGTCCAGCTGCCGTATATTGCGATCAAGGTGCTCCCACAGATGTTCGATTGGATTGATGCCCGGCGAATTAGCGGGCCAGGGGAGCACTCGAAAGTCAGTAGAGTGTTCCTCGAACCAATCCAGAAGGAGACGTGCCTTGTGCCAGGGTGCATTGCCCTGCTGGAACACACCATCACATTGGGGGAACATCGTGAGCATGTACGGATGCACCTGGTCCGCTACGATTGACAGATAACTACAGGCATTCAAATTGCCCTCTAGACGAATCAGTGGACCTAATTGTACCCAACAGAAGATCCTCCACACCCCACTAGCCTGTTTCCGGCCCACAATAGCCTCCTGCAGTCTCTTTTCATGGCGTTCACGACGCACTCGCCATCGCCCGTCAATCTTATGGAGCAAAAATCTTGACTCGTCGGAGAAGGCGACCTTAGCCCACTCGTCTGTGGAAAGATGGCGGTGCTCACGTGCAAAGTCTAGGCGTCGTTGATGATGACCCCTGGTCAACATGGGCGCAGCAACCATGCGTCGACTGTTCAGTCCCATCCGTAGCAGGGTGCGTTCAACGGTAATGTTGGCACCACTGTTGAATCTGGTGGTCAGTTGATGGACTGTGGCTCTCCTGTCACCTTTTACGAGTCGTCGTAGGCGCCGCTCACCTCGTTAGTCGATGGCTCGTGACCCTTTACAGTGATGGCGTTGGGACGCGATTTCTGTCCCTGCTGTCCACTCTTTGTACACCTTCACTACAGCGGACCGTGAACAGTTCACAAATCGCGCAGTATTGGAGATGGTGCCACCCTTGCTGCGATAGCCTATTAGCATCCCTTTTTGGATGTCCGTTAATCCGGTCGTTTACCCATCTTGAGGCTCGTGCACCTGCCGTTTGATGCACCAGCTTTAAAGCTTTCTCAGCCTGTTATGCAAATTTTGCAATGTGTAATCGTTGTTGGGGCGAACCATGCGTGTGCCTTGAAGGGCTGCTGGTCATAATCATTAATATGACAGTGTACATTACTTTGCAGGACTTTTCTCAAAAGTCGTGGGACACACCAATTTTACATATAAATGAGGCATTCCCATGCAATTTAAATGTTATCGTTCATCTCAACACTACACAGTAGAGATCGCTTGCATGCTTGTAGGAATGGCTCAAAGAAATCAGCTTTCGGGCTTAGAGATTTATACAATTGATATTATCAGGAAAAATGGAAGGAAAGATTCCACGACTGGATTCGAATCAGGAACCCTGAGTATCACACTCGTTGCCTCTACCAGTCGTGAGAGGTTCCTGGGCCAACGTGAAGAAGGTACACATATAGAGTACATGGATACTTTTGTGTCTAATTCGGCTTTCTCGGCAGGCTTCCAGCTTAGAAGTGTTAGGACGAGGACAAAAAGACGCAATAAATGGTGGAAGGCGGAATTACTTGGCGAATGGAAAATAAAACAGACGGCCTACCAGAGGTATGTTAAGCTAAACGACCCTTATTCTACAAGTATTACAGACAAGCAAATATAACTTTTAAAAAAGAAATTAGGAAAGCCAAGAGAGAGGCTGTTTCTCAGTACGCCAAATCTAATCAGATCTGGCAACTGATACGCCATAATTGCTTACTGGAAAAACTTAAACTACCGCAAGAAGAATACGAAAATTATTTGGTCTGGGTCAATAACCCTACCAATGTTTCCCAACCTGAAAAAAATAGTCCAAATAGCAGAGAGACTTAGTGATAGATCGCCCAACCCGGAAATACCGGCAGATAGCAAGTTTTTTAAGATTTTGAAAGCGGTAAGGATTAGAGGACCATGCTATCCTCTAACCATTACAGATAAGATACTGCAGAACCTTAATCAGACGGGTTACTTAATGATTTTCTTTCTCTGTCAATTGATAGTGAAAACTAAGAAATTCCCATTAGCGTCAAAGACCGCAAAAATTAACCCTATTTATAAAAAAGGGCAATCCACTGAGCATTACCATTTACCGCCCGATATCGGTCCTGTCTCCCCTCACAAAAATAATTGAAAAAGTGTTTTTTCATCGCATGGTTGAGTATTTATGGACAAAAATTCCTGTGCAACAAAGGGGGGAGCCGACCAAGTTACAAGGTCATTGGACACCCATTGAGATTTACATGAAAGCATCTGCAGCATTCGATCAAGGCCGCAAATTCGTCGTCGCCCAAACGGACATCTCTAAGGCGTTCGACACGATCTCAAGACAACAGTTATTGTACGATCTTGATTCCTCTTGAGGTGTCCAACGATTATTTAGATCTGTTGCAAGATTACTATCATGAAAGAACGAATGTCATTAGTTTCGACCCGGTGGTGAGCAATACTTCCAAACGAGGAATAGTCCAGTGCTCGCGTCTGGGGCCGCTTCTATTTGCGGTGTCTACTGCCACGATATTTGGCCTTTTCTTCAAATTGGAGTCGGTGAGCTACGTGGACGATAACTTTTTATTTGCCTCTTACTTACCACAAGAACAGGGAAAATAATGAAATTACTCCAGCAAGACTTAGGGCTCATGGCAGAATGGTATACCAGCAGAGGTCTTTGTCTTAATCAGGACAAGACTAACATCATGATAGTACCCAGAGAGGAGTCCAACTTCACTCCCATTAAGATTTTGGGTATCACATTGGATCTCAACCTAAAATTCAATGAATTGATTGACCAACTAATAACGTCGTTACATTGCAAGATTTATTTAGTCAAAAGGTTAAGATCTTTTCTCTCAATTCCACAAATGTGCCAATTTATTTTAGCAGTCATAGTGCCGCGACTTGCCTATGGGGCAATATTTTGGTGGTCTACTTCCTCCGTTAATTTAAAAAGACTGTCAGTCGCGTATAATAGGCTCATAAGGACTGCATTCAAACTTAACCGTATGAATTCAGTGACGTCTGCATGCACTAAGTACAACTTACCTACTGTCATGACCATTAGTAAACTTGCTTTGACTACCTAGTGCGTGCGCTAGTGTTGTGGCCAAAGGGATTTGTTCTTTCAGCTCAGGCCTGTTTCAGCTGCTTCACGTCTAGTGACATAAATTTTGTTGGTAACCTACCTTAAATGTCAAGATTCTATTTATCCCCGCAGACTTCGATTCCACTGGATGGCGGAAGGTGGAGTGTCTGAAATGGCCTTCGTACTTGAACCTGTGGGCGAAAAGGCGATAGATTCCGTCCCGGGTATTGGGCCGGAATACAAAGCCAAGTTCAAAGCATTACAAATAACCAAAGCAAGGCAGTTAATAAGGATTTACGTCGATAACTTAAATAAACCAGGCTCATTCGAGCAGATATTGATAAACGTTGGTATGAGTATCCATTGGGCAAATATAGCAACAGATTGCATCCGGAGGCACGTTATAAGGCTACACAACTAGGGGGAAAATTTTAGTACATTAATAAGGGCCGTCAGCCTTAACAACTACAACACATGCCGCAGCTTTTGTCAGGCATTTGGTTCAAGTCGGAGAATAGTATCAGACAAGTTAGGAGATTCTTGTTCGTGACCCCGAATATTACGTCAGCCTTTATATCTCTCCGCCTATAGAATGATCTGCCTTGTGACATACGATCTACAGTCTACCAATGTGTCTCCACTGATTGCTTGACAGCTTGTGTCCATTTGAAAAGATGGTTGAATCGATTTTACATTAGTATTCAATAATGTTTTGTTATTTTTTTGTTTGTTAAATATAATTATAATCTAAACAACCCGCGGGTTGCCCCCAACAGGCCGAAGCCCAACACGGGGTTTTCATATTATAATAAAGGACAATCACAAACATCCATGCCCCAAGCGGGATTCGAACCCGCGACTTGCTGGTTGCGAGAGCGATAAGACCTGCGCCTCAGCGCTCTCGGCCAACAAGCCGGCTATGGTTTAGGTTTTCATATATGGGCTCTAAAGCGGGCCTATTTTATCCTGTCCTTTTGATAACGCAGAACCTTTAGGATCCGAGAGTATTTTTTAATGGTGTTATTGTATCATTTTCCATTTTTACTCCATCTTGGAGTGCTCGACACGAATAATAATAATAATAATAATAATAATAATAATAATAATAATCTGTTTTTCGGCGGGCAGTTTGAGTATGCCGTCTACCAGTGGATTTCTTTTGGGCATAATCCTCATTAGATTTGCAAAAATTTAGTACAACATGAAGGGATCTATTAATTTTCAATGCAATAGCTGTAATGGAAATGCGTTGCTTGCACCGTTCTGTGATTTGTCCTCTTTAAAATTCAGATAATTATTCGTACGATTTAAGGAAAGAAGAACGACTGTTTTCTATACGGCAACAAGGAGGTGGGTCTGTGGGCAGGTTTTAGAGGAGAAGGAAAGATCCCAATTGCATTCGTTTCTGGAAGAATGATGGCTGTCGTATAACAAAGAATGCCTGAAAAATATTTTCTGCCATTCTCTGATAAACTACCCTATCAAAGGTTATGGGACACCATCACTTCAATAGAAACACTCAAAAATTTACATATTTTAGTTTCTTGTTGGTCCATCTTTGCTGCTATCACAGCTTCTACTCTCTGGGGCATACTGTCCACAAGTTTTTAATGTGTTTCGACAGGTAATTTTCGCCATTCTTCCATAAGTGTCTTGGACAGTTCGGTCACGGATTTCGGGTGTTCCGCATATGCGCGTAATCGACGTTTCAACACGTCCCACAGATGTTCGATGGGGTTCAGATTGGGGCTCTGTTTAGGCCAGTCAAGTTCTTGCATCCTCTTTTCATCAAACCATGTGCCTACAGCCCTTGCTTTAAGGCAGAATGACGAAAATTACCTGTCGAAACACATCAAAAACTTGTGGACAGTATGCCCCAGAGAGTAGAAGCTGTCACATAGATGGGAGTGCTGCGTTGTCCAGAATATCTTGGTAACGCTCTGCGTTAAGATATCCGTCCACAGAAACGATTGACTAACCCATACCAAGAAAACCGTCCCGACACCATCACCGACCCTCCGCCGAACTTCACCGTGGGCACAACACAGCTTGTCAGATAACGTTCGCCGGGCATTCGCATAGTCCATTCGTTCGAATGTTCATCATAGTCCATGCTAAGTTTTCTTTTACGGGTATCAAAATCGGAATCCCGCCGAGATAAACTTTGGACTTCAAATAATTCCATAGCCGAATTTCATATGGAGTTAGATCCGGTGAAAGAAACGTCCAGGCAATCGACAAAGTATGACTAAGAAGTAATCTACCGATGATTTATATTAGAATCTCTTAAATGTCCTTTATGCTAATTATCTCCTACCTAGAGTAAAGCAGCGCTACATCCCCCCTATCGGCGATATTTGCAACTACAATATTTGCCAATTTTGTGATCTTATAATTTATTTACAATGTATACAATTTCTATAATAAATATTTTACACACTATATTAAATTCTTGTACATATTTATTGCGAGCTACAGATGAACTCTATTGAGATCAAATATTATAACATTTCATTATAAAGTTTTCAATAGTGAAGTATTCCAATCCTTTTTAAAGTTTACAACACGTATCATTATTGCAGAAGGAAATTGTAAACTCCTTAAAGTTGTAAATAAGTCACCAGAACTTTTCTGATCGTTTTGGTAACAAAAGCGAATGCGAATTGTAATTATCTGTAAAAATAAAATATATCAGGTTGTTGCAAAAGTTTTTTCCGGATTTTTATTCCAACACAAAAACGATTGAACTTGAATGACAGAATCAGCTCATGCAGATGCCGGGCAATGGTTGAAAAGTGAACCTTGAACTGTTCTGCGATTTCCCTCGTTGTTACCTTGTGATCTTCATCAATTGCTTGGCGTAGATCACCATCTGAAATCATGATTGGCCGACCAGAGAGGTGCATCTTGAAGAGTGCTATCTCCGCTTCTGAACCGGCGATACCATTCTTCTATTGTACGTAAACTAACAGTATCATCACCTAAACTTTGGCAAATGTTTCGGTGACATTGCGCAGCACTGATCTTTCCAGAATACTCGTAGAAGATTATTGCTCGAATATGCTCGCGTGAAAGGTCCATTTCAGGCCGTTGATGGCACTCGCAGATGTATAGTCAGAAAATTGATTCTTGGATGTAATATAGCCAAGATATTCAGGAATCGAATGCAATAATTTGTTTGAAAAAATATGAACACCCCCCTTCGGAAAATGAGCCCTTCTTGGGCACGGGTTCTAGAACCGGGAGAAACTTTTGCAACAACCTGATACTACTGTCATTCCTGTAGATTACATTTGTATTAAGATTAAATTTTTCCGCTTGTATCTCATTATAACTAAATTTAAATTTTTTCTTTATTTGTAGTTGTTCTTCAGCCTTACGATGTCTACGTGTATGATGTGTATATAATTAGAAACAACAGCGCTGTATTTCGTTGTCATGTCCCTTCATTCCTTGCTGATTACGTTCGAGTCACATCGTGGGTCCGCGACTCTGCCTTCGTTATTCAGTCATCATTCACTGAAGGTAAGTGCTTCACTGGGAATATATAAGATTTAATAATATAAAGTACTTCAAATACTTTTAATGAATTCTAGAATGTGTAATTAATTTTGCAAATTATTTATTAGTTCCTCAATGATTGGATTAAAAATACTGAACCGCCAAAGAGCATAATACATGAATGCGCGTCCGCCAAACAACTTCAAAATCATCCTGATTAATTACTTAATTACATCATTAATTATTTAGTATTTAAAGCGAATTTCAATATTAATGGTTGTAGAGTATAAAAGTAAACAATTTTTACCGAAAAATTTTCCAAAGAGCATCATTCCATGAATTTACCGTTTAAGTTTCATTTGGTACACAGTATTCGAAAACATACCCGCTAGGTTAAATCTCGGTCGATTTCCATAAATTAGACCACTAGATGTTTGCTGACGCCTTTATCTCCTTTAATATTGCGCCTACCAGTAACTAATCATTAGTTCTGTCCTCAAGCATTTGCGTGGAAATTCAAAATGAAATCCGATCCACTTAAATGCCCTGATAGTTTTGACAAATCAATTCCATCCTGCTCGCGATTGCTAAGTTATTATTAACATATTTTTACGTGTTCTTTCTGATTTAATTTCTAGTGCTATGAAGTGTAACTTTATGAATCTGCCAATTTAAATATAATATCAGAATATAATATTTTTAGTTTTTGTTTATTGATTTTTCGGAATGCATTTAAAAGTTTACCTGAGTATTACTATTGAGGTATACATGTAAATGAATAGTGATTATTCTGTTCTAAATTAAGTGGCACTTTTAGATAAAGCTAAAGTTAGCATTTGATCATTTAAAGTTATTTGTATTTTATAAATTAGAAAGTAAACAACAAAGTCTATAAACCTGTAATTTTTCTATCGAAAAACGGAAGGAAAAATTCTGCGACCTTGATTCGAACCAGGAACTCTACTGTCATGGTCGACGCCTCTACCAATTGAGCTATCGCAGAGAGCCGGACAGCCATGCTGCCACAAGGTGTCTTAAAGACTACCAAGCTGTCATGGTTTAAAGCCCAATGGGAGGCGGGCACCCGGCTCACAGATCGAGAATTTCTCCTATCCAACCATCAGAAAATTTGATGAACTCACAGATAATAATTAAATACTGGAGATGAATCCTCAAACACATCAGGTAATGATTTTTTTGCGATAGCCCTATTGGTAGAGGCGTCGACCATGACAGTAGAGTTCCTGGTTCGAATTCAGGTCGCAGAATATTTCCTTCCATTTTTCGGAAGGAAAAAAATGCAATACTTGGAAGGAGTGGGTCAATTTTAATGAAATTGCACAAGAGCAAAGTGTGGGTGGCATACAATTTATGACTTTAAAATTTTAACATTATACGTGCACAGGATCCTGGTACAGGATGTCCCAAATCCCAATAGAACAATTTACCGTATACCCTTCACGAGCATGACTGCAGGCCTCGATTCTTGCACGGATGCGGTCGTACAGATGCTGGATATCATCCTGGGTATATTGTTCCAATCGTCCAGAACCTGTTGACGCTATTGTGGAAGTGTTAGGGCAACCATGGATGTACCGCTATCATAGTCCGGATATTGTGCTGGACAGGGAAGTCGAGCCACATGTAGAATTGTATGCTAGTACGGGCAGTTGTGTGCATGCGTTATCCTGCTGGAATACCACATTACCCTCCTGTAGCAAGAAAAGCAGGAGAACTGATTCCACAATCTCTTGGACGTACCTTACGCTGTGCAATGTTCCATTCACAAAGGATGAACGTGAGTTGTAATTATGGCACGCTATACCAGATGTTGGATCAGTGTGCCGTAGACGAATGCACTGTGGAAGATGTCGCTCTTATAGTCTGCGTCGCACAAGTTGACGTCCATTACCGAAGGAGCCAATCAGAAATGAGGTACAAAAACAGAAGAGGGAATTCTAGAAAAACAAAAAAGAAAAGTCCATCAAAAATTGAAACGGGAAAAATAAAAGTAAAATTTAATAAAGCAGATAGAACAGGCTCTGGAATTGACTCCTTGTCAGCATTTAATTACTCAAGAACCCCTTTTATGTATTCCAGTGCTCTCAAAGCTGTTTAATCTATTTCCAGAATTGGCAGAATTACTTAACTTAAAATTATCTAAACTAATTTCTAACACATGTTTGGCATCACTCGATCTCTCCGACCTACCATATTTTCAATAAGCAAAATTTTCTTTGCACCTGTTTAATTTCGAGACACTTTGCCACAGGACATAGTGTGTATCAGAACAATCACATTTAAGTAGAATGATTCCAATTTTTCCATGTAGATGGTATCTTTAGGATTACCTAAAAGTGCGTTAAAGTATTCCCATTTTTGAATACCTTCCTTAAATTGCAGGCGTTAAAAAAACTTTTTAAGGCATATAAGGTTGTCCAAACAGTTTGTATAATTTAATTTTTTGGAATAATTTTGCAACAATTTTTAATAGAATTGTTTTTGCTTTATTGATGTTAAATCTGCATAAATCTGGCTGGCGATGCCATGACTCGGACATGATGAGAATCAAACCACACCTTTGTCGAATATGATGTGTTAATGAGCGCGTTGTCCTGCTGGAAAATCCAATTGGGACCATCAAACTGTTGCCCGATGGACAGCAGGTGATTATCCAGGATATTTAAATAGTCCTTCCACTTCTGTCTGCCGCTGATGAACACCAGGTCGCATTTTCTGTAGAAGCCAAAGGCACCCCAAACCACGAAGGAGCCACCGCTCTGCTACCGACTGAAGAATGTCTTGGGTTCTTTGTGCAGGTCATGCCAGCAACATGCCCAGCCATCTGGGCCAGCCAAGTTCCATTTCTTCTCATCACTAAAGATAACGGTTTCCCATTCAGATGTCCAGGGCTCTTCTGGCAAGTTGATGTGCAGCAGTTAGAGGAGGTTGTTTGGCCATTCTCTTATAGGAAATTGTTGGCTGATCTTTTAGGTGATTATGAACGGTGCTCTTGGAAACTGGTCCTACTTCTTCTCAATTTCTCTCACTGAAAAAGCAGATTCTGTCGCAAGTCGAACCATCCTCCAATCAGCTCGTGTAGTGGTGGATCTTGGTCGTCCAGAGCGAGGTGTTTGTTTTCACTCTTGACCTTTTGTTATGATAAACAAGGACTCAAGGAAACTACTAATCCACAACAAAAGTTTATTCATACGAATGCGCATTTCGGCAGCCAAGCTGCCTTCGTCAGCGTATCCAAGACTTGATCAGGACAGAGCAACTTGATCAAGTCTTGGATACGCTGACGAAGGTAGCTTGGCTGCCGAAATGCGCATTCGTATGAATAAACTTTTGTTGTGGATTAGTAGTTTCCTTAAGTCCTTGTTAGTCTTTGTCCACAGTTTCTGGCTCCAATTCTCTCTATTTTGTTATGATCTTGTAAACACCAGGAACCGATTTACCAATGCATCTGGCAATGTCTTTCATTGTTGCTCCTTCGGCCTTCATTTTCCAAATTTTTGCCACTTGGTCTGCAGTGAATTGTTTGTTGTCACCCATGGTCTGCAGCGAGATGAATGGTTTGATGATCAAATCCAGTAATTTTTATAGAAGAAAAACTAATTATTTATGCAATTTTTTGGAAGAATGCAAATCATTTAATAGGATGAGAGCATTTATCCAGACTTTCTGGACAGTCATTATTTGATTATTTCAAATAATTGACAAAAAATTGAATAAAAATAACCTGAGAGTTATTTTCTTAATTACTCTATAAGCCTGTTTTGCATTTTTAAAGCAAATTATTTTATAAAAAATTGGTGCAAAAATATTCCAAAAAAATTAAATTATACAGATTTTTTGGACACACTTTAGTAAATTCTATTTAATTTATTGAATCTTAATTTTTAGTTTCAATTTCTGGAATTTTCTCTTCTGCTCTTTGTATGTCATCTCTGATTGGTTCCTTCTGTTGGGCTCAACCAATGAGATTAATTCTGGCCATTTACCCTGGTCCTCCTTTTAATAGCCTAATTTACAAGAAATAAGTGTCCCACTTCAGAGGGCTGTAGAATTCGTTCTATTGGTCCAAATGAGATAAAATTTGAACTACTGATAAATCAAATGATGCGCTTCACGGTTATTAAATAAAAAATTTGAGTACAAATATTCACCAATAGATAGCGCTTTAACATAAATAATATTTATTTGTGTATGAAAAATGTGAAACATCATGTGCATTACATCGCATGCCTATTAGCATTATTGGCCAGAATCTATGCCAGATTTGAAGGACAGCTATTCGGCGCCATGTTCTTGATATTCCGACATACTCACTCCATTCAGCTGTGGAAAATATGGTTCTGCTGTTAGACTACGTTGATGAACATGAAGGGGGACATATTGAACAGTTGTAATGCTACTTTATTATGTTATTTCACATTGGTAAAGCATATGAAATGTTATTATGTGTATTACAGCGCCATCTATCGGCGGATTTTTGTACTAAAATATTTTATTTAATAAATGTCAAGCACATCATTTGAATTATTGGTCCATATTTTATCTCATTTGGACCAATAGAACGCATTCTACAGCCCTCTGAAGTGGGAAAATTATTTCTTGCTAACCCTGTATATTATTATATAAAATTTATGGTTAGTCTCATTCTAAAGGAATGCAGTGTCCGGCATTCCATATTTCGGATGTTCTTTTGTGGTAAGAGGTTCTTCTTTCATTTACATGTAGAATTGCTGCATGAATATTGCTGTTCCGAAATTATTTTAAAGAATTTAATTGCCTGATGGATTTAAATTGCTATCTATGGTTGGTTTATTAGAATTTTTGGCGTCAACTACTAAGGTCATTTTGCGCCTTTTACACAAGTTATATCTGCACGCAGCCCGGGACAAACACAAACATCCATGCCCACGGCGGGATTCGAACCCACGACCAGGCGGACTCGAGATCTAGAAAGCCTACGCCCTAGGGCTCTCCGCCACCTGGCCAGTCATTTATGGATATCCTAGATAATGTTATCAGGGAAAGGGTTGGTTTATTTTCCGAACTTGTGTTTATGAAGTGATATTCTCTTTATACTAATTCAAAATTTAGCATCTGATTTTTAATTGAATTAAAAATCAAAGAAAAATAAATTTAAGATTTAATAAAAAAATCAAATTACTCCGAAGATATTAATTAAAATTTAGAGTTTTTAATTTAATGAAGAAACATTTCGGTAAAATAAAATGCAGTTGTATAGTTCAATTTAGATAATGGAAAATGATAGTGCCCCTCCAGAAAATTGTTTGCTCATAATCAAATTAAAAAGTATAAGAGAAAACAAGAGGACATGTTTATACTGCAAGAACACAGTTTACAAGGGGAGGACATCTTTTAATCATGTAAAAATAGCGCGTACGAATTGTATAGAAACAGGAATTGTCACAGGATAATTTGCAAGAAAAAGGAAGTGTGGGCGGCTACGTTAGCTTCGGCCAACAAGAAGATGCCTCACTTAATTCGCTGATGCGTTCTGCTTTTAATCCTTTGTTAAATGACCACAAGCCGTCTGACACGAGCAAAGCTCCTTTGACGCTGAAAAAGTGTGGTAGAAAATCTTAGTTTAATTATGAAAGAACGCTCTAATCGAAATCAGGGGTGGCTCATGCTATCGCTATTTTGTCAGTTACTTTCAGCTTTGTTATTGTTGTTGTTTATAATTTTTAATCCATTACATCCACTTTGTATCAACTAATACGAAGTAGCTAATATCTATTTTGTTTGCCATATCGATCAGACGACTGGTCATTGACTTAGCCAGGTTTTGTAGTGTTTTAAGGGGTATATCATTCCCTGCTTGCTTAATTGCACTTTTAATGTCATTTACAGTAATAAACTGCTTTCCGTTTGAATATACGCTTACCAACACTTCAGCTTATAGATTCTCATTCGGGAGTACAGAATTGGGAGTCCGTGATATCACAGCCACGGTTCAGTTGACAAGGCATGGTGAATGGGGGCATTAGCGTGCTGAAAAACAATATTCTTTCCATTTGTCTTTTAATGAAAGTAGGTAATTACCTAACATGTCCTGATAGTCATCTAGTCTTGATTTTGCGCAAACAGATGCAGCATTCGATTTTCCGTGCGTAGAGAAAGCCGCTCAAATGACAACGAGTCCTCTTTCCTGTACACGTCTCGAAAAGTAGCTCTGTCTCAAATCATACCAATAGAATATGATACCATCGAGTCCGTCTAGATGAAACTTTTTTCCCTCACTAAAGGTGACATGATTCCACATATTGGAATTCCCAACGTATAGCTTTGTAAAGGTCAACCTAGTCTCCTCTTGTTTCATGGATAAGGTTAGCTTTGACTTCGTTTTTAGGTAAACATGATTCTTGGAAGCATGAAATAAGCGACGTGTTGTTCTAGTTGCCACTTGAAGGTTGAGGGATGACGTAATTCTGGAAGATATTGCTTCAGCGAGGGTAGACGCCATTCGGAGGATGAGATGGCCTTCCCTCTGATTTGTCTCTTGCAGAAATCAGAGATGGCCTTCCCTTATGAGAGTACTTACCATAACCGTCAGGATCAATCATCAAATTAAGGACAACGGTTTTGGATTTGCCAGTTAACGCAGCATACAGATGAAGACTGTTATGCAGAACCTTCCATACAGTTGTATACGGCATCTGTAACCGTAAAGCTGCTTGTCTGGTTGATTTTCTCGGACTGCGAGTAAACATTTGTTGGACGCGATCAGCATCTTCCTGTAGCAATCTCTTTCACTTTTTCCGCAGTTTTATAAACTGTAATTTGTGCTTGTGTTTCACTGGTTAATATTGTACCCCGTCGCATGCTGAACTTGTATAATAGAAATAACAGATTATATACTATCGACATGTAAAGACAAACATTCAAACTTTTAGCGTAACATTCCAATCTTCCGAAGGTGGTCTTATATTCAGCCGGCTCAATGGTCGAAAGGGTTAAGGCGCAGGTCTTTCGCTCTCGAAAGCAGCGAGTCGCGTGTTCGAATCCCGCCGAGGGCATGGATGTTTGTGTTTGTCCCTTTCATCATGCGGAAGGCAACGGGAAACCACCGCTTTATCACTTTTCCTTAGAAAACCGTGAATGGATAGTATATGTCCACACACAAATTGATTTCGACTTGATGGAACTCAACAACAACATTTATATTCAACTGCTCCGAAAAACAACGCTTCCTTTTATTTAACTTGTTTAGAATGATTATTTCGTTTCAGACAACATCGTTTCTAATTGTATTATATTCAAAATGATTTTTCAAACAAGGCAGTATTTAACATTGTAGCTGGTCCTATAATTTCTCCAGGACTGTATGACTAATTTTTTTTAAATTACTAAATTTGAAGTTTCATGGTGCCATTCTTTAAAACCTTCTTGAAATGAAAACGTTTGTTCAAATTCTCTGCAACTGCTGTCAAATTATATTTCTTTCTTAAATAAAATATTTCCCCAGAAGTACGCATAAGATTGCTCACAAAGTATTGGTAATTGAAAGATTCTTCTAGATGGCTGAAGAAATGCGAATAACAAATTTTTTTCACTTATGCACTCTAGATTATCTCCTGTTCATCCTCTGATTCGAGTGTGTGTATGTGAGTGTGGGCTGATTATATAAAGGCGATGCTACTTTGGGATCATTTCAATATGCCGATGTAATCCTATAGCCCTTGTTTCTTATGAAAATGGATAATTTGGAAATATAATAAAATCTTGCAAACATTCCAAGGAGGAGCTTTAGCTGTGAAGCCAAAATACGTACATTTAGTAACAAGAAATTAATCCCCCAAGTCGGGTAAGGCAAGTAGCGGGCCCTGCGGTCATAAATCTTTACCTTTTTATCTGCAGTTTTTACCCCCCTCCCAAGTTTTATAATCAAAAAATTGATTTTCTCGAACACGACATTGTAGAAAATGTAAAAGAGCTCTATCTTCTTTCCTTTCTCATCATTTCCGAACGGATGACATATCACATGCCATATGTTGCCATAGTTTTCAAGACCACGTGACTGCCACTTTACATACCTAAGTACCACATAGATCACTTGGTCCCCTCTAACTCCCAGCCCCGTATTTCCGACCCCAGTGGGCCAATCAAAACCAAACTAAATAGTGAAGGTACTCATACCCATAGTAGGCTACATTCTGAATTTCAATCTTCTACCTTAAAAAATTCAGAAATTAAGTAGGGGACGCGGACGGACAGACGAACATTGTGAAACCATAAGTAGCTCCATTCTTCTGCTACTTAATAATATAAATTAGAAGCACTTCCGCTATTTAATAATATAGATTATGAACACTTCAGCAATCGTGCGTCGACAATACTTAAAAGATAAACAGAAAGTGACACTACATTCATTCTTAACGAATCGATTGTTATATGACATGCCATATCTTGTTATTCTTTATGGTCACTGTTTTAGATCGTGAATTCGACTTGAAGGGGTCCACGAAAAATCCTGAAAAGTTGAAACAGCCGAGCGTAGACATTGATGGTCATATTTCTGAAAACAGAATTTGAAAAACTTAATTCGTTATCAAGTTATCGTGCAAACGGCGGAAGGCCGGATAAACGTATAGACCAAGCGTGCATCCTTATAAATTGCTTTTTGCTAAAGCTCTTAATAATGCATGCACTCAGGCCCGGCGGAAACAAATAATCTTGTAATTTACAGAATAATATTTAAAGACGTAATTCATATCAAATTTCACAACATACTTCAGGAGGATTATTAATTTTATTCTTAGACATTAAGATTTCTGCTTATTATCACTCGTTACTATTTCGGTTCCATATCGTTAACTTAAAATTTAATATAATATTATACAAAATATCTCGTGTGATCTTTTTCAGAAATGGTGCCATAAAAATTACTTTATCGATTATCCGGTTGAAATGCCTGCTGCTTTAAGGGTACTGCAGTTTATTGTTTGGCCGGGTTATTGGAAGCATTCACCGTGTGGAGATGGAAAAACGAGAGATAACGCCAGCTTCGTAATCCCGATAAAAATGGCCGGAAATGCATGCTCTTTAGGATAACGCCATAAGATTAGCATCGCTGAAAATTTTCGCACTTTTTATTTAACCTTTCGTTTGAAGGAAAAATTTAAAAAAGGAAAATAATTTTTATTCTCTAACGATTAACCGTATTCATTCATTTTCCCTCTTCAGTCGTTTGATTTCATTTTAAGATAACGTTTCATTATAAAGCCTAAAGTGATTCAACTTGATCTATATGGAATTTTACATATTCAATTTGATTTATATAAGATATAAAATTTCGTGCAGTTAGTGCTTGCTAAAATTTTTATTATACAATTAATTCCAAAAACTTAGACAATTATGAGGAATTAAAACCTAACTTATTATGAGGAATAAAGTGATAATTCGTATTCCATCGGCCTTCGCTTTATTCGTATATAAAAATTAATTCATTAATTCATGTGTTAAATACTGGGAAATTATTTGTAGCACTCTTAACATCGATTATCATCTCACTATAGAACAATTAATTACAATAAGTTTCACGGCTTTAATGAATTCTGCTTGAGGTTTTCATTTGAACAGACGTTAATCTTCGCATAACCTGATTTTTTTCAGATTTTTTTAAAAATATTCTAATTCCTTAACCAAAGTTATATCTGACACTAATAATAGGAGATATGTCTAGTTAATTTCAAAAATGTTATATCTGACATTAATATGTCTAGTTAATTTCAAAAATGTTACCAACAATAGAGAGTTTGCGAAAGCGAATTTTCAAATTTTAGTACTCAAATATGAAAACTACCGGAATTGGCTGTATAGAGATAGAAGGCTTTACGTAATCTAACAAAACATTCATGTAGGATATTTATCAAGCACTCTTCTAATAGCAGAGGTCAAGGAAATCTATAGAGCAATTGAAGGTCTTGGGGCATTAACAAAACACGCCACACTTTTAACTAATCTAAAACATTTATATTTAAATTTGATGGGATTATATATTTACTCTACAATCTTAGAACATTTTAGCAGCATAATTCAGTAGTGAATTCTGTTAA
This sequence comes from Rhysida immarginata, assembly GCA_023313115.1. Lineage (NCBI taxonomy): Eukaryota > Metazoa > Arthropoda > Chilopoda > Scolopendromorpha > Scolopendridae > Rhysida > Rhysida immarginata. The sequence continues at coordinate 915,976 of JAHWFO010026271.1, forward strand.
TGGCCAATATTTGATTTATGTATACTAAAATACAATAATGGCTTATCTTGTTGATGACTCAAGCTCTTCAATTAATTATTAAACTTACGATCAAAAGAACTAATAGAAAAAATATTTGAAGAACTTTCAAATTATTTTTACATTTTATTTAAATCAAACTTAAATAATTTAAAACACTTACGTTTCGATATTGAGATGCCACGCTTAAATCGTGAATGTCACGAAAAGTATCGTTCACGAAAATCTTAATAACGTCAAAACTATTAATGATAGAAAAATGAATGATATTGCTAGTTCGAACACCTTTGCTATCTGCAGTTAACAAGATAAAACGTCTCCAATTCGCACAGGATCACAAGGATTGGACAGATGAGTATCGGAATAAAGTCATGTGGTCTGATGAACCACGTTTTCAGCTGCATCATGCAGATAACAGAATGAGAATTTGACGGAAACTGCATGAAAGCATGAACCCCACATGAATGAGTAGAATCCTTCAAACTCATGGGGGCAGTTATGGTTTGGGGCATGTTTTCCTGGCATGATATGGGTTCTTTAATTTGTGTAGAAAAACATCTGAATATCAGAACATACTTAAGTATTCATCTAATACTTAAGTATCATTGCTGATCAAGTTCATGCAATCACGTTGATGGTATATCCCAATGGAGATTGCTTCTTCCAACGTGACAATGCGCCATGCCACGCTACTCATATTTTGCGTTGTTTGCTTCAAATAATTGTTTTTGCTACTGAATATATGCTTTAACCCGTATGTTGATTCGATAATTGAAAATGATAGTAAGGCAAGATTGTTTCGACGCCACGAACGACGACGAACCTGGCTTAGATGGCCCCCATAATGACCAATCTCAATCCAATTGAGCATTTGTGGGAGAAAGTTGAAAGACCCGTCAGACAGGTGGTTCCAAAACCAACAAATTTCACACAACAGGACAGTGTTATTCATCAGGCGAAGACTGTTATGACAGCCTATAAGAAGCAGGGAAAGACATCATCTGCAAAGCACAACACTGGCCGAAAGTCGAAGCTCACTGATAGACAGAAGGGGTTTGAAGCGGATTGTGGCCAGAAAGCACAAGACAACAGCATTCATGGTGTCAGATTCCTCGCATCACTTTTCAACATCTCGTAGAGTAAATGCGAATCGCCGCAGTATTGAAGGCAGAAGGTGGCCCAACGAAGTACTGATGAGGTGGTCATAATAATCTGGCCACTCAGTGTATATTCATCCTAAAATGACGATATCTGATATGGAAATCAGTGGATGAAGAGCTCATAATGCTGCTTCTATCAATAATACTGGTAGTAACCCTACGGCATATTTCTATATATAAAGGATCACAAGCCTCTTGTCGTGTTATCCTTGATAAAGCCGGGAATAAATGGCGAAATAGTTGGAAACTATGTTGTCCCTCTGTTATTCTATTAAGGTTACTAGCAATATTATTGATATGGAAATGTTGTTTTTTAGTGCGATAATGAAATATTCAACAACTAGACCAGTCAGTGACAACATGGAGGTGGATACTGATATTGCAATTATGAAAGTTAGCATTATCAGTGCAGATGGTACATTAAATTTATACGCTCTTAGCTTTATGAAGAAACATTTTAATTTACCATCGAATAACCTATTACATTGGGTGGCAGTACTATAAATTTGATGTTTGCACGAAATATTGATTCTAGTCTGTTGCCATTTCTAATATACTTCTCTTATCACTGACCGGTGATTTGTAAGTTGAGAAAGCCATGAAGGTTTAGTTGAAAATTTATGATGAATTGCAAGTACGTTTTTTGTTTAAACATTTTATATCAGAAATTAAATTTTTTAAATTGTGTTGCACAACGTTCTGTCTTATTCGCTATGTGGCCTCAAGACGTATTCTACGATTTAACTTGCGGCCGTGTCCCAACACAGCACCGTAATTTTTTTTTAAATTGAGGATGACGCCTTACAATGCAGATAATGGAAGAACACGTCCGCAATCTGGACTCGAACCAGGGACAACGAATGTCGGTCTTGTTGTTGCAACCAATAGAGTTACCTAACCAATTTCCTTTTTATATCTTAATTAAATTTTAAAAATTAGAAGAATAGTATGTGAATATACCGTGTTCGCACTCAAGAATGACCGCGTAATGGGCTCTGTGATTGGTTAAGTCATATCACATTATTTACATCATGAAGGATCGTGCATAATAATATAGTCCGTTTTGAAATGACTTCAGTAGAAACTTGGACTAATTTAAAAAGATTAATTTAATACTAATTAAACTTAATTTCCAGAAATTAAAGGATTAATATAACTCTCAATATAGTACCAATTAAATTTTCCATTATCACATTTCGCCTGGAGAAACGGTGTACGTTCGCGTTCACGCTCATTTCATGGATGGATGGATGGCGCGGGGTGAGATGCCCGAAATTAAATCAACCAATCACAGAGCCCATTATGCGGTCACTCTTGAGTGCGAAAAAAATAGATTAAAATATATGAGACAGAAGAACAAAGTTACCTTAATACAGGGTATCCCACAAATGAGTCCCTGATTTTAAGAGTAAATATCTCGGAAACGGACATCGATAGAAGAATGAAACAAGTAGTATGATATTTCGAAAGCCGTATACGGAAGTTTCAAATTTAGTTATAAATTAGTTACAAATGTTGCCGACAGGTGGCACAGTACGTAGCATACTCAAAACTTCATTCTTTGTTTGCGCCATCTCTGTGTTCGAAAATGGCCCAGCGGGGAGAATGATTCAACATACGCTTTGAAGATTGTAAATTTTTTCATGTTAATTTTCTGTAGTCACCGATAGACGAAGTTATTAATCCATTTCTATAACTACTGATTCTGATTTCTAGTAAAGCACTAGATAATATTATCTAATGCTTTAATTTCTAGAACACCTGCAACCGCGTTTCGTTGAATCTTTAAACACGCTTTGTACCGAAAAACCCATCATTGTAAGAAGGGATCACCGAAATGTTTAGTTAGTTTCATGTCGTCTAATGTCCCCAGAAAAGTCGGTGCTTATATTTTACCTTAAAGCTAATCATACAATTGCAATTCTGCAGTACATACAGTAGTAGCGAGGTTAAAGCTTTTGTTTAACACCTGGAAATTAATTGTTCAGAACTGTAATAATAATTTACAGCAGACCTTTGGGAGCGTTATTCCTTCAATCGAAAAACGTGGAAAAGAAGACAAATGGAGGAAACTGCTGCAATTCTCAACTCCAGAACACATGGCAGAATTGAGAAAAGACAACAAAGGAGTTGGTGCAGTCCTCACAATAGTTGTTACGCAAGTGATAATAAGCCAGCGTGTGCTCATGCGCTCTTGCGATAAAAGAGAAATTATAAACTCCAGAAGAAAGGACTCCAGAAGAAAAGAGTAGCCCTTCCTCATATGTAGCTAAATATGAAATTCTCATATATTTTATACATGCTGGAACGTTAACGGTTCTTTTAATACGTGCTGGAACGTGATTTAGAAAATTATTTGTATTTGTGAATTCAGTAATGTTTAAATTATCGATAATTCTCTGCAAAAATGGCGAATTTAATGAAGAATATGAAAACATTCTTATTTGGATAGAATAGCAAACGCAAACAGTGGAAGTGAATGCACGCAACTAAAATCCCAACCAACCACTGAACTGGAAGCAAGTGGCTTCTGTGGGGTAAAGTTTTATGCTGCAACGTCCACAAAGTTCCACCAATGGATTCAATGTGAAAAATTCCTTACATGAGTACTGTATAGGTGCATCAACTAAATGCACGTTTAAATGTGTAAAATGCGCTATAAGTTGATAATAAAATTAAATTCAGAGACTTTAATTCTTTCAAATACACATTTTAAGCAGGGCACTTTACCTTCACTTAGGATAAAGTGGCTCATAAGAGGGGTCATGCGTTTTATTTATTTTTTTCAAATTATACCTTAAAACGACGTAGCCTTTTATAAAAATAATACACCTGTATATCTCTATGATAAAAATTTTCCCTCTTTTTATATGAATTTTTTTATTAGCCAATTTGCTTGAAATGAGCCATTTTCGCCCGACTTACTGTTTAGGCAGTGCGCTTAAACCAGAAAAATATAGACAAAAGTATGCATATTTGCATTATAGATGGCTCTCATGATCTCTAGTTTATTTCAGGCATTTCGATTTTCTTTTGCCAATAGTTACTAGATATACTTTAATTTGAATTGTTTGGCGATATTAAAGACGTGTACGAGCACCAAGGCTCTGTTTACTTGAGAAAGTTTCAAGCATTTGTAGAGGAGAAGGATTGGGAATAAAGGAAGGCAAAAGTTTGCTTTTCTAATTAAAATTTTTTTGATTACGTTCGACTTAAATTTCATTGAAGCCCTTCCATTCAAGCGTCGAGTCGGAGATGAGCGAAAATTAGTATGCCTGGGGAATAAGGGAAAAAATTAAAAACCCTAGATATGTAAACATCAAATTAAAAGGGCAAAATGCAATAATTTTCATTGGGTTTACCATCTACCAAAAGAGTAATAATTTATAAATTTTCAATTAATGTTTCAAATTTAGTTAATTGAGAATTTTCAAAGTAATAAACATGTAACTACTTTATATTATAGATGAATGCACTTCAAACACGAATACCCAGCAAAAATGAGAGAATTTAACAAATAATTTGCTAGGTAATTGTTGATAATGTGTCTGAAATTTTAGAATTGTCGATTTCCAATAAAGGGATATCTCATAATTGAAGATACATGTGCTTGTTTAGCTTTTTCAAATTAAGTTTAAGGTTTTAAAGTATTATCTAAAAATAAGAGTATAATCCTCGAAGGGTGGGGGGGAGAAGAATATAATTTTCAGCGAATATTTCTTTTATAACCAAAGTAATCATGATATTAAATAAAATCTTGTAAACATTCCAAGGAGGAGCTTTAGCAGTGAAGCAGAAATACATTTATACATTTATTAAAAATAAATTAACCCCCCCACTCACCCCGAGTAGGGTGAGGGAAATAGCAGATCCTGCGGTCATCTATTTTCACCCCTTTATCTGCACTTTTTGCCTCTCCCCAAGTTTTTTAATCAAAAAAATTAATTTTCTCGAACGTAATATGTATAAAATGTAAAAAACCTTATTATCTTCTTTCCTTTTTCATCATTTCCGAAGGTATGATATATAACATGCCATATGTTGCCATAGTTCTAAGGACCAAGTGACTGCCACCCCCGCAAATCCGACCCCAATGGAACAAATAGGGCTAAACTTCATAACAATGTAGATCTTGCCTAGAGGAATCTGGATACTGAATTTCATGCTTTTACGTACTAAATAGCACATAGATATGTTGTCCTCTCTGAATCTCACCCCCGTAATTCCGATCCCAGTGTACCAATCAAAACCAAACTAAATAGTGCAGATGGACATGCCCATAGGAAGCTACATTCCGAATTTCAACCTTCTACCTCAAAAAGTGTAGAAATTATGAAAGACTGACATAATAAAACCAATAAGTTGATCCATTCTTCCGCTACTTAATAATTTAGACCAATGACGTATATTAAAGATAAACTCCGAATCCTATTGTTAACAGCGGCAAAAAGTGAAGCAAATTGAGCCATGACAGTTCTGGGTAGGAGTGAGCCGTGGAGTAATTAGCTGTCTGGCTGCTTTGTTTTTGAAGATTTTGGGCCCGAGGAATAATTAATTCAAAACCATTCCTCAAAGTTGTTCTGCATGGTAACAACTGTATAAACAGACACAAAAAAGGATCAGTAATCATTTTCCACAAGCATAAATCAAAAATACGTAACTAAAATGAAAATCCGTAACTGAAAGACGATCGAAACGAAATTGAAATTGAAACCATGATCGAAAAATTGTTTATAAAATAGAATAAAATACTTCAAATACAAAGTAAACGGAAAGATAAACTTATCAGTCCGTGATCGGCATGTGAAAGAATTATTAATCAGCTACTCTCATGTTTAGCCATGTGTTTTGCATCATCTTCACTCACTTTCGGCCATGACAGTTCTGGGTATGGAGCTTCCCAATTTGCTTCAAGTAACAACAATTGCTTCGGAGTCTATCTTTAATATATGAACACGGAGTAATATTACTCTCTTATTCTGTGCTATGAGCACTTGAGCAATCGTGCGTCGACAAAGCGATATCACGTGCGCGCGCCGATGTCAATAATGCTTAAAAGATGAACAGAAAGTAATATATTGCTTCTTGACAAATCGATTTTATATGACATGCCAGTATCTTTGAATTCTTTACACTCACTGTTTTAGCACGTGAATTGGACTTGAAGGGGTCCACGAAAAATTCTGAAATGTTGATACGGCCGAGATAAGGCTTTGTTGGTCATATTTCTGAAAACAGAATTTGAAAAAGTTAATCCGTTTTCAAGTTATCGTACGGACGGACGGATGGACGGACGGCCGGATAAACGTACAGACTAAGGGCGCATTCTTATAAGTAGCTTTTATGCTAAAGCTCCTAATAAAGATAAAAAATGAAAAAAAATGCTTCATTTTTCAAATTACTTTCAAAAGTTGAGGGGAAAATGCTAATGACAAAAAACATCGTGCGAAATCTCGGCTAATTTTTGGAGGAGGGAAAAAATCGATGACGAATTAACAGACATGCACTCGATGAAGAAATTTAAGATGGAATTTCAAAATTTAAATTAATCATAGTCAAACTGGCAATAAAATTGTAGTTTCCCGTAAGAATAAAACTCTTGTTCTATTTGAATTTTAGATATACGAGGTGCTACCAAAATTTCCGAAAACGTACCGTACACCTTAATTTTCGCTGTCACCTCAAAGCAGTCACCTCCGGGACGTAAGCAACGATCCCTTTTTCCCATATTTGGAAGCACTCCTGGAAGTCCGATTCCACTTGAATATCTTCAATGGAGTCAAAACGTCTCCCCTTCAGTTTAGGGAAGAGGTGGAATTCGCAGGGGGCTAGGTCAGGAGAGTAGAGAGAGTGAGGGACTGCTGGTATGTTGTTTTTTGCACAACCAATTTCGACTATCATTAATTTTACATTACACTCATTCATGACAAATCATTCCATGATATATATTGTATAAGTATAAGTATATATATAAGTTGTTTGGTATATTACATGCCATATTTTAGAACTGAAAGTTCCAATGGACCATAATAGTTCCACTAAACCCCAGGAATTCCTTCACAACCAGCAAGGTGTGTGCGGGCGGTTGTCAAGGTGGAGCAACCAGTCTTTGTTCTACCACATTTCGGGCAGTTTACGCGAAATTTTCTTTCAATCTCTCTTTAAAACTTACAATAAAACTTCTTGTTGACAGTCTGACAGTCTGACCAATCTTCTGATTTGGAAATTTGCAAAAGCATGAGAACACGTTGCAACACGAACAGCAATAACTCAAAAGGAAATCCGCCTAGGATTATGAAATTTGGCAGAGTAGCAGATAAAAGGCGCACAAGGAGGCATCTAGCGAGAAATTCTCGGAAAATTAGCACCTCGTATTATCATATAGCTGAAGCGATATCGATATAGTTACCCGACTGAGGACAGTAAATTACACTGATCGATTCGAATATTTTCATAAGCCCGCTTCACTGCTACAAATTTGCCTAGTTATTTTTTTAAATAATGTCACCGAGAGAATTATTTCAAATAGCAGCCTCGTCAAAAAAGGATTATTACTTCATTGGTATGAAACTGAACTTGTTGTGTTTTCGAACCAGTAAAATTTCGAACTTTTTTTTTTCTTATGCCATACCATTTCTCCTTTCTTCGCGTATATTCAGGTCAAATTTCAGGTCATTCTGACCAGTGGTTCTTTTCTGTAAGTGAACGTAATAATTTTGCTAGAAATAAAAATTACATTCTCACCACGAACACCTGTCAGGAGCATAATCATTATCCTGAAGTACGATAACAATAACACCACTCCGTAGTTCTTTTGAAAATTTTAATTTTTGTATTTTTGTATTTTTGTATTTTTCAATGAGTAATTAATAAGGGCAGGATAGTAGTGCGTGTTTTAATGAGATCATTATAGTCCAATGGAAATTTTTAATGCTAAGATATGGCATATACAACAATAATATTGTACAACATGAAAAATGTCCTTTAGATGAAATTTGTGTTTCTTGTATATGTTTGACTGAAAATAATGAATCTGTAATTGTTTTTTGTTAACCACGCACTATTTTCCATAAAATCCACATTTTATCTTTTTACGTATCGATATTATAGCACATATAGAAGCGCTATGCGACCAGTTCCTCATTCTGAAGATCTCCCTATACATACAGCTCCAAATAAATATACTGTTGATTCAGACGAAGACACCTCCGATGACCCAAACCATCAAGATCATGACTTTCAACCATCTACATTTATGGCATGTTCGTATCATGAAATTACACAGGCAGAGCTTAACGATGGAATGGAAGTATGCTTGCTGATTATTGCTGGTCTGTTTCAGGGACACACCAACAGATGCCTACAAGAGGAAACAGCCAAAAAATCATTCTAGTGTTTGTGTTTTCTATAATCAAGCCTCTGTTACATCTCTCTGAGAAGTGGGTCTCCTTCAAAAACGGTACGTGATGGACCATTTTGGTGTTGATATATGAATCAAGTACCTTTAGTTAATATAGAATCATAGTTTCATCTAAAGGACAGGAAAAAAGTTCAAATTTGTTATACAGTGTAATAAGGTGATACAAAATGCTTGTCGCACTGCTGTACGGATAATAATCAGTACTCATCATCATCAAGAATACAGATTTAAAGCTTCTTTCTCCACCCATCCCCTATCATGTGCATGTCTTCAAGTTGATGTACGAATCGCCCGACTTCAAACAATCCAACAAGTTGATTCTTCTTCCTCTGGAGTGTTTCCTTTAACTATACCTTCAGATCCATATTGCCAACATAAATGCGATACTATCGGTTCGTTGTAATAAAACGATCAAGTTCCTAGTACCATCCAATAAAAAGTTATAACATCACAAAATGTTATTCTCTGACGGAAATCCTGTATATAAAACAACTCGTAACCATGTGTGAAGAATGAATATAACGATTAATTAATGATTGGCCGAGTTCGTTGCATTTACAAGCTATCTTTTATCCCTGATAGGAAGAGAGAAGTTTCTTAAATATTTAAGTTGACCCGTCCATCTGAGATGTTTGGGCAAATTATTTCTAAAACACAAATTATTTTTATTAAATAAAAAGTTTATTTCTATGCAAACCGGAATTAGCTGAGGAGATAGAGGCGGTACTAAACCATAGGATTTCATATATAATCAAAGGATCCCAAACATCCTAAATCTACAGTGAATTCATCGATATTATTTGCTTTACCTTAACAAAATCTAACCGAAGCTCAGAGATAAATTCAACTTGTAACTGAAAGACTTTTCCGTGGCCTCCATATCCTAGATTTGGTTCATAATAGACAAGAAAATAACAGAACTTCAATTATCTAATCAAAATTATTTACAATAATAAATCTTAATAGTTTTGATTAAAGCTACTTTCGGCATCCTATTTTGCTTCTCTTTAAACCTTTGTAAGTGGATTCGTTATCTATCTAGTACATGAAAGGGCATGAGGAAGGACGTCAAGCTTTCGTGCGTGTGGTTGACATCTTTAGACATGAACAGAATTAACGTCACTGATAACCTGCTTTTGACAGATTTTAAATCGAAGCACTTGCAAGCTAATATTTTTATTGGTATTCTGTCTCCTCATTCGTATGGTTTATGTACAATCCTTTATCTTTTAATTTTTGCTAAACTTTATTTTTATTTTTATTATTACTTTTAATATCTGTCATCCACTTTGTGTACGACTATGTTTAACTTATTATTATTGTGTACGGCACGAAAGAAAAAAGAAACTGGCGCATATGTAAATGAAAAAAAAACCTCGTTCAACCAATCAGAAACGGACTGGAAACGGGGTATTATTAATTCTTGGCATCTTGATTCATTTGCTAACTCGAAAACTAAGAAATTGCTAAAAATATGTGGATAGTAATTATGTAAAACTTAAAACTAAATAAAGACTCTTTAACCACAACGAAGTATAAGTTGAAAAGATACAACCTGATAATACTGGAAGCGCTTTTTTTCGAATGTTTTGCATTCATCATTCAGCAGACTAAGAGAGAACCTCAATAGAACGAGCAGAGTAAGAGAGAACCTTGATAGAACCAGAAGATATCCACATTCATTTCAATAATCGACAGAGCAGTCAATCTCCCCCTTAGCCATTCGACCTTCAAAAAAGAAGTCTCTTTAATATATAATATTGGTATAAAAAACGGCTATAACACTCGTACTATAACAGATCTGCTTAAGAAGAGGAAAGTCAAAAAGTTCATCGAGGACACCACCACCTTCAAGAAGAATAAATTCAAAGGAAAAACTATTTCTCTGCCATATAATAAGTTTTTAATTAAAGGTCTAAATTCAGTATTTAAAGCTTTTAACATTTTCCTCTCTTACAGCAATCCAAACCAAATAAGGCACCTATTACCTTATCCCAAAGACAAGAGCGTGATCCCAAAGCTAATTTGTTTAAACCTATCAGGTAATCATAATAAATATTGTTCGGCAATAAAACATGCGCTGTTCTCAAGGTCTGCATTGCCGTGGAGCAGAAAGACCTTGATTCCTCTCTCGCAATCAAAATTTTGATGGCTTAATCCAATCCCTATACTCATGCTCATTTTAATATAACGGCGAAAAATACCAAGTCTATGAAAAATATTCATCATTTTCAGAAGGTATTGATGATAACTCCATGACGCAAAAAGAAAAAAAAACCGAAAGTTTGTTATTGATGATAATTCCATGATGCAAAAAGAAAAAAAATAAACAAAAGATTGAAATGGTCAGTGAGGATCCTGAGATCGTTTATGCGTACGAAGAAGACTTTACGACGCGGGACAGCCGGCACATCCCTTCCGACATGGAACAACGGACGCAATGCAGGGCATGTAAGGGCCTACCATGCGAGAGGAAAGTGAGTGAAGCAATTGCTGAAACAACGCATTTTCTCATGCAATGTGCTGCCGTAAACAGATGTCCGGTGCTGAACACTCTTGACGCTACTGTTTAACGTAGGGAAAGGAAAGACAGGAAGTTTACTTGCCGTGAGCTAAGGACAGTTGTTTCTCGCATTTGAAAACAGGCACACTGGAAGAGTTTGGACCCAGACGTTTTCGACTTTCGACTAAATTCATTAAGAAGAATGAAAAGGAAATTTTTGCTCGAGTTGAGTATGCAAATATGCTTACAAAATTAAAAGGCGTGCTATCTTGCCACCTTCACCAAGTCCGTCTAACTAAGGACTATATTACTTGTGATTTCTACAATGAAAATCATTTTTTATGCCATAATGTATAATTAAATTCTTAATATAGCTCATTACTGTATCCAAGAAAATTTTCGACGATTTCATTAATTATTGCAATCCGTTACTCCTTTATTCTTTCTTTTTTTTACACAGGGATTGCAATAATTTTAAAAGATACAATATTTTTATTGTAAATAATTATTACTTTGTGGAGTTTCAATATTTACAGATTGTAATTGTTGCATTTGTAATTTATTTTGTCTTTAACAATTTTTGTAATTAATGCTATTATTTATTTTTTGTCACAATTACACTCTAATACATACTTTCCCTCGCGACTAATTTCCTCGATCACGAGTAGTTATGTCGCCTTATTGTTGGTGATTTTTCATTTTTTTCTTCTGCAGACTTCCTCCAATCTTTTCCGCATAAACACACCTATCTCCACAGCTATCACCTCCGCCTCTTGTGCAGTAATGGAGCCCGATTCTTTCTTCCATTCCATCGGCCACACAATCTTCCATAGTAAACCAATGATGCCTACTTCATAACCTATCCATGTGAAATGTATATTCGTAGATCTTCAGCCCTGCTTAGAATCGCTTTCAGTTTTTTAACTGCGTTTTTGATTAAGTATGATAGAACGTTTCTTTTACTTGTCAACGAAATTTGTTGACCGTTTAACCGG
>JAHWFO010026271.1:948071-986302 GCA_023313115.1 Rhysida immarginata
TAAAACTTTTAATCGGACGTATGCGCATTTCGGCAGCCACGCTGCCTTCTTCAGCGTACACAAGGATTTTGATGTTCATCTGAACAGGTTTGTCTGTTCTGATCAAAATCCTTGTGTACGCTGAAGAAGGCAGCGCGGCTGCCGAAATGCGCATACGTCCGATTAAAAGTTTTATGTGGATCAGTGGTTTCCTGTTATTTTTATTGAAGTTCGTTCACAGTGTCCGGCTCAAGTTCTCTCTTAGAAAAGAGATAGCTTTTCTCTGCGTTATTCTTATGAGTCATTCTACATGAAATGAGACAACTAAAAACACTACATTTTTATAATAGGTTCAAACTTTTTTTTATACATTCCCTACATCAAAATAAGTAATCGCAGTGTGTCGATTTTGATCTAATAAAATTTCTTACAAAAAATATTCGCAGAAATTGGCCGGTTAAGGTGTTCTATAAACACATGATTCTCTGAAACTGTACGTCATACAGTATAAATTGGTAGCTCATTTTAAAGCTTAAAATATGGGTTTTTAAACTAGATAATTTCAGATATAATTGAAATTAAAGAAAACATTTTTAATATGATTTTAACATTAATTATGAAAATAATCAGTTAAAACAACATGTTAAAAATCTCTAAAAATGCTAGCATATTTCTTGAGATTTGTTCTAATGGTCACCCAAGTTTCAAGTTGGAATTCCTCTTAGAAGTTTAGAAAATACATGTTAAATGATGTAATGTAATTAAAAGTGTTAGCTGCTCATTACATGATCGTCGCTTCAAGGATGTCGCCTGAGCGATTATTGTATTCCTGCTCCTACTTACACATCAAAGCAGCGCACCTGACCTGATAAATAATTTAATACTGATTGAACTATTTAGAATTCCATCCTGTAATTTCGTAGTGTTATGCAATGTATATGAGGGAATTAATCTCTATTTTTTAAATAATTTTAGAGCATTGTTTTCAAGTTAATACGAGGATGGATCAGAAAAAAAAGGTTACAAAGGTAATAAAAAATTATTTGTCAATACTAGATAGAGAATACAAAAGGGAATTAAGAAGCATTCTTGCTGATCACATTTCCACGTAATCATCAAATCATTTCAGGCTTCTTTCTGAACGCAGGGCCAACTTGTTTAATCTGGCTTGGTAGATCACGTCCCTCTGCAGGTGTTTTCATATCACTACCCATTGACGCAATTGCACGCACAGTTACTTGTCGATCATTTTCAATCATTTCTTCAAAGTGTACCGTGTTGATTTTTCTCGATAAAGAACTTGGACGGCCGCTGCTCTATTGCGATTTTCCACATTCTCTCTGCCCGATTGAAAAGAGCGACAGCATTTCGCTAGATGTTGTCTGCTCATTGCTTCTTCAACATAAACTTCTACGATTTGATTGTGGCCCATAAGAAAGAAATCACGGCTCGCACTTCCAAGCAAGACCACTTTTCTAAACATCTTGCCATTTCAATTCATGTCCGCAATGGCGCAATTGGTTGCGTGTTGGCGGTCTGAGCCACAGGTTCCTGGTTCGAATCCAGGCTGTGGAATTTTCTACTTGGTCGTAGGTTCGAATCCCGCCGTGTACATGGATGTTTGTTTGTCCCGGGCTGCATACAGATATAACTTGTGTAAAAAGGCGCAAAATGACCTTAGTAGTCGACGCCAGAAATTCTAATAAACCAACCATCAACCATTTCAATCGCTCTATCACATCTGCGAACTAGCACTAATTACCCACACAACCGCTGTAAGACAACTAGCACCATCTGTCTCCACTCTGGAGAAAAATATTTTCTCCACAATTATTACTTTTCAAATGCTGCTGCTTGTAACTAGTTCGTTTAATAAAGTAAAAAATAAACTAACGATTCAGAAAATTAGAATACGTAATTTATTGGTTCAAAATATTAGAATACGTGAACAAACTAACAAATAAACATTCATTAACGCCTACTGGCATTCTTGAAACTGGTATCAGTTTTTTTGGATCCATCCTCGTATATGATTTTATAAAATTAAAATTCATTTTCCCCTCCTATTTTATTTTAAACTCTAATTTATAAAGTAAATTAAAGAAAAAAAGGTGATTCGTTTTAGTTTCAATTTGACATATAGACAATTTCCTACGACGAATATAACCAGAGATATGCTTCGTTTTATATGATGAGATGCGCGAAATGTTGATAAATTTGATAATTAATTACAACTAAAATATATACTTATCTGGCAAATGAAACTATGCATGTCTTATATTTTATCCACTAGAATACACTGATAATGTTTAAGAAAAATCGGAAACCCTAAGATCAATTATCACCCGATATTATCTGATTTGACGTGGAATGACTCATATGTGACACATAAATATTTAATTCTTAGCAAAGTATCTCGGCATAGCTTAAATTTGTTTTGGATACATTCTTAATAGCTTTAAACAATAGACAAACATTTTCTTCGGTGAAACCATAAATCAAATCAAATTTTTGGTAAAGAATAACATTCATATCATTCAATATTGTTTTAAGGTCTTTTTTCTCTCCACCCTACTCGATTGAAACCCATTTAAATCATGTCGATCCTGCGGTGAGCGTGGCCGAGCAGCGACCGTGGCACGACATCGGTTCGACAGCGTCCAGACTCTAAGTGACAGTGACAGGCAGCGGCAAACGCGGTGTCGTGGTATCGTTGGTGGAGAAACCTTCGAAAATCTGTCTATGATGAGAAAATAGATGGAAATCACTTTTACCGAGAGACTCGTGGTGGAAGGGAACGAAGACGACGAGAAAAAAGATCTAAATTGACAGATCGAAATGAACTGTCACAGAAAAAGCTTCTATGTGTTGGTAGAAGACCGAAGCCACAGATAGATATGGTTGGAATGATGAAATAAAAATATAAAGAGTAAAGTTTCTTGATGGGTAATAAGCACAGTGACAGTTTATAGATTTTTCCATTGTGAAACGTAGACTTTTGATGATATTATCTGTGTATAGAATGCGTAAAATGAACAATGAACTCGAAAATATGTTTCCAAAGAAAGAAACAAAAGCTGAAAAAACTTTTACTCAACTGCAGAGACCTGTGCCGAAATTTTTTATGCAAGTAAGGAAATAATTAACCCTTAATTTTTAAAACTTATGAATGCTTTTAAAAAAAATAGCAAAATTTTGATTTAACATGCAGAGGTAATTTCGTTATTACTTATTGACATAGCAAAAGGAACTAATTGAAATTGAAATGATATGAAATTACTTTAAGCTTATAAAATTACTTTACCGAGCCCGTGGGCGTAAGATCTGATGTATTCCGAAGCTACAGGTTAGAATGTCGCTTTAGGCAGGATATTGTTTGTCTGATTTTAACTGAAACTCACCCTTATAAATGGATAACCTATTATCCAGTGTCACGTGCTAATAAGTCAGAAGATAAAAATATAGAAGCGGTTATTAATAAGTTAGGCCTAGTTGAATTTAATTATTAACTAGCTTTGAGCGAACTTCAAGTACCACAGAGTACAGTGCAAAAAGTGATATAAAATCTTAAAAATTATTTGCGTATTAAGTGCAAATTGTTCAGACATTACATTCAAATGATCGTCCAAGATGTGACATATTTGATAACAAAATTTTACAACGGAGTGATGCAATGATGACCAGCTGAATCAGCCGAATGTTTTACAATCCTTGGGCTTTCAACTTTATTTCAGTCTAAACAGAACATTATTATAGTGAACAATTTCTTATATTAATTATTTTTTCACGCACTTCAGTTTCAACTGACTTTCAACTTTAAACGCGTTTTTCCCGGGCTCTATTATTTTCGCGTGACAACTCAAAAATAATATGTTGATTGCTGACTACACTGTATGATCAAAACGTTTAGAGACGCCCTTCATAAATGATGGAATGTGCCAAATGTCGCATGACAATATTAAGCAAATTATTTAAATAGCATCACATACCTTCCGACACATATCTGCTTCGTATTATTAAGATTTGGGTCGTTCAAAAGAGCTTAGCGACTTCCAATGTGGACCCAACATAAGATGCCACAAGTGCCACCAAGTCAGCCGGTGCTTCAGAAGTCCACCGTTCTTCAAATGCCCCGTACAACTATAGGCAATGTGATTGCGAAGTGAAGACCCAGGGAGCAACAACAGTGCAACCATGAGCTGCCAGACCCAAAAAAATGACAGATAGAGATCGTCGAATGCTTGCACGTGTGACCCGGAGCAATCGAAGATCTTCTACTGAAATGATTGCTATAGAGTTCAGAAATTCTGCTTCCTGTGTTGCTACCACAATCACCATTCGTCGGGAATTCCATTCCCTGGGTTTTCACGGTCGTGCTGCCGCTCACAAACATTTGCTCACTGACAACAATTTCAATTTGCTCAGGTGAAGTTTGGAGTAGTGTAAAATTCGCAGAAACTGAAGCATGGGACAATGGAAACGTGTCCTTTGGACTGATGGATCACGGTACACACTCTGGGAATCAGATGAACGAAGTTGCGTTGGGCGTATGCCTGTAGAATGTTTCCTACCTGAGTATGTGGTGAAGTTTGGAGGCGATGGCATCATGACATGGGGTTCTTTTTCATGGTTCGTACTAGGCCAGCTATTGCTTATCGAGATACTCTGGACAAATGTACACTGCCAACAATGTGGGAACAATTCGGGAATCGGCAGTTTCTATATCAACATAACAATGCTCCGTGCCATAAAGTAATGTATACGACTGGTTCCAAGAAAACGGAGTTAAAGAAATGGATTGGCCTGCTCAGAGCCCCGATCTCAATCCCGTTGAACCCATGTGGGATGAATTGGAACGCCGACTAAGAGACAGACCACGCCGTTCTTCACCCGTGGGTGAACTAACCGGTACTATGAGGCAGAACTGGAGGGAATTTCCAATTCTTACTATCAAAAGCTAGTGAAAAGTCTTCCTCGGAGGATGGAGGCGGTCAGTAGAGCAAAAGGGGTTGCCACCAATTACTAATTCCTTTGTCTGAAGCCTGTGACGCAGAAATGCTAGTGTCCCTAAACTTTTGATCACATAATGTATTTCATCTACGAAGAGTAGAACGCCTTGTAGATTCAAAAACATCGAATCGTGGGCCGGTAATCATATATATCATTTACCCAAATGTTGAAGATAAATATCGGGAAAACGAATCTGCATTTCTCAAAACGATAAGCCCAGAGCAGAGGTAGAGATCACATGCCGATGAGGATTCCGAAACTGAGTGGTTAGGGAATAGAAATATGTATGGATAAAATTCCTGAACAAGTATAAAGTTCATAGTTCCAATCCATCTTTCTAATTATGAAGCTATGTCGTAAATTAGCAATCTTCTTCAAAATATGCCTTTATTCCCAAAGGGAATACACCAACGGTTGGAGCTGTATCCGAAAGAGAACGGGGCTATGTAAACAGTTGAGTAATCTCTTCAGAATTATTTCATATGAGAAGAATTAAGTATTAAGGATAATTAGTGCTTGAAATGGCTTATACGCAATAAAAATTTGAAAAGGCACAATAACGAGAAGCAATATAATTACTGGGTAATTTTGGAAAAAATTGTAGACTCAGGAAACTCCGTTGGCTTGTTCGTTACCGTAGATTCGTTTTTGAGCTGGAGGTTTGCAGTATCAGCTGAAATACTGCGCTGCCTCTTCGTATCCGCTGACGTGGAAGAATGATTAGAGAGAACAGGAAAACCGGAATAATAAAGATATTATCAGCTCATCTCTTTTTTGCAATTTAACTTTTTATTGAATCGTTCTTGTAGAAGACAGTAATGGTTAAAAGATTGCAGCAATTCATCAATTCATCGACAATCCTGGTTTCGGGGCGAAAGAAGTCGTACTGGAGCATGCCGCTGGACTGCCTCTCTGAGAAGACTCCGGGATATCTCTTTCTCTGAATAGCTCCTTGTTCTCTGCCCTTGTCGCCAGACTGCACCCGCTATTTACTAGACTCACTGGGCGCGAATTTATATCTTCTCGCGCGGGCGAAATCTCGCTGATGAAAAATTTCTTTTCACTCCCGTGAGTCCGCTAGGAAAACTCCACGCTGTAAACTATATTTGGGTGAGAACCAAATTTTTAAGAATATTTTAAGTGTAAAGAGGAGGCCGTGGTCTGGTGGGCTTTCACTGAAACAACTTCTGTGATGTTAAGCAACATCAGGCACGGCTAGTCACTGGATGGGTGAACATCCGTAATTCACGATCTTCACCCCCCCCCCCCCGGCTGCTGTGACCATCAATACAGCAGTCGTTAATCCAGGTTCATCCAGGGACCCAACTCGTCGGCTTCTAGCCATACAGCCCTGGATGGACGTATTGGATTATCAGTACTAATAAAAAAAATACATATTTATAAATGTATATTTATAAAGAAAAAAGATTATTGAAAAGGTTTTCTGTTTACAAAAAAATATAAATTTACGAAACAATTTGCAGTTTTCTTTTAAACCAATTTAAATTTCTTATTAAGTATTAATTCAGAAGCGTATTTCAGAGGACTGAGACAGTTAAAAATTGAACAATTTTGATCTTCAGCTCCTCTTCGAGTTACCGTTCCTCCACGATCTGTTGTGTTCAATGTGATCGACAATGGTCCGTCATCGCACTTTCCGTTGTTACAAATTTCTGCGAAGCATTGCAAGGGAGATATTGCTCCACACCTTTTCGCACATTTTCCAAAAGGGTTTCAGCGTTGTAGGTCGACGGTTACAAGCTCTTTTTAAAGAGACCAAAGCCACAGAATTCTAAGTGTGAGACATCTAATGACTTAATCTCTGATTCCACTTGCCTAGTAAGCCATTGAAGAACGTGCGATGTGGCTCGACGTCTTATCCATGTGAATAAGTATTTGGTGAACGTCTGTACCGTAGAATGAGGGAATTTCTTGATAAAAGGGTCTATTACTTTATGATGACATTAGGCGTAGTTGTGTTTGACGTTATAAGCCATCTTATTCAACCCGAGCTTACGACGAGCACAATATGTACTGTCGGGTGCAAAAAGGTTTTCACCTGCTCCGTAGGAACTGAGCTTACCGGATGTCGATCGGTTGCAAAATCAGGTACTTTTACTAAGAGTCAAGGCAGATTAGACTGGACCTGTCTCTTTTGAATATAAATAGAGGAGCTGGTATATGCTTGAGATGTGTTATTTACGTGATCAACTATGACTTAAGTCTAAACTTTTTTGCACCCGACTGTACTGACCACCAAAAAGCCTTTGGAAAACTTCTCCTTGCATTACTTGATGAAAATAGGTCGCCCAATGCCATATTTGTAATGATAACGAATAGCTTATGAATACAGCTTATTAGTGTTATCGAGGTGTATCCAATCTTTATCTATGGTGATTATCCATTGCCATCTGTCATATGTTAAATACCGGTCGTAAAGTTTTTTGGCATTGATGAACATTTGCGGATATGCCGTCCTGACACACGTGACCACTCCCAGGTCATAATTTCAGATTTTCTGGAAAATGCGTTCTTTGAGACATTTTTGGTTTTTTGGTCATGTGGCGTTGTATATGTGGTACAGAATTTTTGGAGCGCCATTGCTTTCATGCTTTCATAAATGTTTCTGGTTCATTTATCATTTCAACCCTTTTCTGAAGTGTAAGCTGTTTGTTCCTCTGAATAATAGTGCTGATGGTCTTTTACTTACGACGAGACCTTTGCCCCTTGCACTTTTGAATTGTTAGGGACTAACTTAATCCTTTGTTGGAATGGGCGCGTAAATACCCTTCCCGAAGCGTGTTCAATTTTGCCATCATATTAGGCATATCCTTGTCATCTAACTGTTTAGACGTATTCTACAATACATGTGCTTTAAGGCGCGTGCAATTCTCACGCATGATATAGTTTCAAGGAATCGTCCAAGAAGATCAAAATCGTTTTTTGTTAACTGTGTCAAACCTTCGCGCGATTTTGAGATAATAGCGTGAATGGATGAACCTCTCTTTTATGTTGAACATATTGAAGTAATGCCTCGAGATGTATGTCCTTTCACAAAAATAAAATTGTAAAGGTAAATAAAGATAAGAAAGACTAGAATGAGTAAGTTTCAAAAAGGCAAATATGCTTTTTTCATAAAAATGCACTTAGTTTGGGGTTTGTCATAATTGTTTTAAGCCCCTCAATTGTACACATCCCAATTTGAAAATTACATTCCATGAACTTTTGAGTTTAGTGAATGCACACCTGCAAGGTGTCTGATTGAATTGCAAAGCATTGTAAGATGAGTTCTCAAACCGAGTACAATTGATAAGTTCTCAAAACCTGATAAAGCTCTATCATTCAGCCCAACTGGTAGAGGCATCGGCCATGATAGTCGAGGTTCCTGGTTCGAACCCAGGTCGCAGAATTTTTCCTTCCATTTTTCGACAGAAAAATTAATACTCTATCATTCTTTTCGGCAATGTATCATTAAGAATAAATAATTTTCTTTTGCATTTGACTAAAATTAAAATAACATAAAAATACATGAATGAGCACTTCGCTATTAAAGTAAACATAATACTCCATTTATTATAAAACTTTAATATCCAGAGAGATTTTAACTTTAACAATAAATTTTAATATCATGCACTCAATACTTCTAATTGCTATATCGGATCTGTTTAATAACCGTTATAAACTACAATATTTATTCAGTCATCACTTCATCTGTCAATATTCAAATCAATAAATGCATATTCATTTTCAAGCATTTCTCTTTCATAGAATATACACTGTCTACCCAAAAGTAATCGGACACTTTCAATTTTAGACGTTTTGTCGAATATCTAGAAAAATACTGGACGAATTATCCTGAAACTTTAGGGGTGTAAAGAGCCTGTTACATCTCATATATTACAGCGAAAGTTTTGTTCCAAAGGCATATAGGGGACCAGCAACAAATTGAACAAAAAAAATAATGTTTGGGATCAGCCTGTAAAAAATAATGCTTGAAATGCTTTGTAGCTGTAGCATATGATTATGAGGCTTCTTTTACTTATCTGTGTTCATTTGTATGAGAATAGCACGTACATACATGAAAATATAAAAAGGTTCCTTTAAAAATTTCAAAATGTTTTCTTAAGTTTTTTGTTTATAACATGCAGGGTTTTCAATCCAATGCAATGCCATTTTCAGGAAATTTTTTATACCTCGTATATACTTTTTTGATTTTTTAATGTTTTTCATTTAATAAGCATTTTGAGATGTTATCGGTGCTGTTTGCAATGTGGATGTTTACTGCTTGGAAGATTTTGTGATAGGATAAATTTCGGGTGCAAATGAATTTTGCCCATGTTTTTGTTTGCGGGGATGTTGGTGATTTGTTTGTGAATTTTTTTCTGATTTTGGGAAATTCTCTTCGTGACTTTGCTAAGGAAGTTTGGCTATATCCATTGCATGTAGCTGTTTGTTTTATAGCGTTCATTTAATTTCCTTTTTCTTTATCTGTTAGTGGAATCTTAAGCATTCTGTTTATTAGGGGAAAAAATGCTGCTTGTTGATGTTGAATTGAGTATGTTGAGCTCTTTTGGATTAGGGATGATGTTGGTTTTCTGTATATGTTGAAGGTGAATTGGTTGAGCGGAATGTTATTGAGTTATCAGTTTCTGTTTCTATGATAAATTTTAGGCTATCGTTAATGTTGCTAAATACATTTATTAGGTTACTGATGGCTATTACTTCATCGGCTTGTATGTTTGTGTACATGTCTTTGATGTCTAGAGAGCAAAGTAAGATCTATTGGGATACTTGATAATTTTAATGAGGCCAGTTAAATGTTGACGGTTTTCCATATACAGGGTGTTTTTGAATTGAGTACAGATTTTTGGGAGATGATAGAAAAGGTCCTTAGAAGTATTTTTTGTCATATGAACATGGGGTCCCCGCAGCTCCGTTTACTTACAATACTGCATTGAACAATCAAATGACACCGGGACGCAGTGTGCGTAGGTAGGCCTAGATTATTTTATTTTTAATAATTAACACAAGCAATCTACTGTAAGACTTTTACAGTAATTGTTCGAAATGACCGCCATTTGCTTCATAGCACAATTCGCAACGCCTTATGATGGATTGATGTAC
The DNA here is from genome assembly GCA_023313115.1 of Rhysida immarginata. Taxonomy (NCBI): domain Eukaryota; kingdom Metazoa; phylum Arthropoda; class Chilopoda; order Scolopendromorpha; family Scolopendridae; genus Rhysida; species Rhysida immarginata. Next base: position 958,185 of record JAHWFO010026271.1, read on the forward strand.
GCGTGGAAACAGTTGATTTGCACGGTCGCTGATGTCACCTGCTGCCGCGACAACACGAGCCGCCAATTCTTCTTCTGTATCTACGGGTTCGGAGTACACCATTGATTTTATGCTTCCCCATAAAAAAAAATCCATCGGTGTGAGATCTGGCGATCTCGGTGGCCAAGCAACTGCGTCCCGGTGTCATTTGATTGTTCAATGCAGTATTATAAGTAAACGAAGCTGCGGGGACCCCATGTTCATATGACAAAAAATACTTCTAAGGACCTCTTCTATCATCTCCCAAAAAATCTGTACTCAATTCAAAAACACCCTGTATAGACCATAGAAAAAGCATTGAAGATGACTATAGATGAAACAGGCATGCTAAATTCATCATATAGTAAATGTTGAGAAACGAAACCATCAATTAAATAAATATATTACAGTTAATGACTTTTTTTCATGAAAACACTTCGTTTAAACGAATTCAAATTCTTTGCAATTGTTTACTTCTGCCTACAGCTTTTCCACTTCCATTATTAGCCACCGCTAAAAAAAACTCGGAAACTTTGTAGATCAATACCTGTTTTTCTCTTTTCCTGAAACCATTTTCGTTAAGGTACTCCCGAGAAAAGAAGAAGAACCTGAAATAAGAAGGGAAAAAACAAACCATGATGACCTTAGGAGATCTTGGAAAGAAGTTAGCCTCTCTTGAAAATGTGCATTAAGCGATTGCACCGACTGTCAAAAAGTCTAGACGCTAATGCCCGAGTGAAATCTGTTTTGATGGAAAAATTACTTTAAAGGGATTAAGTTAGCTTATATTTCTAGAATTCTTTGTATTTCTCTTAAATGGCGAAAATTTGAATTTCTTGCTTGGAATTATTATAGGAATTTGTAGATATGTAATTTAAAGGTATTAAAATCTTTGTATTCAATGCTGGATAAAAAAGGTAAAATCTAGAGAGTTGAGGTAGTTAATATTGAACGATTTTGACCTACAGCTTCTCCTCGAGATATCGTTCGTCCGCCATCTGTTGTATTCATTGTGATATTCCTTGTTATGAGAAATGGCAGGCCATCGCAGTTTCCATTGTAGCATTGAAGATCATTGCTTCACACATTTCTTCGCACACTTTCCAGAGGCTTCTTAGCGTTGCAGGTCGACGTTTTCCAAACACTCTTTTAAGAAGAAAACCTTTATCTTAACTTTTCTATTATAATTTATAAAAGGTTTCTGCTTAAAATATTTAATATATTACAGAGTCCGTCAAAAAATATATACACTCTTTATCAGACTGTATTGGGATAACATGCGCTGTATGGAGCTGATGAAGAGGTCTTCTATTAACAGGATGGCACGCCATCACACAACCACCTAGTCGCACGAGCTTTCCTGGATGACAATTTGCAGGGACATGGGATTGACGAAGACTGCCCCTTTGAGTTTCTTCCACAATCGCCAGATCTAACACCTATGGACTTTTGACGTAGAATACGTCTTACGTTTCGATACTGGGATGCCACGCTTAAATCGTGAATGTCACGAAAAGTGTTGATCACGAAAACCTTAATAACGTCAAAATTATTAATGATAGAAAAATGAATGATATTGCATTCGATAGTATATAAAACAAAGCATGCTATAGACTTTGACCAACATCGTGCTGACGCCATCGGCTGATGCAATCGAAGTACAAAGTTGAGTCAGAAAATCTGCTCTCTGGCGGAGATTAATTTAGTCTAGCTCCGGCTTCCTTTGTGATAACACGACATTTTAGGTGTCATTTATTTTATCTTTTTCTGCTTTATAAAATAGCTTAAAAATTAAACCTCAATATTTAATAGTAGCTAAGATATCGGCCTTCAAATTGTGTAAATTTTGAAAAAATTACAGAGTTTCCAAGTTTATGCATAATAAATACCAGAAAAATTATAGAAAACGTCACAAGTAAACAGATCGAAAGATGGGGAATCCATGAAGACCCAGATGTCCGGGCTCAGCAGAAACGACTGAAAGTTGACACGTGGCGCCGCCAAAGTGAACTATAGCCCGATACGAATGCGCCAATAACGTCCACTGCTCGGTTCGACGCAAATAACTTATCTGATGATATAAACGTTTCAACACCGAGTGATCAAAATCCAACCCATGGAAGTCTATAATGAGCCATAACCGTCAACATTAGCAGCATCTTCATCAAATGCGATTTATGTACGGAGCGACATATATGCGAAAGTTTGAGACACAGAATTCATATTTCCCTCTATATTTATAAACAATGAATTTTGATATTCGTATAATGTTTGTGACAGATTTTGTTTTGAGAAGGACTTGAAGCACCCACGTAACAGAAGTGTGATATCTTAGCTTCATCACTTTCACCAGTCCTGTGTGAAAGATTTCATGCTGTGTAATCATTATAGAACCAATTTAAACTATTCAAAAATATTATGTTATAAGTTATAGGAGAGCAGGCGTTTTTGCAATTTTTTGAAACGTTAACTCTTTAACGAATGTGAACCTATACTGACAGACTGGTCTAACTATAGACGACTGATTGACGCTGGTATCAATGATATTTGTATTGGTAAAGCGTTGTACAATGGTGTAATGAGATCTATACTAGGAAGTATTTACTCTGAGTGGCCAGATTATTATGACCACTTGATGTTTGTAGGCAAATTAGCTATGATTTCGCGCTGAAGTTGCTAAAGAGCCGGACTAGTGTAAATAGGCAAGCACGTTGTTTACCACGACATTGGAAGTGATTAGTTTCAGAAGATTATAGATAAACGACGCGATTTAGCAGCCTTTGATGATTGTTGGCGCTGGGAGCCATGGAGTTAATATCAGCGAAACGGCTGCATTCGTTAATTGTTCAAGAGCAGCTGCTATTAAATTGTTACAAACTGGACTGTCTGCCGGAAAACTGGGTCTGAACGTGCCAGTTGTGGTCGTCAACGACTAGTGAATGTTCGGGCAGAAAGGAGAGTGGCAAGACTGGTACAAGACAACAGAAGGGCAACAGCGCATCAAGTTACTGCAGATCTTTATCAGGGATCCTGTCAAATGATCTCTGAACGCACTGTTCGCCATACACTACATACTATGGAATATGGGAGCCGAAGGCCACCTTTGCTATCTGCAGTTAACAAGATAAAAAGTCTCCAATTCGCACAGGAACACAAGGGTTGGACAGGTGAGTATCGGCATAAAGTGATGTGGTCTGATGAACCACGTTTTCAGCTGCCTCATGCAGATAACAGAATGAGAATTTGACGGAATCTGCATGAAAGCATGGATCCCACATGCATGAGTATAATCCTTCAAACGTGGGGGGCAGTTATGGTTTGGGGCATGTTTTTTGGCATGATATGTGTCTTTTAATTTGAGTAGAAAAACGTCTGAATATCAGAACATACCTAAGTATTCATCTAATACCTAAGTATCTTTGCTGATCAAGTTCAAGTTCTTCTTCCAACGTGACAATGCGCCATGCCTCGCTACTCGTATTTTGCGTTATTTGCTTCAAAAAATTGTTTTTACTTCTGAATGTATGCTTTAACCCGTATGTTGATTCGATAATTGAAAAATGATAGTAAGGCGAGATTGTTTCGATCGCCACGAACGACGACCCATAATGAACCTGGCTTAGATGGCCCCCATAATGACCAATCTCAATCCAATTGAGCGTTTGTGGGAGAAAGTTGAAAGAGCAATCAGACAGACAGTCCCCAAACCAACAAATTTCACACAACAGGACAGTGCTATTCATCAGGCAAAGACTGTTATGACAGCCTATAAGAAGCAGGGAAAGACATCATCTGCAAAGCACAACATTGGCCGAAAGTCGAAGCTCACTGATAGAGACAGAAGGGGTTTGAAGCGGATTGTGGCCAGAAAGCACAAGACAACAGCATTCATGGTGTTAGATTCCTCGCATCACCTTTCTGTATCTCGTGGAGTATACGCGAATCCCCGCAGTATTGAAGCAGAAGGTGGCCCAACGAAGTACTGATGTATATTCATAATAATCTGGCCATTCAGTGTATATTCATCCTAAAGTGACGATTTCTGATATGGAAATGTTGTTTTTTAGTGCGATAATGAAATATTCATCAAGAATAGACCAGTCAGTGACAACATGGAGGTGGATACTGATATTGCAATTATGAAAGTTAGCATTATCAATGTAGATGGTGCATTACATTTATACGCTCTTAGCTTTATGAAGAAACATTTCAACTTAGATTGCAAACCCATCGAGTCACCTATTACATTAGATGGCAGTGCTATAAATTTGATGTTTGCACGAAATTTTGATTCTTGTCTGTTGCCATTTCTAACGTACTTCTCTTATCATTGACCGGTGATTTGTAAGTTGAGAATGCCATAAAGGTTTAGTTGATGAATTGCAAGTACATTTTTTGTTTGAACATTTTATATCAGAAATTAAATTTTTTAAGTTGTGTTGCACACAGTTCTTTCTTATTCGCCAAGTGGCCTCAAGACGTATTCTACGATTTAACTAGCGGCCGTGTCCCAACACAGCACCGTAAAATTTGTTTCTTATGTGGAACTGTGAAAGATCAAGTCTAGCGACGTAAGCCGCGCACGCCGGAGGAGCTTCGGCAGGAGATTACAGCGGCATGTGCAGTGATCTCCATTGTAAAAATGACCGACGTAGCCGCGGCGACCGCTCGTCGTTCCGTTATGTGTCTGGCCGCCAACACCCAACATTTTGAACATCTAAAGTAACCACTTCCTTAACTGAAAACGTACTACATGTGTGATCAGTATTTAAATGTTTTCGTTCCTTAAAGTATTATACATTTTGACGAACTCTGTATATTCCTCGTTGTTTTACTTAAACTCTTTTAAGAAGTACACAGTCACAGGTGAAGCGTCTGTGGACTTAACAGGGATGGATGAAAAGGAGGATCATCTCGATTCCAGTTCCTTTTTCTTTTTTCCTCATTGTAGCCCATTGAAGACCGTAAGATGTGTCTCGACCCTTATGCATGTGTGCTCGATAAGCGTCTGTACCTACAGAGGGGTTATTTCTTGATGGCAAATTAGGATCATTAACTTCTGTTGGAAGTAGGCCGAGTTTACTTTAACATTAGTAGCTATCTTGTGGAGCCTGAGCACAATATGCACCTGCAACCGTAAACCCTTTGGAAACCTTCTCTTTGCATTGATAGATAAAGTGTCCGTCCTTTGCCATTTTTATGACAGTAATGAATAGTTGTAGCTCGCGGCTTATTGGTGTCATCGAGGTATACACAGCCTTCATCTAGGTTGCTACTGTTCATAAATATTTCTGGCTTTCAAATGTGTCTTTCTGTCAATCAAGAGCGTCAGCCTTATACCAACACTGCAGCTTCAGGTTTTCTCGAATGTGGCGCTGTGTAGATGGGTTTTCTAAGGACGCCAATAGTCAAGCTCTCCTTCACGTTGGCTATGTTGCGGGTAGACTGAGTTGTGTTTCTGGATCATTTATCACTACGACTCCGTCCTGAGGTAGAAGATGTTGGTTCCTCTGAATAGCATTAAGGAATACTGAAACCTGTGTTGTAAAGGTGCATATGTAGTCTTCCCAAAACGTTTTCAATTTTACCATTATGTTTAGCTTACCCTTGTTAGCTAACTGCGAAGATTTTTCTACAGTGCACGTGCTTTTGAGCGTGTGCAGTCTTCATGCATTATATACTCAAGAGGAATCATGCAAGTCAACCCTCTGTAGTATGGCGGCCCATCTCTTGTTGAAAAAAAGATTCATCATTTCCATGAAGTTCATATGTAAGAAATAGACTGCATCGCTAATGTTTTTATACAATTTTCGGTGGACTGGTCAATTCAAGCTTATACAGGGTTTGGACAAAATAATATGAACACCTTTGATTTTAGGCGTTTTATCGAATATCTAGAAAAATACTTGACAACTTATCCTTAAATTTCAGGGGTGAAAATAACCTGTTATACCTCATATATTTCAGCGAAGGTTTTTTCCCGAAGGCAAATAGGGGACCAGCAACTAAATGAAAAAATATTTGGAATGCTTGAAATGCGTTCAGTCTGTAGCATATGATTATGAAACTTTCTTTACTTATCTGTGTTCAATTGTATGAGAATAGCACGTATATTCATGGAGATGTAAAAGTTTCTTAAAAAAATAGAATTTTTTTTCGAAAGTTTATACCATGCAATGCCATTTTCAGGAAACTTGACAGACAGCAGTAGAGACAACACCCTGCAAAGAGAATATAAAAATAATAATTATTTGATGAAATATAGGTATTTTTACTAAATAAGGTTTAACTGCACATGCGCAAGCGTTACCAAAATGTCTTTTGCATAATTTATTAGCCAAATGTATAGAACTGCACTTATAAACAGCCCAAGCAAACATCGTGAAAATTCAGAAAGATATCGTTGATAGAATGAGTTAAATTTCAGTTGGTCTCAAGAGTAAACAGAACGATAAAAGGTTTTCTCCGAATTTTAGAGTCATAAGAGCGAAAGGCGGGCCTAAAACATATTGGCTTCATATAAGCCTAAGGAGAAAAAATGGATACTGATATCCGGTCCAAAATAAAAAATTTTAAGAAAACCCTATCGTTTTGTTACTTTTGAGAGCAACTGAAATTCAACTCATTCTATCAACGATATCTTTCTGAATTTTCACGATGTTTGCTTGGGCTATTTACAAGAGTAGTTCTATAAATTTGACTAATAAGTTATGCAAAAGACACTTTGGTAACGCTTGCGCATGCGCAGATAAACCTTATTTAGTAAAAATGCCCATATTTCATCAAATAATTATTATTTTTATATTCTGATGTTAGGGTGTTGTCTCTACTGTAATGTGTCAAGTTTCTTGTAAATGGCATTGCATTGGGTTGAAATCCTTGCATGTTATAAACAAACAACTTACGAAAAAATTTCGATTTTTTTTTAAAGAAATCTTTATATCTCCACGAATATAGGTGGTGTTAATCTCATACAAATGAACACAGATAAGTACAAGAAGCCTCAAAATCATATGCTACAGCTACAATGCATTTCACGCATTAATTTTTACAGGGCGATTCCAAACATCATTTTTTTTTGTTAAATTTGTTGCTGAGAAGTGGGAATACACTGATGAATAAAGACATGATGCAAAAAAGACAAACCTCTTGTCCACAAACGTTTTAATGGGCGAATACGTATTTCATGATCTCAGTGAATTTTTTGCGTTGAATAATGATCTCAAAGAGATCGAAATACGTATTCGCCCATTAAAACGTTTGTGGACAAGAGGTTTGTCTTTTTGCATCAAATTTGTTGCTGTTCCCCTATTTGTCTTCGAGATAAAACCTTCGCTGATATATTTGAGGTGTAATATGCTCGTTACACTCCTGAGGCTTCAGGATAATTCGTCAATTATTTTTCTATATATTTGACAAAACGTCTAAAATCAAAGATGTTCATATTATTTTGCCTTACCCCTGTAACTGTCAAAAGATTATAATTTGCTTTAATATTTTATAGAGAAGTCTGCCTTAGAAAAATGAAACTCAACGCTTTACTTCGGCATCTTTGCGTTCAGCTTTCCTTGAAGAGTATTTCGATGATAACATTTTTCTCGATTCAAGGATCTTCCTTAATATGGACTCCGACTGAACGATTATAAATTACATTGCTGTTGTGCTTTATTCAAGATTCCAAAGCTTCCCCTTACATGTTTTCGCATCAAAACAAGAAATTAATCCCCCGGGAACCGGGGAGGGTATAGGAAAGTAGCGGAAGCCATGAATTCATCTATTCTTACCCCTTTTTGGAGATTTAACCCCTCCCCCAATTTTTTTAATCGAAAAATTAATTTTATCGAACGTAGTATTTAGAAAATGAAAAAGAGCTCTATCTTTTTTGTTTCTCATCATTTCTGATCGAATGTTATTATTAAAATGCAAGAATGTTTATGATCTTTTCGTATTATTAAAATGCAAGAATTTCTTATTCGGACCCTGATGATCAGGTGACTTATGAGTGCCCTGGCCCGTCTCTCGTTGGCCTCGTAATATCTTCACGTTTCAGTTTGAATAAATTTATTTCTCTGTAAGAATTTGTTTCCGTTTATATAAATATATTTTTCTTTTTTTCAGTTGTACTTGTGGTCCTTTCTATGATTGCCTAGTAATGATTAATAATAGTTCAAATAAACTATGTACAAAATAATTAATATGCTGAAATAACAATTATAATATTATTCAGAAAAAGTTCTAAAGTTTAAAAAAAATGTTTTTAGTTATCCAGTTTTTGCTTCCATTTACCAAGTTCTCCCTGACCACAGTATACATTTTAAGAGTTGTTGACACTTGGATTGACACCAAACATTTGAAATAGTCTTAAAAATAACGCTATCCATTTTTCACTCTAAACAAAAGCCGTGGAAAGCGAACAGAGCCAACATACAAACTTTTTTGTCGCTGCACTTTAAAAGCACCCCCTTGAAAATAAGTAAACTTCCCCGCAATAAATCTTAGAAGAAATTGCCCTTTGTCATGAAACGTTTTTATTTCCCTTAGCTAATGCATATCTGCACTTGCAAGTGAGGGGACCTAGGCAATTCTAGACTAAGCTTTGAGAAGCGAGAATCAAAAGATTAAGTCAAATTCATTTACTTGCAAATAGCAACGTATATCAATTTAATTTTCATTCTCCTCCATTGTTATAAAAAGACTTTATCCTATTGTCAGAGTATTAAATGAAATGGGGATTTCAATTTTATTAATCCTTCAACAGACTAAATTATACGAATATTGGGGAGAGTTTTTTTTTCATTATATACAAAAAATTCTCCCCTTTGTTTATTTTTGTACTTTTCCTATAACTAACTTAGTAAATAGAGGGGGAAATAAACCCATCCGGCGAAATGGAATCACATCCAACGGACATGTGAGTAATGATAGTTACACACGCTGTGTCCTAAGGGAATAAATTTATGGTTTTCCAGGAAGTGAGAAAATGGCTGACTCATTCTGCCGTAAACATTGAGATGGAAGAGGGGAAAAGAAAAATAGCTTGCTCCAAAAGGGAGAGTTTCTAAAGAAGGATTGAGATAATACTTTTTGAAAATAGGGAAAAAATGAACGCCTGTTTGAAAAGAAAATTCTCTGAAGGAAATTTTTTTCACTCAACGCCTACAATAACATTCATGGTGCCATCCCATTGTAAATAACGATCAGCAAGGCAATAAGAAATCGATTGGAAACGAATCTTAATTTTTTTGGTAACTAGTGCATATTTTAGGCTGGGTAACTAGTGCATATTTGAAGTGAGCCTCTCAAAAACAAGCACAGCGTGAAATTTAAAACTTTTATTATAAATTGGTAGTACCTATTGGAGTATTAAAATTGCCAAAATATTTTTGATAAATTTGCATTTGTTAAAAAGTTATGAACAAATATTTTTTGGTACTTTTTTTTTAAAAAAAGTCACATCTCAAGCTAATTTTATCAAATGTCTTTGAAATTTTAAAGATAACAAGTAAAACATATATATTTCAGAACAAAACATAAAAGAATGAGAAAAGATTTTACGGTGCTGTGTGGGACACGGCCGCTAGTTAAATCGTATAAAACGTTCGTGACCCAACGCCGTGCGCCGTGTTGGGACACACCGTGTGGACATGGCGAATAGGAAAGAACCTTGTGCAACACAATTTAAAAAATTTAATTTCTGATATAAAATGTTCAAACAAAAACTGTACTTGCAATTCATCATAAATTTTCAACTAAACCTTTATGGCATTCTCAACTTACAAATCACCGGCCAATGATAAGAGAAGTTTGTTAGAAATGGCAACAGACAAAAATCAATAATTCACGCAAACATCATATTTATAGTACTGCCACCCAATGTAATATGGGTGATTCGATGGGTTTGTAATCTAAATTAAAATGTTTCTTCATAAAGCTAAGAGCGTATAAATGTAATGTACCATCTACATTGATAATGCCAACTTTCATAATTGCAATATCAGTATCCACCTCCATGTTGTCACTGACTGGTGTTTTCTTGATGAATATTTCATTATCGCACTGAACAACAACATTTCCGTATCAGATATCGTCACTTTAGGATGAATATACACTGAGTGGCCAGATTAGGATGACCATCCCATCAGTACTTCGTTGAGCCACCTTCTGCCTTCAATACTGCGGCGATTCGCATTTACTCCACGAGATGTTGAAAGGTGATGCGAGGAATCTGACACCATGAATGCTGTTGTCTTGTGCTTTCAGGCCACAATCCGCTTCAAGCCCCTTCTGTCTCTATCTGTTAGCTTAGACTTTCGGCCAGTGTTGTGCTTTGCAGATAATGTCTTTCCCTACTTCTTATAGGCTGTCATAACATTTCTTTGCCTGATGAATAGCACTGTCCTGTTGTGTGAAATTTGTTGGTTTTGGAACCACCTGTCTGATGGCTCTTTCAACTTTCTCCCACAAATGCTCAATTGGATTGAGATTGGTCATTATGGGGGCCATCGAAACAATCTCGCCTTACTATCATTTTCAATTATAGAATTAACATACGGCTTAAAGCGTACATTCAGTAGCAAAAACAATTTTTTGAAGCAAACAACGCAAAATCCGAGTAGAATGCCATGGCGCATTGTCACATTGGAAGAAGCCATCTCCATTAGGATACACAATCAACATGACTGCATGAACTTGACCAGCAAATATACTTAGGTATTAATGAATACTTAGGTATGTTCGGATATTCAGACGTTTTTCTACACAAATTAAAGGACCCATATCATGCCAGAAAAACATACCCCAAATCTTAACTGCCCCCACGAGTTTGAAGGGTCCATGCTTTCATGCAGATTCCGTCAAATTCTCATTCTGTTATCTGCATGATGCAGCTGAAAACGTGATTCATCAGACCACATCACTTTATGCCGATACTCTCCTGTCCAATCCTTGTGTTCCTGTGCGAATTGGAGACGTTTTATTTTCTTAACTGCAGGTAGCAAAGGTGGCCTTCGGCTCCCATATTCCATACTATGCAGTGTATGGTGAATAGTGCGTTCAGAGATCATTTGACAGGATCCCTGATAAAGATCTGCAGTAACCTGATGCGCTGTTACCCTTCTGTTGTCTTGCACTAGTCTTGCCACTCTCCTTTCTGCCCGAACATTCACTAGTCGTTGACGGCCACAACTGGCACTTTCAGACCCAGTTTTCCGGCATACAGTCCAGTCTGTAACAATTTAACAGCAGCTGCTCTTGAACAATTAATGAATGCAGCCGTTTTGCTGATATTAGCTCCATGGCTCCAAGCGCCAACAATCATCAAAGGCTGCTAAATCGTTTATCTATAATCTTCTGAAACAAATCACTTTCAATGTCGTGGTAAACAACCTGCTTGCCTATTTACACTAGTCCGGCTCTTTAGCAACTTCAGCGCGAAATCATAGCTAATTTGCCTACAAACATCAGGTGGTCATAATAATCTGGCCACTCAGAGTAAACACTTCCTAGTATAGATCTTACTACACCATTGTACAACGCTTTAACAATACAAATATCATTTACACCAGCATCAACCAGTCGTCTATAGTTAGACCAGTGTGTCAGTACAGGTTTACATTCGTTAAAGAGTTAATATTTCAAAAAATTGCAAAAACGCCTGCTCTCCTATAACTTATAACACAATATTTTTGAATAGTTTAAATTTGTTCTATGATGATTAAACAGCATAAAATCTTTCGCACAGGACTGATGAAAGTGATGAAGTTAAGATATCACATTTCTGTTACGTGGGTCCTTCTCAAAACAAAATCTATCACAAACATTACACGAATATCCAAATTCATTGTTTATGAATATAGAAGGAAATATGAATTCCGTGTCTCAAATTGTCGCATATATATATCGCCCCGTACATAAATCGCATTTGATGAAAATGCTGCTAATGTTAACGGTTATGGCTCATTATAGACCTCAATCGGTTGGATTTTATTACTAGGTGTTGAAACGTTTATATCATCAGATATGTTATTTGCGTCGAACTGAGCAGTGGAAGTTACAGGCGCATTCGTATCGGGCTATAGTTCACTTTGGCGGCGCCACGTCTCAACTTTCAGTCGTTCCTGCTGACCCCATAGACATTCAACATCGGACATCAGGGTCTTCATGGATTCCCCATCTCTCGATCTGTTTACCTGTGACGTTTTCTATAATTTTTCTGGTATTTATTATGCATAAACATGGAAATTCTGTAATTTTTGCAAAATTTTCACAATTCGAAGGCCGATATCTTAGATACTATTAAATACTGAAGTTTAATTTTTAAGCTATTTTATAAAGCAGAAAAAGATAAAATAAATGACACCTAAAATGTCGTGTTATCACAAAGGAAGCCGGAGCTAGACTAAATTAATCTCCGCCAGAGAGCAGATTTTTCTGACTCAACTTTGTACTTCGATTGCATCATCCGATGACGTCAGCACGAAGTTGGTCAAAGTCTAAAGGATGCTTTGTTTTATATACTATCGAATGCAATATCATAAATTTTTCTATCATTAATATTTTTGACGTTGTTAAGGTGTTCAGGATCAACACTTTTCGTGACATTCACGAATTAAGCGTGGCATCTCAGTGTCGAAACGTAAGGCGTATTCTACGTCAAAAATTTTTTTGTGTAAAAAAAATAAATTTTTAATAAAAAAATGAATATTTTTTAATGTTCTCAATCGATTTCAACAATTTTGAAAAAACACATTGAATATGTATTTATTAACGATTTAGAATTTGAAAAAAAAATTGGTGATCTCTGTTTTTATGCGAATGCCATCAATTTTTGTCAAGCTATTCAATCGTACCACTGGGCTTTTAAGCAAGTAACTCTTCATCTTTCAATATTGACAACAATAGGCAGCTTCCCTGTACAGCAAGAATCATAGCAAGTGCTTAAAACAGTTGCTTTACAGTTGCTTAAAATTTTTCAAGTACCAAAAAATGTATTTGTTTATAACTTTTTAACAAATGCAAAATTTTTAAAAATATTTTGGGAATTTTAATACTCGATTAGGTACTACCAAATTATAATAAAAATTTTAAATTTCACGACATGTTTGTTTTTGAGGGGCCCACTTCAGGAATTCTTATCCGGCTAGTAAAGCATTTGCGTAAACATGAATAACATTCAGCAAAATTCCATTACACAATTATTAGGGCATAGAAATAAGCACTAGATGATATAATTGGTTAAAAAAGTTTAAACAAAATTTACTGAACATAAACAGTGTATCAAAATTGAATTCCCATTAACTCACTTCTCGGCACATATACGTATGAACACAACGATATGAGCTTTGGCTAGTATTGTGCAGAGTGATTCTGATGCCCTTTAACCCATATTTTCCATTATATCTCCCATCAATATACAAAGTGAGACAATTAATAAACGATACTGGAGCAATAGAACAAATACAAATTGTTTAATATTTTGAAGCGTCATCGATGCTTGGGGAATATGCTTTAAAGTCCTCTGTCTTAACCCTTCGAAGTTCTGCTGTAACGTTCTTTTTGATGTCCTCTATATTCTCAAATCTGCGTCCTTTCAGGCTTGTTTTAACCTTTGGGAAGAGGAAAAAGACTGGTGGAGACAAATCTGAGAAAAGGGAGGGTGATAAAGCTCCACAATTCCGTTACTGGCTAATAACTCCTTGATAAGCACTGTTGTGTGCAGTCTGGTATTATCGTGCAGTAAAAAACAACATTATTTTGCATGAAATTGTAGCCGTATTCTATGGCTTCTCTTAATCAGACGCTGCAAAATCTCCCTGTAATACTCCTTATTGACTGTTTTGTCCAGGAGGAACAAACTCCTTATGGATAATGGCAGTGCTGTCAAAGAAAGTGATGAGCATTACTTTTGTTCTCGAATTTTCAAACCAAAATTTCTGTTTTCGCGGGGATGTTGGAGACCGCCATTCTATGCTGTTTCGTTTTTTTTCGGAGTCATATTAAGAGCACTTACCAATTTAATGTGATGTAAAAATTACTCCTCCGAGTGCTGAATAATAAATAATAATGTGTCTACGAAAATATGCAAAAAAAACCTTCATTCCAGCTATCCTCATCTACATGTTACAACGCGTTGCTGCAAATACCTTCGTTGCGTAGAGTTGTGCTTGATAGAGAATGGTTTTCAATTCCAATTTTTACCGTAAATCACGATATAATGCATACAAGAAAATATACAAGGATTGTGGGTGATCCGCTCATCGAATTTTACTGAATTTTTTTTGTTTTGTTTGGAATTTGCTGATGAACAAATGTGCAGTTGGAATTTTTGTGTATCTCTTACGGTTTTCGAGATATAATTTGGATCCGTTTACAAACTTTGAGGGAAGGGTTCTTCACACCAAAACAAGAAACATAGTCCATATAAGCATATGAACAAAAATCCTTAGATTTTAAGGTAAAAATGAAAGTTTACATTCGAGGTATAATCCATCAACGGCAGTTTGTAACCACCAGATGCCGCTGTTACCATGGAAACATGTTTACATTTATCATTTGTGTAAATTTCTGATTAGTCTGCTTTCAATGTTTCACTTGTGTAGTAATGAGTTAATTGAAAGATGTTCCGTTTAACCATGGCAGGATATCCATTTTGTGAGTAGGCAGATATGATTTTTATGTACGGCCGTACGAATGGTACTGTGCGCGAGGCTGCATGGCTATATCAGATGACGTCTTCAGACCGTATATTTTTATGACACCTGAATACTTTTGATTTTTGTCTGTGGGGCACCACCTAAAATAATTGATTCATGCAGCCGACATTCTTAATGCAGGGGCACTTTATCAACGTGTCACGGAAGCCTGCGAAACCACTCGATACCGTCTGAGAGTATATGAACGGCCGCAATAGTCAGTGATCCAAAGAGTGCGGGCGTGTGTAGAAGCACGCGGAGGACACCTTGAACATTTGTTATGAATTTCTTAAGTGAAGTTAGAGCGTAAATTTTCCTTGATGCCTCTAAATATTAGAATATTCGGACATATGTTTTCATGGCTACAGAGGATTGTTACGTATCTAAAGGAACAATTAGCATATTTAAATATGGCGCGCGCGTTCATTTCATGTGAGCTATCACGTAGAGTGTTGTTAGGGCAGTTATTAAAATAGCTAACATTCGAATAGCGACATAAATACATTGAGTTTTGCCACAGGAAATTGACGGGTATTAGGAGGTAAATAATAGCCCAGTCCGGACCATACACTAGCCATTGTCCGGAAAGTTCAGGCTCTCGTATGTAACCCACCAATACAACGAGCTATTGCACAGAAGGTAGGGAGATCAATGTACGTGGTAAATACAATTATCAACCGTGATTTACTATTGGAGAAGCGAAACAAGAGCCGCCACATTCATAAGTTGTTGCCGCGCAATGTTCAATATCGACACACCAAATACCGTAAACTGTATGAACGATACTTGGCGTATGAAAAGTGGAAATACGTGGTCACACGAGATGAAGCGTATATTTATTTAAGCGACTGCAACAAGAGCTGAGCCATTTTTTACCGCCAAGGAATCTAAGAACTTCAGAAAATGAATCCGTAAATGCAAGGAAACATTTTCAAAACGTTTTTATGAACGTGGCGGGATACAGCTACAACAGAAAGTTAACTTTACACAGAGTTGAGTCAAAAGCCAAAGTCAACACCATTTACTATCAGACTAACGTTCTAACAATCATATTTAGCCTGACGTCCCGGATTTGTTCGATACAGAGGTAAGCCAGGTATGGCTGCACCAAGGCAAGGCGTCGAGTCACACCGCCGCGACATCTCGCCTGTTCGTGGAACGCATACAAGAAAATACTTGAATCCGCTCCATTCCATTCAGCGACATACCCGTCAAGTCCCCGGACGCATGACCTAAGGACTTTTGTGGCTTTGGCCTACCTAAACGGGCCCTCGGAAAGAGACGATGCCAAACAGTGTAGGTACCTCTAGAGAAAGTAGGTACTCTGTAACTGCATTCGGAGCATATGTTACGAACACAGAGAGAGAGAGAGAGAGAGAGAGAGAGAGAGAGAGAGAGAGAGAGAGAGAGAGACCGTTCCCATATATGAAGCCTCAGGAGGCATAGTGTTTCACCTAAAGGGGCCCAATCTGTAATATAATCTGCCAATCTGTGTATACATTAACTGACCAATAACACTGATGGTTTATTTCACGAATCCAGTATGGGTTTTCTACACTCCAATAATGCATGTCATGTCAACATGTTACGAATTGATGTTGGCGTTCTGTGTTCCAGCCTCCTGCAATGGAGACTGCGATGAAGGGTAATAGCAGCGATGCATGTTTACCAGATTGAACACAGTCGATAATGGCGAAAGATTGAACACAGCGATGCATGGTTTCCACCTTTTCTGGCCCTCTGTAACTTGTTACCCTAGATCCCTACAATTAATCTGTATGTTTAATGCGGTGAGAATCTGCCCTCAAGGTGCCAGGTATCATAATTATTTAAAAAGTAATGATGATTTAGCTTAGAACAGAAATACTGAGACGAGATTTGTAAATAAATTTCTTATTTATTCAGCTTAGTCCAAAAATCCAATTGCTAATAAATTTAAATGTAAATTAACAAAAGATTATTTAAATCCCAAAATATCTCTTCATGGATTTAAACAACGCACAAAAAAGAAATAAAAATTATTATTTTCACATCAAGGCTTCACGGCGTTAACTAAACAATATCGCAGTGGAATATCGCAGTATCCCCAACTCAAGGTCGTTGCGCAAATCTTTCCAAATTTGTAATCTGGTAAAAATCCAACGATACTTCTAGTGAGTCCACCTGAATGCTGCGTACATCCTAATTAGATTGGTAGACAAAGAAAATGAAATCAGGTAAGTCTAATAAAGTCAATGTAGCAATCTCGACGAAGATGGAGAATGGTCGCGGTAAAATATTCTGAACGACGATGAATAAGAAAGTCTAATACAGCCAACATTTGGTAAGCAAAGTCACAATAGCAATTTTCATACTATAACAATACCAAACCAATAAGCAATTCAAGATGGTCGGCATAAAGTTTTGAATAACGGTCAAGTAAGCAAACGATAACGACTACGCATTAAAAGTCCATAAGATAGCCAATACGCAATTAGTTCTTAAACTTTGAAGAGAATATCTTATCTGGCAAATAACTGTTCCAGTGACAGATTAATTCTTGAAAAATTTAAAATAAAGAACTCCAAGATAGCACCGCAATTGAAAACTTCGTTAAAATGAGGTTGTTCTCATTACACCAATGTCTTCTTACTTAGATAATTTTTGAGATATTCCCTTCTCTCTTCAAAATAATCCTTAAGCCCTTCAGGGAAATTCTGTCTTACTTCGCCGGTACTTCGTTCCAAAACTCGGCTTGACAAAGTGTTATGTAACTGAAGCGGGTTGCCAATAACATCGGAAGGGTTTGGGAACCTCGTTAAAAACAAACTCGTTTTTTTTCCGTTATCATTTGCTTTCTATCATCCGAAGCTTCATACAAGTCGCCTTGATATATCAATTCTTCAGCATAATTAACGTTCATGAGATACGAGCTAGTTTCTACATATCTTCCTTCCACCAGCTCATCAAGAGATTTCTTTCCTGCCTCCTTACCACCTTCCTTCTTTATTACTTCTGACCTATCTTTTCTCCTCTTCACCTTCCACGGGACTTCTCTTCTTCCTCTCTCCTTCTCGTCACTTCCTTTAGACTGTCTCTTTACGTCACTGGAGAACACGCGTGTTTTACGCAAGAGTATTTCTTTTACGCAAGAGATCGGGATGTAATACAAAGTTTTGTAAAGTATTTTTGATATACCCTGTATAATCCGCATTAATATCTTTCTTTGTTCAAGAGAAATAACAGGAAATAAGGGAGCAAGACTTTTATCAAGAATCTGTTAAAAATTTATTTTAACACTCTCTCAGTTGATACCTCGGCAGCATCTAAAAAGTTCGACCGACGCCGCACACAACTGCTCAAATCACATGATATATAAAAAAATTTATTGGCTGGTATTTTTTAACATCTAACTGAATCATTTAATGAATACTTCATTATAATGTACAAAATCAACAGTGCAAGCATGAGAAATCGTGAACTTGTTAGGTGATTCGTGTATGTGCGTGCGCCATCGGTCGGACTTTATGAACGCAGCGTATGGCAAGCGAGTTTCATACAACACGGTATAAAATTAAAGACTACCAAAAATGAACAATTTTACATCTTTAAAAGAAGTCTACGCTTTGAAAATGAACGCAGTTCTTCCAGAAAAATTTTAAAGTTTCAAAATTACGTTTAGAGTTTACATCTACGTATATAAAATATTAAGAATTCATTTTCATATCGTATATACAATTTTAATAAACTTTTACTTTTATAATTTGCACGCTGTTTTCCCAAAAGGTTTAATTAAGAGTATTTTTTTGTTGATTAATAAGAAAATTATTTCAGCTAAATGAAGAAACTAATTAAAAACGACATATCGATTTATCAAGCACTTTTAATATGAATTTTCAATCACAAAACGATTGAGAAGCTTCATTATTTCTAAAGCTTCGTTCAGTTCATTAGAAAATTTGAAAGGATTCCGTGAAAGTTAATATGCAAGCTTTCGAGAATAATGTCTTGTAAATGAAGATAAACAACCCTAAATTCATATTTTTGCCGCTTTTTATTATGCTCTACCGTTACATAGTGTACCAGTAATTGACAATTTCCAACTTAAGAGCTTTAAGTAAGTTAACAGGACAAGAAAAGGGACAGGTGTTGCCACCTCGTATTAAACAACGTATTGAGCTTCCCAGATCAGTAAAAACTAAGAGCTTTGCTTCCTATCATAGCCGCAAACATATGTCAATTGCTCAATGCCTTATCGAGTCGTAAAAAAACCTTCTAACGAACCACTAAGCGAATGTTTGATTACTTGAATTTTTTTCAAGAATGTTATTCAATGTTTGCTATTAATTTTACGTGAGCTATTTTGTGTGATCAATGGACAATACTTCTGGTAGTAACAGAATTTCAGACCATTGTTAATTATTGATAATTTCCGGGTTTTTTTAAAAAAAATAGTATTGATGAAAAATAGGAAAGAAAATTCCATAGCCTGGATTCGAACCAGTAATCTTTGGCTCATGCTACCAACGTATTAACCAATTGCGCCACTGGGGTAATGGAAACTAAACGCTATTTATATGTTCTTAGGGCTTGGCTATTATTTCCTCTAACCAAATCATAAGAACATGTAAATAGCGTTTAGCTTTCTTGTCCCCAGTGGCATAATTGGTTAGCGCGTTGCCGGCATGAGCCAAAAGTTCTTAGTTCGAATCTAGGCTGTGGAATTTTCTTTCCTATTTTTAACCGACGTCAAAACAAGATTAAACAGAGTATAAAAAAACCGACTTTAATGAAACTTTCACTACCGCCTAGCTATATTAGTCTATATCTTGAAAACTACTGAACCGATTTTGATGAAACTTGGATTTATCCCTAAGTTGAAAGATGCTTAATCCAATAAAACAAGAATTATTGCAACTTGATTTCTAGTTTCTGAGAAATTCGTGGACAACCATACATATATACTGTAGCGTACCGTTTTTTGGAAATGGTAAGTTCTTGAGGAAATTTTTTTTTTCCTCCTTCCAACGGACATTCGGCCGTTGAAACTAAGGTAGCCATTTTTCCCTCATTATTTGGTCACTTTAGATACTGTCCGTTCCCGCTCCAGTGTTAAGTCGGAGCTTCGGAAGAGCTCGAGCCGACACTCCTATGTTCTTTACGTCTTTAAATTCGACCGGTTGGTCGTTCGCCAAGCGAAACAATTGTTGCTGCCGTAGAAAACTTTACGTACCTCTTAGTTCTCGGGAGGTTACTGTGTTCCCCCTCCTAATAATTTAATAAAGGGATCACTTGACGCGCTCACGTCGCGTTGTTTAGGAAATGGTTTATTTTTTGGGTTTATATGGAGTCGGTCTCCCATCCCCTCTGGTTCCCTTTCGTTGAGGAAATGTATACCTACTTTCCTCTACCTTTGGACTACTTTTGAATTTTTATTCGCTCGCGGAACCGAATTCCGAGGTTCGGAGTACGGTAGTCGACTATACATTACCCAAGTTTTATTTTTTGAACTAAGAATCGTAAGAAGTAAACCTTGCTGCGGCTTAGGCGTGCATCTGTGTAATTTTTAAGCCTTGTTTAAAACTCTTCTGTTTGAATCACGGTCTATAGATATTCATGGTCATCGAGCTCCATTGTTAAAATGAAGCTAAAGTTTCTAGCTCCCAATAGGGCGGGAACTCTATTGAAAAGTGGCGCTGCATGTACATCGGCCCAAAAACGCCTGTAGCGCCGCTCTATCGACAGATAGAAACTTTACTTTCATTTTCAGTTTCAATGAAAAACCTCTATCGCAGGTCACGGTCGGCCCTGATGCGATCTATGCGGCACCTGGCGCGATCTGTTTTCCTTAGCTTCTCGAAACAATGGAAAATGGCCGAAGCTCGATGACCATGAATATCTATAGACCGTGGTTTGAATTTATAATTTTTTTTGATTGCCTTAAAATATTTTTTTGTGCGTGAATTTAAAAAACACTAGTACTTAGATCTAGTTTTCACGTCTTTGCTTTTCGTCGTTTCACTCTATGATTGTAGAATTTTGGCAAAAAGAAAACATAAATTGATAATGATGATATTTTAAAAGTCTTCTTGAAATATTTTAAGGTTATTTCTGTATATATTTATTCGTTTTTCTTTAAAACTACGACGTTTATTGCAGTTTTGAATTAAACAGATTGTATAAATTTGCATTCCGATATATCTTGCCGCGTATACGATTGTTAAGTTAAATCCCCTTTGTTATGGGAGGTTTTTCTTTTAGAGCGTCACCTGCGTCTTAATTTTTTCTTGGAGCGCGAGTCTACGAGGCTCGTGTCCTTTTGAGATGTTAGGAAAATCTTGTTGGAAAATTAGTAATTAATCTGTTGTCGCCTTTGGTTGGGACAACAGCGGAGCGAGCTGATCCTACAGGCAGAACTGGGCAACCTACTGTCGACCATAGCCGGTATCTCTCGATGTGGATTGACACTTAGCCATAGGAACTTATAAAAGATTTCTCCGTCCGGGATATGATGTTGATTAGACTATCGGCCCGACCCGGCAATAGAAGCGGTGGACTACGGATTTAGCTCCGGATATACATCCTCGTCTCAATCGAACAGCATAGTACACTTCATGATGGGAATTTCTTTTTTCCTTTCTTTATTCGATGGGACCTCAGCTTAAGTCGGTCTTCAAAGATAACGGTGTTCCGTGGTTTCGGCTATTGAGCTGGGTTTTCTCCTCATTGCGTATCCGAGACGTCGGTAGTAAGCTTCGGCCCGTTTATCATTGATCTACACATAACAGGTTGGTCAAACATTTTTCCGTTATCCACTCTCTCCAGAGGAATGAAATTGAAGCGTTAGTTAACGATCCATTGCGGGAATTATGTCGTCATTGGTTGTTGTGTCAGCACCTCCGTCGATGCGTTGTTACTATGGAATGCCTTAGATTCTCGGGTAAAAGGTTTATGATTAAACCATAATACATTTCATTCATAATGACTATTCCTTTGGTTTCCTTTTGGTTTATCGAGATTTGAACAGTGCCGTTCGACTCGTTTGTTCATGGACCGCCTCGTTGTAGTCACAAGCTGGCCTTCCTGAAAAATAAAGCAATTCCATCTTTATTCAGCTCCTTCATGCGCTTTCCGATTTCAGTTTAACCCGCCTCCAGACAAGACGATGACAATTGCATTTCACGGATTTCAGCGTCAACCATAATCTTTGGACTCTAGTTTTAAAGTTTTCTTTTACCATTTTTTTGTTACTGTAGAAATTCAACTCTTCTTGTTTTGAATTCCTGTTTCTAATTCTTTTTATATATAACTGCTTTTTGTCTCTTTTTTTTCAGGACCTCGCTTTGTATGAGCAATCGTTTTCGTATCCATCCCATGTGTGAGTGTGTCAAGCCTGTCTGCCTTTTCATGTCTCACAACCTAATCCTGACTCGTCCCTTGCCTCTGTTCGTCGCTACTTGTTTACCGTATTGTTAGTATGTTCCCCCCTTTAGGTGTTCATTCCTTCCGAGGTCTGTTTTTTTTCTGCATATTTTAATTCTTTGCTTGTTTTTATTTAGTCCCTATATTTTTTTGTTTATTACCTTTATCCCATTACTCCTTTTCAAATTAAATTCCTTTTTATTTCCAAATATATATTCTTAATGCCGACTTCCCGAACGACTAGCTTTCACAGATGTTTTAGAACCCACTGAGTTTCGGCCTACGTCATGAATGGTACATCTTTGCTTCACCCCTACACAAACGACGTTTGCGTCTAACTTGGGAGGATTATTCGATTACTGCCTACTGTTCGTCTTTCGCCACTTCGTTGACTTGATTTGTTCGCCTCATTTGGCAGATTGTCTTCATTAAAATATTTACCCTTCTGAATTGGTGAATTTATTAGTTAATCGTTTGGGACAATATTTCACCCTTGGCATTATTCTTTTAATTGTAATAAAAGAAATATTTGTTTGGAACTTGTCAGTTCTTTTACATTACTTCAAGCATTTATTAAGGGGGGTAAATTTTAGTAAGATTTTGTTTCTACGCGCTTTCCTATCTCGGACTTAATGGGTCGTCTATCGATCACTTAAGTTCTTCGTCCATTAAGATCGTTTGACTTTCGATATAATAAAAATCAAACTTAGGCAATTTACAATTCTCATAAAGGGACTTTAGCAACCATTACAGGAATTCTTTGTTTTCTAGGGTTCTGGCGTAGTGTTAACTTAACAGGGGAAGGGGTTAATTAATTAGAGAAGGAATTTCTTCCTTTAAATAAAGGCTGAGCGTATCGGGAATTGAAGCCTCAATTTCTAGCACGCTACAATACATACATACACATACTAATGAAATTTGGCATACTTGTTCAGAAGCCCACATAGACTGACATATATAAATTTTGTGCAATTTCAACAATATTACATACATACGCATCGAATTGATAACCTCCTTTTTTGAAGTCTGTTAAAAAAGATTATCAATTCGATGCGTATGTATGTAATATTGTTGGAATTGCACAATATTCATATGTTAGTCTGTAGGCTTCTAAACAAGTATGCCAAACTTCATAAATGTATGTATGTATGTATGTCCAAGTATTTCTCAGAAACTAGAGATTGAATTGCAATAATTCTTTTTTATTGGATTAATTATCTTTCAACTTAGGGATAAATCCAAGTTTCATCAAATTCGGTTCAGTAATTTTCAAGATATGGACTGATATAGCTAGGCGATAGTGAAAGTTTCATTCAAGTCGGTTTTTTTAACAGACTTCAACAAGAATAAACAGAGTATAAAAAAACCGACTTTGATGAAACTTGGATTTATCCTTAAGTTGAAATATACTTAATCCAATAAAACAAAAATTATTGCAATTCGATTTCTAGTTTCTGAGAAATACGTGCACAAACATACATACATACACACACTTATGAAATTTGGTATACTTGTTTAGAAGCCAACGTAGAATAACATATGAATATTGTGCAATTCCAACAATATTACATACATACACATCGAATTGATAACCTCCTTTTTTGAAGTCTGTTAATAACTGCAACTTTGAATACGATATCGTTTGTTCTTTATTCATTTTGATGCGGCATGGCTTGATTTTTATTTTTTATGCAAATTTCTCTTGATGTCTGTTCGATTGAGACGAGGATATGCAATATTCTGATTAGTTCTGTTATGAGCCTAGTCTTCTTGATGGGTTTTTCAACCTCTATCTTTTGGGTTTTTAATGTACAAATGACCTAATGAAATTGAAACTGCCGAAGCAAAACAGCTATCATTAGAGTTTCAATGAGCAAGCCTGACGCCTTTGAGGGAAATTTGAAAAATAAATTTCCCAATCGAAATTTTTTTATAGGGAGAACCCATACAAATTTTTAAAAAATATCATTGTAAGCCAGCTTTAGTATTTAATATCATTGCAAGCAAAAATATATTTAAAGAAGGGATGGTGTATTAATTTAGAAACCTTTGAACAATGTATTCTCGATTGTCCGTGCATGGTTAGCTAAGCTTGTGAATTTTAAAATTTATTTTCTCTTATTAATAACTATCGTTAACTGTAATTGCAGTTGTGATGTTCCAATTTTCATTTTTTTTTTATTAATTTTCTTTAATTCAGTCACTGAAGATAATTTTCTGAATAGAAGCTATCTGGCTAACTGTTGATGTTCTTTATTTTTTTATCCACTGAGTATTTTGTTATCTTTCAACATCCAAGTTCTATACAACTACATTTTTTACTAAGTTTATTCAATTTTAGGTTTTAAAGTCAACGTTTCCGATTCAATTCAAAGTCATTTTGGATTATTTGTGCTCTCTCCCCCATCATTAGCAACAATAAAAACAAATGACAATTGAAAATTAGTCGTACAGAGTTAATTTACGATTAACTCTTTTCATTTATGACTATTCAGAAAAAAAAGTGAATAAATTTGCTATTAAAACATATACGAGGTAAGCTCGAGTCATTTTCTGTCACCTATTTTATGAAAAAATAAATGTATTGACTATTAATAATCTGGTAAACAGATTTCGTTGAATTTTAGATTTTTTTAAAGACACGGACATGTTTATATTGCAAAGAGTTACTGATTATCCTCACTGACTAATCATATCCTTAAGAAATCCTGTTCAAGTTTCACGTTAAAATACGTGAAGTTGATGCTCTGTCAAAGACAAATTTGTAGTTCTGCGCTTTATTAAAAAAATCGAGGCAGCATAGTTAAATCGCATGTTTAAGAGCTCGAATATTTTATTTTTTTGTCAAGATTTTATTACTTCGTTATATAATTGAAATAAACAAAAATCAAGATTGGGCTAAAAATACATGATTCTAATAAACTTTCTCCAAGAATTCAAATTTAATATTTGAAAAACCTAGTATCAAAAATTCAAAAATCATAAAAGACAATCAAAAAAAAAAAAACCTTAATTTAAATATTGCTATGTGTTAAAAATTCTTTAATACAGTAATTTTAAGATAAAAAAAAATCCGTAATATTAAAAAAAAAAAAATTTGAAAGTTTAGATATTTTTAAAAAGGACTTTGTAAGGTTTAATTGGCCTTTCTTGGCAAAAAATTTTTTTTACTGTTAGCACGTTACATTTCTTGTTTTTAGGGAGGAGAGTTGATATTTTAAATTTTCAATGTGATTTTAAATTATGTTCTTGATTGTCTTTTATGATTTTTTTAAAGTTTATTTTTGATATTTGGGTTTTTCAAATATTAAATTTACATTAAATTTGAATTCTTGGAGAAAAAAAAAAGTATTAGAATCATGCAATTGAAATGTTATTTAAACTAAAGAAAAATTTAATATCATACGGCATATTTATAGTCATCCGTGTTATTTGAAGATTTAAAAATCGTATTATTAAGAGGTAAGCGCCGATTGTAAGCGTATAATCAAGCTGGTTTCCAAAAAAAAGGAAAAATATTCCAATTGAAATTCTCCTATCACAAATGAAAGGAAGAATAAACTAGAGAATTATCGTGTCGGTCGAATTGGTTTCTTAAAAGCCCCTGCACCACGTCAAGGTTTCGACCTTTGCAAGGGTTTTCTCTTTTTCCAATTTTTTCTCCCAGAAGAGAAACCCCAACTCGGCCTAGACACTGCTCAGCAGAGATGGGTAAACCAAACTGGGATAGGTGGCAGAAAGTGACTCTAGCTTCACTCACCGAAAATATATTGGAAGCTAATCTACGACCAAGCTGATGGAAAACGGTTCTGGCTTTACTCGCCAGCCTTGTATTTAAGCCAATTCTAGGCAGCTAATTCAGTATCTGAATATTTATTCCGAAGATATGAAAATATCGATGGCGCCATCATTTTCTTTACGAATGCATTCGTAATTCATTCAGTAATGGAATCAAGATCACCCTAGGCAACTGATGGCATCCAAACTGGTATAAACGCAATAATTTACTGTTGCTATATTCTGTCCAACAAAAGAAACTGTGCGTGTCTAATTAAATTTCAGATTTCAATTGTTAGACACTGTTACTAAGTAAAATAACAAATGAACATAATTCACTTGTATCTGAAAACGTCATCACAATAAAATCTCTATCAAGAGCAGATTGTCGCCAGGAGTAGTCGCCTAGTGCTTACCTTAATAGCCACCATCGAATGAAATCTGCGAAAATATAACTCAAGTAGGCCTACATGAAAACGTACAATTTTTATAGAAATTTGATATGTTGAAATTTCAAAAGTAATATAATTGCTAAGTTATTTAGTGAATTTAAGATTAGAAATGTTTGAAGCAGTGTACACATGAAGTTTCCTGAAATATAAACCCAATAAAAATAAGGATTTCAAATAATAAAATAAAAATAAAATGAAAATTAAATTTTTAAAAAATCAAAAAAATAAAAACGGAGAGGATCCATCATCCACAATAACTGAAACCAGCCAGCGCCTCTTATTTTAAAGGATTTTTGGACGAGTTCACAATGACTGGGTTAGAAGAGGAATGCAATGTTTTGCTTGATTTGCACACATATGATTTTGCATAAATAATAGCTAAAATAATTGTATAAGAAAAATAATAACAATTCAGTCCCAATTTTATGTATTTAAAGAAATAAAATAAAATCAGTTTATATTATTGTTCTCAATTTTCATTAAAAATTAATTTCAAAACTATTCCTGAACACGTAACTGCTTTCTAAATGGAAGCGTATGTTAATTTCATGCTAATGTAAGAAAAAAATGAAAGTGTAAAATGTAATTTGCTTCTGAAATCCAGTAATATAAAATATCAGTTATATAAAATTGCAAAATTAGTGTTAAAAATAATAGTATATTAGCAAAAATAAATTGAGAAATTTAAAATAAAGTATGACTGATTAATCGAATCTGAAACAGTAGCAGGGGGGGTGAAACTCATAGCTTTTTCTGTCAAACTAAGATGGCGGCGCTATGAAGAATGCTAGCTAATGTTTTCTGCATTTTGACGTTTTAATGACAGTTATAAATATAAATGAGTAAATAAAATAAAATATTTATGATGGAATTTCATAAAAATAAATAAATAAAAAAATTGCTAAAATTTAATTAAAATATAAAATAAAATAAGAATAGATTAATTAAATGATAAACATATACAATAAATAAAACAAAATAAAGTTAATAATTAATTAAATAAACTTGGCTAAATGAATAAATAAAGTAAAATAATTAAATGCACAAATTAATAAAAAATATCAGTAAAATAATTAAATTTAATCGCTGCTTTGAAGACACTGTTGTTACAAAATGCGTCAGCGAAAATAAAATTAATTTCACGTATTGCTAAATCGGAAATATCTTATCTTTTTTATATACATAATTGATTTTACCACTTTGTAGAATCACCTTTTGTCGTAATAACAGTCCCAATTCTTTTGGGCGATGATATTAGTAAGGTCAGAGCACAGTTCCTGTGTAATATTTCTAACACTTTGGATGCATTCAGTGAGATCTCTTTTGTCCTTTGTCAACGGTTTCTGCATTCTGTTTATCATGATTGCCCACAGATTTTCGATTAGATTCACATTCCATTTCAGGACAGTTATTTCTCTTTTCCGATTTTTTGGATGTAAAAGCTCGTACACTATCCTGTTTGAAAATAACATCTTCAGATGAACAGATCTTCTCAATAATTGAGTGAGAAAGAATTCCATCATTTCTCTATAAACTTCTGTATGGAACGGGCTGTTCACAAAAAAAAATCAATTCACCAACACTTTGACTATTAAAACAACCCTATAAATCATATGGTTTTAAAGGGTGTTTTACTTCTCGTTTGACAGTTGAAGGCAGAAAAACTTTTGCAAGAAATCCATCCAATTATTTCTTGGAAATCACTATATTGTTCTCATTCTCATGCTGAATTGTACTTGCAACTATCATAATTAAATATGTAAAAATGAGAATAGAACAG
>JAHWFO010026271.1:986402-1061501 GCA_023313115.1 Rhysida immarginata
ACAGTTAATTTTCTACTTTAACTTATTATTCGTTTGTCCTCCTAAAATTACTAAAAATAAAATAAAATATTAAAAAAAAATTTTTTTTATATGTTTACCCCCCTCTTCATCCATTTTTGTTTTTACTTTAAAAAAAGTATTCCTTTTTTGGTTTAAAAAGTGAAATAAAAAGTTAAAATAAGAATTCATAAAATTAAAAAAATTATGTAGCAGGGCATAATTTATTTTTCTTTTTAAAATTTTATTATTATTATTATTATTATTATTATTATTATTATTATTATTATTATTATTGAAAGAGCATTCTTCAGGAGTAAAAGAAGAATAGTGTGAAAATTAAAATTTAATATGAAACGCGCGCTCTATTTAATGACACTAAACGTTGGAAATGCCATATTAAGCAACAACGTCGTCTGCTTATTCTTCATGAGAATCGAAGCGACGCCCTGGCGAGCACTTGATCCCAAGTCCCTTGATTTAGCATTGAGTTTCCACCTCTGGTATATATCTATCTCTATGAACAGTAGGCACTAGTAATTACTATAATATTGTTATTGAGAAAAAAATAATATCGAAATGAAAAAAGTTTTATTGCTTATTTAGATAATATAATACAATTTTGTGAATTGAGTGGGAGTGTAAATGAATTTGTGAATAAATTGTGAAATTCAGTAGAAACTCAATTCAGCGGAATTCGGATTTACCGAACATCAATTATATGGTCGAATATTATAAATTTGCTAGAACAACTTCTGTACTTTTATAGTAACTTGAATCCAAGAAGTAAATTATAAGATAGCCTTAAATTAATTTTTTTAGAAAATCTGAGTAAGGCAATCTAATTGTACATTTAAAAAGTTTATTATTACATACAACAAGCTAAACCCATCGATCTATATTAACTAATTAGATGCACCACTCTATGGGAGTTGAGTGAAGCCTAATATTCGACTACTTCTTCCAAGGAGGAAGGGCAAAAGATCACTGGTTTCTATAATTTCTTCGATGATTATTGAATTTATTCTTGTGGAAATGCGAAAATTTTAATCAGTAATTAAAATAATAAAAAAAAACCAAATTTTATTTTAGAATATATGAAATATTTATTTAAAAATTAAGGGAAAAGTTATGAAAGAAAAGTAAAACATTTATTGGTTAATACGCATCTTAAACCTGTCCAAGTTATTGAGTTTTTTACATGATTAAATAAAATTAGTTTGTGTAATTTATGGCTAATAGGGAGAAATATCAAAACATAAATATTGAATATCCGCCATCTTTTGAGGGCATCGAGACCCATGGCTGCCATGGCTCTGAACTTATCCCATTGTTATACAATACATCCAAACACGCAACAACTCGTTACCATCGTTTTACAATAACAAGTCGGGCAAAAACGGCGCACTTCGATGAGTAGCAGTATAGGATTGCCTTCCTCTTGCCCTCAAAAAATGGCAGCTGTACCCATCATTCAATGCGAAGATATTTTCCTCTTTAGAGGTTTTCCTTGCTTCGCCTATTTGTACAACCATAAGATGGTGTACTTTTTCTTATAATCAAATCATACGTACAGTATTCAAATTAAGCAAAACTACTCCAATTACCCGAATTTGCAGTTATTATCATCGCTCTACTCTACCAAACATATGTTACATTGGACTTATTACTGAATTGACAAATGCTTTACATCTAAAACGTCATCCCCAGGGTCATCTCGCAGAATTCATTAGAGATTGGTATATTCATAACACCGATTACCGGATCACACATCGATACAAATTCGAAATTCCAATAACGGTATCCAAATATCTTTCCAACCATTTCCCCTACAATGCCATTTATTTATGGAACGAACTACCATCATCAATACGACATCAAAACAGCATTGCCACTTGTACCACTGAATATATTTCAACCATTTTTGCACTTACTAATCACTCTTTTATATTCGTTCATGGCATGCCGTTATACTGTATGTAGTTTGATTAATTACGTGGTATATGTTAGCATCGAAATTTTTTTTTGATCTCAAAATGGTGTCATCAAAATATTGTAATTATTTGCGACCATCAACCAGTCTATCCTATTGCCAATAATTACAGAAATTATATTAAAGGACAAATGGATCAAGACTTAGAGTTTTATTGAAGAGCAAGTAAACAATTCCGAACTCCTATTAAATATTTATATTGTAACCTATATTTTCCCAATTTTGAACTAGACTTTCTCTAATTTATTATCCTAAATGTAATTTATTCCATCCGGAATGCAACTAAATAAATAAATAAGCTGAACAGGATTGGACCATTTTTAGCTAACTTTTTAAATAAAACCATCCATGTATTTTAACTATATGGTATACAATAAATCGATGAATCAAACGACCGAAAATCTAGCTCTAAACATGTGGTTGAACCGTTTAATGCTTGTTTAAAAGACGCGTTGCTCCGTCGATGTATATTAACTAACATCGATGCGATGCCCTTCCTACTGGGCAAAAGTAGTCGATTATAAGGCTTCACTTGCCTGCCACTCAGGCAATGGGAGTGGTGCATCCAGTTAGTTAATATAGATCGATGGCTAAACCCCTCCAATTGGATCAAAAGATCAGTCTGGATTATTCCGAAATCCTACTGTACTTTTTTTTTTCTAGTAGTTACTGTTTTTCAGAAGACCACTGAAATATTCCCATTTTTAATGGCGAAGTGCTGAAGAAAAAATAAAAATTGGCCCAAAAATGCATTATTTTTTTTTATTATTGCCTGAAGATGAACGCAGCAGTGTTTGAATAATAGATGCTTACATATAACGCTTCAGCAATTGAGGCTCACTTCGTTTAACATTATGTGGGAATGCCTACAAATTAAAGAACTTTTATTTGTTCAAATATATAAAGAATAACTTCACTCTCCATTTAACCTTTCAGTTCTTCAAGTTTATTCGTTTAAATTCTCTCTATATATTAGTTTACTTAAATAGTAATTTACAATTTAGTTTTCTTATTTATATTTTTCCTCTAAAGTGTTTTAAAATGTTGGTTAATTCTATACAGGGTGTATCAGGTTCGATGGTCATAAAGTACCTAGCGTGATCCTTTGCATGATCACAAACTTAAAGTTCCTTATCGAAAATGTCAAAACTCAAAATTTAAATTGCGTCGTTACGTCATTTATGAACTTTTCACACCAGCAGTTCATTAAATTCAAAGGGGCGATTACAATTAAATCGGTGGCAATTGTTGAGATTAAATGACGTTTTCGACAGGTTTTCAGCAAACTTCGCGTGATGTTTAGATTCTTAGCATTTGAGTTTTGAACATTTCGCATCGAATTGATAACCTCCTTTTTTTGAAGTCGGTTAAAAACATGACTATAACCAAATAATTTAGTAAATGCAAACAAAATAAGAATAAAAGAGAAAGAGCACTTTGATTCCAACCTAAGGATAAAGTGCAGTTGACTCCAAATGTTGGGCTTTAAAAATGGCATTCACTAATAATATTACAATAAAAATTAACTTAGAAAAAAGTTTTTGGAGTAAATAAATTTTATTTCAGAATAAACATGAAAATGATTGCAAATTTCACATTTGTTTTTTAAATGAACACACTTTGTTCTTCTTCCAAAGGTTGACAATAATGTTCATCTACAGAATTATCAACATCACCATCAGTAGCATCATCCATACCATCATCAATAACAATAATAAATATCAGTAGAATTTTAAGTTGTCGATGCTTCTCCATTCTTTGCCATAATACTTGAAGAGCAATTTCTCAACATCCTTTTTCTTCTCCTTCGAAACCCTATTCACTTTCTGTATTTCGTGCAAGTGAATATCGGTGAAGCTGTGGGATCTTTTAAATAAATTACCAAATTCCGTTTTAAAATGTGCCTCGCCACTAACAACTAACACTTAGTTTACAGATTTTGTACGTTTAATAAACACTCGTTTTATTTTTGAGAGTTGATAATGCCATGATCCACATTTCTTAACTACACCTGACATAGGATCTTTAAACTCGTAAACTTTGCTATCATTGCCAACTTCTTTAAATGTTGAATGGCTTGTAATCATCTCTTGATTTCTCTGACATCCTTCTTTTTCATTTCCTTTTCAATTAATCCAAAGAATTTATCAGGTGATATGTAGCTGTGGTCTGTGACTAGGAAAATAAGTTCAATACTTTCAATGTATTTTGGTACAAACACTCCAAACCATTTTAACAACATGCAAACAATGTTAGAGTTCTTATTTTGTCCTCCACAACCAACCGACATTAAGCGAAGTTTTATGCTCCATATTAATGCTGTTCAGGTGATCAAATACACACGAAGCAATGGCGTTGGCATTTTTCTGAAACTCATTTTCTCTCCAAACATATGAGGTCGCATTGCTTGCAGTTAGAGCTGTGTTACTGTTACCTGTTACAATCGTAAAATTGTACAAATAAAGCAGGCGACAATAATACAGGTAGACACGCTGATCGGGCAATTTGCGTAACATAACATTCTTCTGACAATCATAAGGCAGTATTAGTTTTGTTGAGTCTTCTTCACGTAGTAGTTCATAAAAAGCTTTAGATCAAGACTTCTGCGCTTGCAGTTCTCGTGTCAAAGTTGTTATGAGTGCTTAGTCTGTAGTAGGTCCGGCACTCTGATTGGTCAGTTGTTTGTTTGGCATCTAACTGTATCCAACGTTGTTCATATGAATAGAGTCCAGTTAGACTCAAATGGGTAGTGCCATTGGATTCCTCAGGTTTTCTACTATAGGAGTCGATAATAATATCAATTTGGAAAATTTTGGAGATATTGCGGTTTGATTCTAGGGGTCTCAATTTACTAAACTTTGTCAATTATAGGGCTGTCAATTTCTAGAACACCCATTTTGACATAAGTCTTCTAGCCACTATTCGCCGATTGTTTTCGTTGGTCCTAGATCTTATCACAGAGACGATCAAACAGATAGCCCAGGCCAAATTATCTTGCATGAAGAAAATTATTATTCTGTTTACTATGATAAGAAGCACTATAATGAATGAATTTTGCAAGTAGGGGAGAACAATCGTCAAAACTCAAACACAAGCCATACTTTGATCAATACGTTTGGCCAAGATCTGATGATATTGTACAAGTGCAAAACGATCTGATGATATTTTCTATCATTTCAAGGAGGGAAAAAGTTAAATGATCTAGATGAAAAACTTAACAGCTAATCTAGGGAAAAAGTTAAATTTTAGTTAATGTGCTTTTACATTATTTTACAAATTGTTAAAATATGCTTGATTTTATCAGAATCACTAAAAGCTATATTTAAAATGTTAGGAATTTTTTTGTAAAAATATATAATAAAAATGTGGAATTAAAATGCTGTCAATTACTGTTGAAACTGCTTTTCAACTTATGGTGAACTAACTATCACTTCTGGTGAACCATGCATATGTAAGGAAAAAATATAATAACTTAATAGCTAATAAATAATTAATTCAAAACACTTTGTACAGTGTCTGAGATAGCCCAAATGTTAGAGACGTCGAGCCTGCTACTCCAGAATTTTTCCTTCAATTTTTTTCAAAAGATATCATTAACTTAATAGACTTTAAAAATATCATAATTGTTTAGAGATTGGCACATTTTGCATTATATTTACAATATTTGGTATAAGTAGAAAAGTTTCAAAATGCAATTTGATTTAAATGCACAAAATCATTTCACTATAATGTCTTAAACTGTCAGTTATTGGTACATTTACCCTAGTATGTAAATGTCGCTTTGTTTAAATCTATTTCAGATGGTAAATACACGGTTATGCCTACAGGAGAACTCTACATAAAAGATGTTGGACCCAGTGACGCTATGACAAATTTTCGTTGCCAAATTCAGCATCGATTGACTGGAGAAGTTAAGATGAGTGCCACGTCTGGTCGTTTATTTATGACAGGTAACTGAATGAAATATTTTTCCTACATAAATAGAATATCTTATTCTGTCCTGATGTTTTCTATATTATCAAAGAAATGAAAGATGCACATTTCTTTATTTGTACATGTTTCTTTCAGAGCCTCAAGGAAACGTGCAGCCGCGTTTAACCGATGGAAAAGCGTCAATAAAAGCCAACCAGCATGACACCGTCGTATTACCTTGTATTGCTCAAGGCCATCCTGTTCCAGTTCCAAAGTAAAGAGAAAAGCTTTTAAATTAGTCTTTGAATGAATTAAGCTTTGAATATTATTTGAATGTAACTTTTAAATATGTTGCTTTAGAAATCTTTGAAACGGAGCTGATCTCATTAGTGGAAATAATGAAATTCAGGGAATGTATGGCTGCTTGTAAATTAAATTTGTGGAGTTAGAAGGACACAGGGTGGCTCATAACAAGCTGACACGTTCATTTTTAACACAAAATTATTTAAAGTTCAAATGTTAAAAAACCGTTAATCCTCTTTCCTACTGTGAGGATTGTTTTAGTGATAAAACCATGTGCTCAGTAAGGTTTACAAATGTTAATGTAAATGAGGACAATGAATGTTTAAAAATGGAACGAGATCGACGAGCACTTGTGTCATCGGGTCATTATTAACAAGGGTGCTCGATTACAGGAAGATGTCCGACATTTTAGAGGCCATTACGAGCATGCAGTTCCACGGAAAAAAACCCATCGGCTTAGAGAACAGGTTTAATTAAACTTGGAAACATTTGAGAATTAAATAATTTTAATAAAATTGAAAATGCTTTGCCGTGTATAAATTTTGGAGCGAAACGAGAAGAAGCTCGAAATTGAAAGTTTTCAAATTAGTTCCCAGTACGGAGATCTTGAAAGTTAAAAAATTCATTTGAATATGCTCGAGCGATGTACGTATATATGAACACCGGATACGATGTTCGATTAAAATGAGCAGAGCAAATAACATTCAGGCAGTGTTTTGTTAATGATAATCCTCTACTATTGGGGAAGCTTTCAGAAGGCTGATTCCACTTCATTAATACGGAATATGCTTTGTCGGATTTGCTGTGAAATATGCTGGTGTATCGCCGATTATGTTCTATTTGATGACCTTGCCATAATTTCCACTTCTTCTAAAAACGAAAAGACTATAATTGACACTATGTTCTGGAAAGTTTCCAAAGGCTGTTAGCAGGTTCCGAGCTACGACTTCCAAGGTCACGTTTTAGCTGCCCGAAGGCACAGAAGTCCACTGGGGCAGAATCGGGTGATTTTGCGGTTATGTTTGTCAAGGGGATAATATTAACACCAGTTTCGTCGTGGATCATAGATTGGCGACAAATTATCACAGCTAAATTTTCTTTGTGCAGCTTCTTGGAGCTTCGTACAGATTTTTGCATAAAAATATGATATATCGAGGGAGAAATTTATAAACTCGTGCCATAAATCTCAGATGATTTCATATTATTATCGATCTTTTAAGATATGCCAAACTTCTTGGCAACGTATGTTACTGATTTTCAAACTTTGGCGACAGTGATCTAGAGCGGGGTGTAAAGGTCTCTTTCCAAATCCACCTATAATGCGAAGAACTGTCCTCGAAGAAACTGATCTTCAAGGTCTTTGCGTCTTGAAAGGGTAATGATGTATCCTTCCAGTCCTTCTGGGTTCCATTTTAACGTAGATTTAATCAATGATCATCGAGGGACTGAAATACGAGGGCTGAAAATTTAAAATAGACAACTCTTCAGTAGTGAAGCCACACAATGGAAACAGACCAATACTGCTTATATCACACGTCATTTACATATACACTATAATAATAATAATAATATCACTGAATTATGATCACCCGCTTGGTAATGGGAGTAGCCACCCTTCGCCGCTATAACTGCTGCTAGGGGTCGTAGCATAGACGCAAAAAGTGCGGGCATGTGTCCGATGGTATGGCAGTCCATTCCGCTTGAAGCGCTTGAAGTGATGGTATGGCCACAGAGCTTCGAGAGTCATAGGTGGAAGGTCCAGCTGCCGTACATGGCGATCAGGGTGCTCCCACAGATGTCCGATAGGATTGATGTCCGGCGAATTAGCGGGCCAAGGGAGCACTTGAAAGTCAGTAGAGTGTTACTTGAACCAATCCAGAAGGAGACATGCCTTGTGGCAGGGTGCATTGTCCTGCTGGAACACACCATCACAATGGGGGAACATCATGAACATGGACGGGTGCACCTGGTCCGCTACGATTGACAGATAGCCACAGCCATTTAAATTGCCCTCTAGACGAATCAGTGGACCTAACTCCTCCCAGCAGAAGATCCCCCACACGTGCACACAACCCCCACCAGCCTGTTTCTGGCCCACAATAGCCTCTTGCAGTCTCTTTTCATAGCGTTCACGACGCACTCGCCATCGCCCGTCAATCTTTGGAGCAAAAACCTTGACTCGTCGGAGAAGGCGACCTTAGCCCACTCGTCTGTGGTCCAATGGCGGTGCTCACGTACAAAGTCTAGGCGTCGTTGACGATGACCCCTGGTCAACATGGGTGTAGCAACCATGCGTCGACTGTTCAGGCCCATCCGTAGAAGGGTGCGTTCAACGGTAATGTCGGATACACGTCTTTCGGCACCACTGTTGAATGTAGTGTTCAGTTGATGGACTGTGACTCTCCCGTCACCTTTTACGAGTCGTCGTAGGCGCCGCTCACCCCGTTGGTCGATCTCTCGTGACCCTTTACAGTGATGGCGTTGGGACGCGATTTCTGTCCTTGCTGTCCACTCTTTGTACACCTTCACTACAGCGGACCGTGAACAGTTCACAAATCGCGCCGTTTCGGAGATGGTGCCACCCTTGCTGCGATAGCCTATTATCATCTCTTTTTGGATGTCCGTTAAATCAGGACGTTTAGCCATCTTGAGCCTCGTGCACCTGCCGTTTGATGCACCAGCTTTAAAGCTTTCTCAGCCTGTTATGCAAATTTTGCAATGTGTAATCGTTGTTGAGGCGAACCATGAGTGTGCCTTGAAGGGGTGTTGGTCATAATTCATTGACATGCCAGTGTAGTTGTCTCAGAGCAAATAGACTGCCGCTTTCTATTCCATACGTTTACGCAGTGACGAGATGAACACAGCCTCGTGTTAGCTAACTGTAGTCTAGTCACGATATAATCGAAACATAGCCAGCTGCCAATAGTTTTCTACACTGAGCTGCCACTTTATTAGATACACTTCACAAAATATGCAAATTGAGCGACTGTCTAATTTGCATGTCACATGATCACAAATCAGGTATAAATAGCTTGAAGCAATTTTTCTATTGCTAGGTAAGCGTGAATCCATAGTAAAAATGGCGAAAACCTGTGATCTGACTGACTTCCAGCTTTTCGCATACCACAGTTTCAAGCTTTTCCCATACCACTCAGACCATCAAGAGTGGGTCAAGGAACAAAAAACATGTAGCCATCGTGACTTCAGTGGACGGAAAACCTTTGCTAATAAAAGAGGCCATAGGAGATTGCCAAGTTTTCTGCGTGAAAACAGAAAGGCAACAATCGCACAAATTACTGCTCATTACAACTCGGGTAGCCAGAAAACAATATCGGAGTGGATAACTAGTCGCACCTTTGCATCACAAGGATTGGAGCATTGAGAATTGGAAAAAGATTGTTGGACAGATGATTCTAGGTTCATGCTGCATCATGTTGATAGAAGCTTAAATATGGCGAAAACAACGTTAAGCCACGGGCCTCTCATGTCTGGTGCGGACTTGGCAAGGTGGTGGAGGCGGAGTAATGATGTGGGGGGTGTTTTCTTAACACGAATTGGGTCCTCTAGTATCTGTTGACGGTCGTTTGAACACAGGGCACACATAAACATTGTTACAGTTCAAGTTTACCCTTTCATGCACACGCAGATGGCTCTTTCCAACAGGATAATGCACTAGCCCACAAAGCCATAATCACTATGGATTGGTTCCAAGAACATGACAGTGAGTCCTCCTTGGTGCAGTGACCGAGGCAGTTCCCAGATCTCAACCCATTGAACATCTTTGGGATGAGCTGGAAAGGACCGTACGTTGCTGCTTCTCTGTCGAATTTCCAGGAATTGCATAAAGTTCTCATGTCTGCACAGACCAACGAATCTCCTATTGAACGTTTTCAGCATCTCGTTGAATCCATGCCCAAACGAATATAAGCGGTTTTGAGGGTTATGGAGATTCAAAACGCTACTAAACAGGTGCACTTAATAAAGTGTCAGATCAATGCCTGACTTCCAATGAAAATGGTTGCTGGTGATTAATAGCACAACATTTCCAAGATACGGCGAGCGACTGCGAAAGAAGGTGAACATTGGATTTTCTTTAGTAAGGCATGAAAATTTTGAAACACATAACATGTCACTTCTGTAGCTTTTAAGTATTCTCTGATCCAACTTGCAACTAACTTGTAGAGGCATCGGCCATGATAGTCGAGGTTCCTGGTTCGAACCCAGGTCGCAGAATTTTTTCTTCCATTTTTCGAGAGAAAATAATTACATCATGTTTGGAGGTCATTTCCAGTCTATATTTATTTATTTACTTGTGAGTTCATCAAACTTTCTGATGGTTTGGATAGGAGAAATTCTCGATCTGTGAGCCGGGTGCCCTCCTCCTATTGGGCTTTCAACCTTTGACAACTTGGTTGTCTTTAAGACACCTTGTGACAGCATGGCTATCCGGGTGTCTGCGATAGCCCAACTGGTAGAGGCATCGGTCATGATAGTCGAGGTTCCTGGTTCGAACCCAGGTCGCAGAATTTTTCCTTTCATTTTTCGAGAGAAAAATTGATATGCTTGAACTTGGGCGCCCCCCCCCCCCGCCAGAGGTAATCACAGAATCAGCGATGTGGATCAGCAATGCGCGGAACTATTCAAAGGAAATAGTGTGGACATCATTATTTTCTTGTAATAAAAATATCTTCCATAGTAGGTTCCCTACTAATAAATTCACGAAATCAGGAGTTCTTTTTTAAATTGCTTTGTTGTTGCATAAATAAAAATTTGCATATCATATTTGGCCAATAAATTGGAATCAACCTTCTGCAGTCCTGATGTAATTTCGCAATGAAAAACACGGGTCATCTTTTTAGTATGGTTTTCTTAATGGAATCTCTAGAATCTCAAAAACATCTTAAGTTACTTGCACCATTGACAATATTGTAGCTACTTCTGCCTCCTTAGTAAGGCTTCTTAATCCATGAACTTACATAGACTTGGTAAATCTTGTAATTCTCACTCTCAATGCTATAGGAAAGTCAGGATGCGTATCTGACACTCACATCAAATTTGACCTTTGACCTATTTAAGGGATCGAATCATAATGTAACTTTTTAACCGTGTAAGATACAACAAAAAATAGCAAAGGAAAATTTATACAACACATCATATTTACGCCT
The DNA here is from genome assembly GCA_023313115.1 of Rhysida immarginata. Taxonomy (NCBI): domain Eukaryota; kingdom Metazoa; phylum Arthropoda; class Chilopoda; order Scolopendromorpha; family Scolopendridae; genus Rhysida; species Rhysida immarginata. The sequence continues at coordinate 997,773 of JAHWFO010026271.1, forward strand.
AAATCACCATTTTTCCAAAACTTAAATCTTTATTTCACAAGAAAACTAGGGAAAAAACTTTTTGAGACAGTTTATTGAAGCATTCTATATGATTTTTCCCTTATCCTTCTCCAAAATGGACAGTTCCATTGTTATTTTTAGTAACATTTAAGTGTAAAACAGTATTACAAAATCAAATGTAGTAATGCACCAACATTAGACGGATACAAATAGTCAAAAATGTCTGCCTATAGTAATGCAGAAATGCTGGAAATGATTATAATAATGGTGAATGCACAGGAACTATTGTGCTGCTGAACTCGATTATTGCACTAGATTTCCTCAATTCAATGTCACACGTTGCAAGAGTAACAAATAGATTACGAAGAACAGGGTGCGTACATCAACGTCATCCCAGAAGGCAATTACAAAGAACCATTAATGACATTGATGTAATGATTTTTTGGGGTTATGTGAACGATGCAGTATATCAAACTTTTCCCAGAGACTTGGATATGAGTTGATAACCCGAATTCGATAGGCATGTACAAACATTTCTCGAACAAAATTTACTAATGTGTATTAAAACCTGGCTTACAATTATGTATTGCTTCAGATGGCAACCAAATTGAACATTTTCTGTAATTTTCTTGTGAAATAAAGAAATAAGTTATGTAAAAATGGTGATTTAGGGGTAAACATGGTGTGTTTTACAACTTTTCCATTGCCACTTTTGTTGTACCAGGATGAATCAAAAAGTAAGTTACACTCATAGCGATCTGTGGTCGAAGAGCGCCAAAATCATTCGCCGTTTTTAAGTATGTTGCTTGTATGTCTACAATTGCAACGTGGCAAGATCCCACGCGTTTATTGCTTACGCAAGAGTGTTATTGTCATGGCGCAGCAACTGGTTATACACTCCAAGTTGGAGATTAGCGGAACAATCCGTTTTTTGTGAGCGAAAGGCTTAAATTGCACTGAAATCCATAAGGAAATTTGCAGTGTCTATGGGGATAATGTGATTTCTCGTCCTGCAATTGTGAAGTGGTGCCAGCAGTTCGAAAATGGACCCTCAGATTTGACGGACGAATACCGCGCAGAAAGACCATCCACATCCAACACTCCCGAGTACATTGCCCGCGTTAATGAAATGATTCTGGACCATCGACGAATCAGAATTAAAGAAATCGACAGAACGCTTAGCGTTTCTTATGGGAGTGTGCACTCGATTATTCACGACGAGCTTGGATTCAGGAAATTGTGTTTCAGGTGGGTTTTACGACAGCTCACGGACCATCACAAGAACCAACGTTCCCTGTCGTCTTTGGCTCTGCAGCGAACGAGACGAGTCTGGTATCACCACTTCATCCCTGAAACCAAACGGTCGTCTATAGAATGGAAAAACGGAAACTCCCCACCCACAAAGAGGTTCAGGGTTGTTTCATCTGCGAGGAAAGTCTTGGGAACTGTTTTCTTTGACTGTGAAGGTGTCGTGTACACGGAAATTATGGAAAAAGGAACGACAATCAACGCAGCCTCATACTGCCAGACGCTCCGAAATCTGAGAAAAGGGATAAAGGAAAAACGGCGGAGGAAATTGAGTAAGGGGATCATTCTCCTGCATGACAATGCCACACCGCACACATTTCGGTTACTCAAACTGCTGTCAACGTTTAAGTGGGAGGTGTGGCAACATCCACCATACAGCCCCGACTTAGCCCCATGTGACGATCATTTGTTCGGGAAAATGAAATGTGACCTGGGAGTAAAATAGTTCCGCACTGATGACGACGTCAAAGACGCAGTGCTGACATGGTTGAGAAACGCTGGAACAGATTTTTACCGCAGCGGCATGGAAAAGTTAATTTCACGTTCAGACCATTGTTTACAATTGTTGGATAATTATGTAGAAAAGTGAAATAAATGGTGCACGTTTCCTCAGAATGTGTGTATGGGATCATAACTTACATCTGTTTTTACTGTTTTAGAGTGTAACTTACTTTTTGATTCACTCTCGTATCTTATACGGTTAAAAAGTTACGTTATGATTTGACCCTTAAAAAGTTCAAAGGTCAAATTTGACGTCAGCATCAGATTGCGCATTCTCACTTTCCTATAGCATTGTATTTACAGATTGTTGACAATTTTAATAGATTTGTAGATATTTGGATGGATCATTTCAAAGTAAACACCCTATATAAACACTGAACAGTAAACATTTCTACTTCCTAAATACTATCACAAATTAATATCTATTCATGTATTAGTAACGCACATGAAGTAGGCTACTGTAGAATGTGATATCTGAATCAGTTTCGATGACACCAGAGAAACAAACTTTAAAGCATCTACCTCGGCTGTCATGTTAGAATGTGGTTGAGTTATATAACATAACTTTGTTTTCATAGCGGCTTAAGAATTTTAAAACTATTTAAAGTATACTATGCATATTTGTCTATTTAAAAATGCAACAAAGTTTATTAAAATAGATAATAAGAGACTAAATAGATCATTGATTTTATATAAGATTTATTGTTTTCAGTTTTTCACAGCTTTTCATTTAATTTATTCATGTTTCTTCAGCCGTTTCCTTATACGTTTATTGCCTAATTTTCCGTAGATGGTTTACGAAGGTAGCCAACGGCCACTTGCTGCCGGTATACGTAGGAGATCGAATCTACCAGCCGAACGGGGCGCTCGTGATTAAAGACGCCCAGGTGGCTGATTCAGGGATTTACGTGTGTGTCATCAGCAACAACGCCGGCAGTGAAAGGATCGAGACCACACTGGCCGTCACAGGTAAGATGCCACGAGGAAAAAAATTATCTATCATACTTTGATTCTTTGACAAGAATAGATTAAGAAAATCCATCAAATCTTTGTAAAGACGAAAAAAAAAGAAATATGATGAGGTTGCCCTCAGCAATCCTGCACTTAGTTAGATTGCTTCTAACACCGAAGGTTGAAAGTTCAATTCTAGCCTAAGGCGTGAGAATTTATCATTAAAAAAATTTAACACTCACGCAATCTTTCGAAACGGGATAGAAAACTGAAATTTTCGTTAAGCTTTTGGCAAAAGTTAATCTAGGGGATGTTAACCCAGCATATCTCTAGGCTACATAAGGAATTTTTCCTTCCACGATCAAAAGTTGATAGGGCTTCCTAGATCATCGCAATTTTTTATTACTAACGTCGTTTTTTAGGACTCATATTTTAAGATTTTAAGACTTGCATTCTTTATTATTTGAATCGTAAACGTCGAACCGATTTATGAGATTAAATTCACACAGACTTCAAGAACAACAGATTCATTTTTTAAGAACACTGTTTGCTCATTTTAAATGAAAATCAACTTTCACTGCATAATACAAAGCTACTATAAATGATTCACTCGATTACAAACCACTATATTATCCAAAGTGTTAAACATAAAGAGAAAAGAATAAAGCAGGAAAAGAATTTCTCTGTAAGCAGTACATCTGATATTGCAGTGCAGCGTGCATTCAAATGAGAATACAGAGGGTTGTTAGGATTCTATGGTAAGAACTACCATATTTAATGTGACGCGCGCGTTCATTTTACGTTCATACATTGATGCCGCGCCATGTTCAAGAGCGACGGAACAATTGCAGAAACTGTATGAACGATACCTGGCGGATTAAAAATGGAAATACGTGATCACAGTAGATGAGGCGCATGCTTTTTAGAACGACCGTACCAAAAGCAGAGACACTTTTTACCGTCCAAGAAATTCCAATGGTACCGTGAATGCAAGGAAACATTTTCAAAAAGCTTCATGATCATGGGGGGATATAGCTACAACAGCAAGTTAAATTTACACAGAGTTGAGTAAAAGGCCAAAGTTAATGCCATGTACCATCAAACTAACGTTCTAACCCTAATATTTACCCGTAAGATCCCCGATTTGTACGGTACAGAGGTAAATAAGATATGGCTGCATCAAGACTCACACCGCAGCGTCAATTCGCCTGTTCGTGGAACGCATGCAAGAAGATACCGGAATCCGCTTCATTCCCCTTCAGCGACATACACGTGAAGTCGCCGGACCCATCGACTATGGATTTTTGTGGCTTTGGCCACCTAAACGGGCCCTAGGTAAGAGACGATCGCGAACAGTGGAGGGTCTTTGGAAAGCATGATAACAAGAGTGGTTAACTTGTTATTATAGATCCCTAACAACCCTCTATATTGAAAAGAACAATCATATAAACAGAGCATTTTGCGGTGGCATCGGCAGTTTTTTGTGTGGCTGATTTAGCTTTGTTAGCTTGGTCCTCCCATGATTTTGCGTGTGATTCTTCCTCAAGGACTTTTACTTCCAACAACATTAATAGAATTCAGGAATCTGATCCAGCAAAATGTATGGACAGAACTCAACTACCGCTTAGACGTGTCTTTTGTAACCAGAGAGGCACACATTGAATATTTGTAGAGTGTGAGGAAAATTACTGAATATATGTCTCTTTTCATGCAACAATAGTAATGCATTGGAAAATATAGTATTTTGAAATCGAATGAATCATTTAAAGTTGCCATGCATTATCTTGAAGCGATACTATTATACAGGGTGTTTCATAATTGGTGTCCCGTCTTTAGGTCCAAATAACGGCTCAAGGGCAAAAATAAGTAATAAAGTTGTAATAAGTTTCTAATGAGTTTTTCTGTTTTTGTCTATATTAGCTGGCCATACCTATCACTTTACCCACTCGATAAAGGGCAGGGGATGAGATTTTTTCACCGGATTTTTTGCTAAACCCACATTTTACATGATGCTCTACAACTTTCTAAATAACACATGGGGTCTAACCCCTACCCCTACAAAATTAAAATTTTCAAAATTTACCCCTTCACCCCCATGGACGCGAAATGTTTTTATTCTGAATTAGGGGACATTAAAACCAAATAACCAGTATTCATTTCCCCCCAATCTGTTCCCCTTGAGTCGTTATTTGGACCTAAAGACGGGACACCAATTATGAAACACCCTGTATACAACAAAAAATACAAGAGAATTCAGTTGTTATCGTACTTCTGCCAGGATTCACTCAATTATTGTTTTAGACTCTTCATTACTATTGTAAAGTAAATTTAACGTTGTCTAACAATTGGTATTGGAAATTTCAGTGGAACACGCCCTGTCAAACTTTCGTTGGACAAAGTATAAACGTTACATCTCTGCAATTCCGCAACTCCGAATATCATGTAAAATTATTTAATATTTTCTTTATGTTCATTAAAATTAGAGAAAATGAGATACAATAAGCATTATACATGGTGTCCGAAAAGTCTAGCACTATGATGTATATCACAGTACAGAGGCGATACATTAGATAGAACAAAAACGTCTTATAGCAAGTGGATCGTGGGCTTTCCATTTCCGACCTCAAAAGTGACCTTCAAGGTCATCTTCAAGGTCATTCAAACCGTAACTTTTTCCCTATCAGATAGGAAAATTGTGTGAGATAAATGAGGATGAAGATTGGTATGCTACCCTCCCACCATCGTGTTGAGAAGTCACAGACAAATCAATTAGTGAGCTTTTTACATCTAAACTCAAAAGGGTTGAATACTACATGTAATTTAAGTCCTGAGTACCAAAATCGAACATAGGTTATTTTAAAGTATATTATTGATCTAAGGAGTTTAAATGATTAATTTTAAATTTAAATGTGGTCAGTCTCCTTTTAATGGGGAAAATCGTAAAATTAATAAAAACAAAAAAATAAATAATAAATAAAGTCACCAATCTTGAAAAACGATGAAGAAACTTGTGAGATGGAAGAAAACTCAAAGGATGTAGTCTATTGAAGATGTTGTTGATAGCAGAAATAAAGCCAGTCTATTGAGGATGTAGATGAAGTCTTGTGAAGATAATGTTGATAGTGGAAAATGATAATCTTGAAGGAAGTGTTGGTTATGATTGTTGGCTGTTGTATACTAGGGTAATTGTGGCCATAACCAACAATTACAACCAACTTAGCTTCATCATCTTTATATCAATTGTTAAATTCTTATTTCAACTGTTTTCACCATTCAACAAGTTAAGAGGAAAAAGGTTTTATCAAACCAATCTTTTATAATGTTTTATTTAGTGGCAACAAAACAGCTTAATTTTGCAACAATAAACAATAGACAAATTTACTCTCGCCATAACGAAATGTCCAATTGTTACAACAATCAATTCGTAGTAATGAGTTAGTACCATTAGAACACGAACCAATGAACCGATTTGAAAATTTTTTTCTTTATCATAAATTGTCATCGATTCTGCATAAGTGTGTCAAATTGCAGCTCCCTAGCTTGTCGGAAAGTTGGTTTAATATTGATTACAAGATTTGACCTAAACAACTAACACAACAAAGTTAATAAAAGCTTATAAAAAATGGTTTATCCTACTGATGATGAGAAATATTCTCGAAAACGTTTTATATAAATTTTATCCCAAATATTTGGATCACCCTCTTCAAAATTTCATCTGTATTTCAAAACCAACACTTCCTTCAAGATTATCGTTTTCTACTATCAACATTATCTTTTCCACCAATCTAGTCAATATTTCATCCCAGTAGCGCTGACCAGTTAGGATACCTTCATAAAAAACAGGACCAACGTCTTGTGTCCTATAAATACCACACCAAACATTCATTTTTCAGTTCACTTGGTGTAATGTTGGTCTCAGCCACCTAGGATTTTCCTCTGCCCAGTAGTGTAGATTATGCTTATTGACAGTACCGTTTTATGAAAACTGGGCCTCATCACACCGCAGAATCTTGCATGCGAACTGTGGGTCGTCATCAATTTGACAGAGCAGCCGGTTGCAAAACTTTGCACGGGAACCATGGTCTCGTAATTCTAGAGTTTGGGCACAATGAATATGGTGTGGGTGAGGTTTTGTGTCGAGGGAATGTCCCACACGAAAGATTTGCTAATACCCAGACCATGTGCAATTGCTCGGACACTTGCAGGAGGATTACCTGCGACTGCTGCTAGGACCATAAGCCTGGCGGTCAAAAGAAGTATTTAACTAGTATGTACTTATGCAATATGCAACAGTAATCTAGAAATCGGTATTAAAAGTCACTTCTCTATACATGGATAGTCTAAGTGTCACCCGCCCTTCCTCACATAGGTTGTGTTCTTCGTCTCACTTCTGCGCTGGTGAAGAAAGTGAGATCACATTTCTTCTTTCAATCTAACCGTTTTGGCAAATCCAATTATTTAGAAATTTCTCATGAAGAAATTCGCTCATTCTGCTGCTGTTTTGGGTGAGGCATTTTGAAAGATCGTATCCCTGCACACATTTAGAGGCTCGTCTTCTAATAAAATTAGTAAGTAATTTTCTAAATGTTTAAATAAGTGCCTCATTTAAATCATTCGCTAGAAACTGGATCAACCAGCATGCCATCGCCGATGCCTGCCCCATAAAGTAACGGTAATACCTCGTTCACACTGCGAATCATGACTCACGAATCATCATTCGTGAATGATGATTCGGCTCAACCATGAATCGACGGATCATGATTGACGGTCGAGAAGTGTTCACGCTAGTGTGATTGGTCAACACCACCTAGCGAGCGACAGTCAGAGATTCCGTTTCTAAAATGGCTGCTGAAGGAATGTGTTGAGTGTTGAGGCTATAGTGAAAAATCTGGGTCGAGACTCCTGAGCCTCGCTTTTCGGGAACGTCGATGAGCGGATCATCATTCGCGCGAACGAATCACCATCCGATGAATGACGTTCCATTCACATTGCACTTCTCAATCATGATTGACGTCTGGATCATGATCTAGATATGCAGTGTGAACGAGGTATAATACACTAAAACGCAGAATCTCGACAACTGTACGTACATCAAGCATAAAAATATACACCTGTCTATAACGGCCACTCATGGGACCAAGTAAAGGTGGCCGTGAAGCTCAGGTGGTCGATATAGACAGGTGCTGTAAAAAAATGTAAATCATCAACATACTTAAAAACAGATATAATTTATTTCTTTAAAAAAGAACCTAAGTTGATTAGTTTTCTGTTTCATGCATTCACAGCGAAAACTAACTCTGCAAAATGTTTTTCGGGAACATTGATTTTTGTAGCAACATTTGTTTCCCCATCATCTGAGAGGTGATGAACAAGTGCCTGGAACCTTTTTATTAAAGCGGATCAATGTGTTTATCCTGATCTTTAGTCTGTTTCTTTAGAGACATTTCCCACCTGACGATATTATCACTGTAATGGTTTACCTCTTCGGACATCATATTCCTGAATGCCCAACATTGCAACCAGTAGCGTAGCAAGAGTTGTTCGCCCCCCTCCCCGGCGACACGCCCCTTTCCAGTTCTATTGCGCCCCCCTAAATAGGACCCAAATAGGAACAGTGTCAAGCCCCCCCCCCCGCCATTGCGGAGGTTGCGGGGGCTAAGACTACGCCACTGATTGCAAGAATTTCTTACCGCTGCATCTTTAAAGAGAATATTAGGACTTAATAGGGATCACTATTGCGGCAATGTCAAGTCATTGGGAGTTGCTAATTGAACCTTTATCTTTAATTTGTTTCACACATTATTTTTACTTTTTGCTTTAACAAAGGATAACACTTGTCTACAGTGGAACAGTATTCGAAATAATTTGAACTCATTTCTGCTTGTCTACCCATGCTGAATAAGAGTTGATAAGTAAAAGTCATTTATTAGTTTAAGTTTTTACGATACCTAATATTTTCCGAATTTAACGATTCTACCCTCATTGAACTTGATAATGCTGATATTTATTTAGTTTAACTGGGCCCGCCCGTCCAACTTTTGTTGGATAGAGTATAGTTGGCAACAAATGTTAAAAATATTGTGTTTTAATGCTAAAAATGCATTAGAATAACTTAAAGATATATATTTTTGATAATGCACTCTCAAAGTCAGCCAATTCACCATCAATTTCCTCAATATCAGAATACGAAGTACAGTCATCAAAGGGAAATAATCCACACTTGAATTTTACTCTAAGTTTTACCGTTTCAATATTAATTTATTTTTAATAATTTAATATTACATTTAGAGTTAACATTATTCAGATTATTAAATTTAAATAATTATAAATTAAAAAAGCTATTAAAACAACAGATTAGCATGAAATGTAATATTAAGTATTAAACTCGTGTGTATTATTTCCTTTGGTTGACTGTACCTAGTACATTAGGGGCAGCCGTAGCCCAGTTGTCTCACGTTGCTCAATACAATGGTGGAGTTAAGAAACCTTGGGCGCGGCTAATCACAGGTTGGGTGACCACCTGGAAATTTTCATCTCCCCCGTGCTTCGGAGGGCACGTAAAGCCGTCGGTCCCGGCTGCTGCGACCATCATACAGCAGTCGTTAAAATATAGGGATGGCGCAAAACTCCCTCGAAGGAGTAAGTGCCGTAGATTATCGCTCCGCAATAATCTACCCTCTGTATCAGATAACGATATACGGTATTTAGCGTCGGACATGAAATACCAGCCCGCCTGCATTAAGCGCCTGGGGGTCTACCAAATTTTTACAATAACCGCCCGGGCGCTTATTTTAGTTCATTTCGTGAATTTTTTTTCTCTTGCTGTTTTCTCACGGGAATTTTTGTTCTCCCATCTGCCACTGCTAAACCGAAAATTAGACACCAGCATGATTTTCTACTAATTTCTTGGTTTTTAATTTTGGATTCAATCATGCAACTTAGCTGATGAAAATTGAAAACTTCAGTTATAGCATTAATTTTAAATTTTATAGTCATTATATAGTCTAATCGCGATAATCTACCCTCTGTACCAGATAACGATAACCTAGTACATCAACACAGCCACATAAGATAACGCAAGCTGAATTAAATGATCTTGTAAGGGACTTAGAATTGCCAAAGAACAAAGCAGAACTTCTAGGCTGGAGACTGCAACAATGGAACCTTTTAGAAAGTGTTATGACTATAACATCTTTCCGTACTAGACAAAAAGAGTTGACGCAAAAAGAGTTGTAAAGATGTCAGTGGTTTGATGAGAGCCCTTAACATTACATATAAACAGAGCGAATGGAGACTTTTCACAGTTCAAGGTTAAGCTTAAAAGCTTTTTGATACATAACCGAAATATTTTACCTTCGATTCCTATTCGTTAAGCAGTCCATATGAAAGAGTAGTATGAAAATATGAAAACCCCTTTTGCTGCGGATTAAGTATGATGAACACCAATGGCAAATCTGCGGAGATTTGAAAGTCGTAGCCCTGTTGCTTGGATTACAATTAGGCTACACGAAATTTTATTTCTTTAATTGCAAATGGGATAGTCGTGATAGAAAAGAGCATTATAAAAAAAAGGTGTGGCCTCATCGTCAGTCACTTCAACCTGGGCAGAAAAATGTTAAAAATGACCCTTTAATTGACCCACAAAAAGTGTTACTTTCACCATTGTATATAAAACTAGAGCTGATGAAGAATTTCGTAAAATCAATGAACAAAAATGGAGCTGCTTTTCAATATCTTCGCCAGAAATTTTCAAGCTTCAGTGAAGCTAAGATTAAGGAAGGTATATTCGTCAGTCCTCAAATAAGAAATTTATTTCAAGATGATAACTTTGACTCTGTTTTGGAAGGTAAAGAAAAAAAACTCTGGGACGATTTTCGCCTTGTCGCAACTAACTTCTTGGGAAATAAGAGGAATGACAACTATGCTGAACTTATTGAAAACATTAATTATAAAATAAATAAATAAAACTCCATTTAATTAAAAGAAAATAATTAAAAGTTTACATACTGAAGATGGGATAAAAATCCCGAAAACGTTTTATAATACATTTCAAGTTTGTCATCTACTTGTCTACGAATCATCGAACTTTCATCATAGATCTTCTTCACCTGTATCTGTGTTCGTGTAACATTTCTCCACAAGATCTTCGTTTCTTCTGTGTTTCATCTGTATTTCATCTGTGTTTCATCTACATAAACTCTACAAGACCTTTGTTTCAATTGTGTTTCGTCCTTCAACCTTTACATTTATCCATTGGGTGACTTTTTTTCATTGTTTCTATTATTTATTTTATTTATTTTCTTATAGTTAAATGGAGTTTTATTTATTTATTTTTAATTAATATTTTATCACAACTTTTACTCTTATATAATAATTATTGTAAACATGTTATCATCATACCAAAAACTGGGTTGTAACATGTCCTTGAAAGTCCACTTTTTACATTCTCATTTGGACTTCTTTCCGGACAATTGTGGGTCTTTTAGCGATGAACATGGGGAGTGTTTCCATCAAGACATCGCATACATGGAAAAACGATATCTGGGCAAGTGGAACGTTTCGATGTTGGTGGATTATTGTTGGCCTGTTTGTCGAGATGTTACAGAAGCAGAATACAAGAGGGCAGCGAAAAAAACCACGTCGCAATTCTGCTAATGAATAGAAGAACCGTATGATTTCTGTTAATTTTTGCAAAAGACTTGTAATTTTTTTTTCTAAAAAATGGGAACTAATTTTAAAATATAATTATTATTTTTGTATTCAGCATGTGAAAATGAATAAAAAAAAGCTACTTTACCTGAAGAATACTTTTTTACAGTCAAATTTTGTAGACCACTGTAATCTCTATCCGCACCATCAGCTTTTTAAAGGTATAATCAAGATCTGTGTAACAAGGTCTCGCCATGCGCAGGTCCCAGTCACGTGGTCTGACGTCATTGCCACCGTGCGTGCGTAGATAGTAGAAGTTTGCGTGCGTGCGTGTTAGTAATATCAGTTTTGTTAGGACCTAATTATTTATTAGAGAAGGAAAAATAAACCAAGTTTCGAATTTAAATTTATGCTTAATATGATTAAAATGGTACACGATTTAAAAAAAAAATTAGATCCACTAGCAATCATACATAAAAAAAAAAGAAAAAAATGAATAATGAAAACATTCCTCTTTAAATATTTCAATTAATAACTTTCTTTAATTTTTTTTCTTTTTCTTTCTATTCACACCCGACAACTTTTTATTTAGCTCTCTAATTCTAATACAGGTTCTAAATCGAATATATTTTTAACAACTTCAATAGGAATTTTTTCCTTACTTGGCAATGAAGTATAAGCAAGATTACTAATAATAGTAATAATATTTTCATCTTTCTTAATCCCCTTGTCATGAAAATTTTCAAATATAACATTGCATTTGTTTAATGGAATGAGTAATTCATCTGATGGATATATTAAATACCCTTTAGACATGCTAGTGAATGGTTCTCTCGGTTGCAGTGACGTCATGCGCAGACTCGGACGAGTTTTAGAAAAGTTTCGGCGAGACCTTATATACGCAGACCTTGGGTATAATAAATTTTAGATTTTAGCTTAACTCAGTGCTGGAAAATTTCTATAGGCGTCTGTGACCTGCAATTTACAAAACAATGTTTTGGTTTCGATTTATTGGTGGAAGATCCATTATTCTGACATGATGATACAGGTCATGCCATAGATTTTCAATTACAGATGTGGAACACTTTATAGCCCGGGTAATAATATGAGCCTGTTAAAGTGGTGTAAATCCATTAACAACAGTTTTGAGATATAAGGAATTTTAGTAGAATAGTAGATAAATAGCACTGCTGACTGCATAAACTTGCACTGCCATCTGTAAAGCTGTTTGGGGAAATAGGAGTTACACCACTACTCCTGTAGGTAGTTTGATATATTCGGATCTCATTTCTAGCATCAACTCAGATTTTTTAAAAAGTGGAGTTACACCACTTTGGCTTTAACAGGCTCATATGAAGTATTAGTCATACTCCTTGCACGAACAATTCTGGCGGTATGCTTGTTCCTCTGCCTTGCTGGTAGATACCCTCATCCCCAAGGAACCTGTCGACATACGGGTGCTATCAGTCTATATCTGATGGACAAATATTGAAAGTAACCATTTGCGTTCATATTGCTTTCCAACAATATCAGTAGACCTCACCCATGCTATAAAAATATTCCCCATGCTGCAACTCCATCAGCCTGCTTTCTGTCAACAACTATATCCGGATGTTTTATTTCTGAAGTGTGAGGCCAAATACGTCACGTGACTCGATGAAGCAAAAATCGTGGCTCCTCGGGAAAAAAATACCCAATGCCATTTGGCCATATTCCAGTCCGGGTTATAACGCACAAATTGAAGGTGTTTTTTCCGCGATGAACGGCGTCAACACGGGTGCTATCATGAAGCGTCTGCTTCGAAATCCAATGCGCAACAGGGTTCTTTGGACAGTCGTTTTGAAGCCTTTCGGTTGCCTCCATGGTTCATTGCAACGGTCAGTTGTTCAACAGTAGCGCACCGATTGGTCTTGATTCACTGTTTCAGCCAACATTCATCTCTGGAATCGATGGCACGTGGAGCTTCGGGTCATCAATTATTCTATTTGTCCAATCAGGATACGCTATTGCTACTGCAATACGAAAAGACTTCTTCACAGAGTTCGCGGTTTCTGATAACCATGCGATAATTATGCGGTTAATAAAAAGAAATGCCTTACACATGCCATTCACTCTCAGTATGTTCACGGGTGCCAACATCAAAGCTTTAGTGCTCGAAAAGCCTATGCCACTAAAATTAAAAGATAACTATCGTACAATTTAAAAATTACCTTCCGGTAGCCTGATTATGCAAATTAAGTCATATCCAAAATTTATCACATACGAGGTCTGTTCAAAAAATACGTAGACTGTTTGAATTGCGCGGGCCCTGTTGGTCCCAATCAAAATCGCTTGGTGTCGCCATCTTCTGACAGATCCGCTGATTACAAGGCAGTTTTTTGATTGCAAATATCAGTATTGGTTGATTAGCTACGCGGTTGTTTGTGAAGTGTGTTTTTTTCGTTTGGCGGATTTTTAGAATTTGGCGGAATTTTAGAGGGCTCCACAGAGAACCAGATTTACTACATCGAAGTTCTCAAACGTCTGGGGGATGCTATCCGGCGGAAAAGGCCAGAAATGTGGACGAGTGGTGACTGGTTGTTTCATCACGACAACGCTTCAGCCCTCAGAACTCGAGAGTTTTTGGCCAAACACTCGATCACTGTTCTTCCTCACCCACCCTACTCACCTGACCTCGCTCCTTGTGACTTCTTCTTGTTTCCCAAACTCAAAAGACCTTTGAAAGGAAGGAGATTTGAGACGATTCCCGACATAAAGGCAAATGCGACGAAGGCACTGAAGGACATCACAAAAGAAGCGTTCCAGGACTGTTTCCAAAAGTGGAAACACCGTTGGGATAAGTGTGTGCGTCGGGGAGGAGAGTACTTTGAAGGGGACCCAGATGTGTAACTTCTGAATAAAGTATATTTTGTTTTATGACGTCAGTCTACGTATTTTTTGAACAGACCTCGTAAATCGTAACAAAGAGGAACTAACCTCCAATTATGCAATCTTGTTCCGCATTCAATTATGAACACAATAAGAAACGCATCATAATCGACATTTAGTTATTTAGTGATGAGTTCTTTAATCTGCGTTTATAATGTTTTTGGTGGTTCTCTTTTCAGATTAGTATCTTGCATCTGTTTTATAGCGAATATAATTAGAAAGTGTGATTACTTAAGAAGTTTTCTGGCGCATCCGCAAGATGTCACTGCGTGCGCTATCGACCAGCGAGTCGTAGGTTTTCAGTACTCGCTTACAGGGAAAAAGATGAAGCGTTAACTGTAGTTTTGAAAATTAGTTTTCGCGCTTTCGTTTCTTATCTTACTACTATTTACTGCTTCTTAATTTTTTTTTACTTTTTATCACATGGCTGCTTTTCACAGCTGCTTGCTTTTGCTGTGATAATATATTGCAGCTGCACGTGAAATCATTCACAGCTTAGCCAAAAAACTTTTTTCACTTTTTCTCAGATATAAAATGACTTATCGGACATTCATGCTGTTTTCATGTTTTGCCTTCGATATTTTAAAATACGAGTAAATATACTGTTTTAAACTTAATAAACAATATATAAATTACACAAATGATTGAGTGTAAAACACTCATCGCTCACAAATACTGAAATAATAAAATATACGACAGAAACTTAAAATAAAACGTGGAATTGGCATTTGGGCAGGCCAAAGAAAGCGAATGAGACATTCATGTCTGTGTTGCCACTAACTGACAAGTCAAAACATGACATTATTGTCCTGAGAGTGACAATCCTTGTGGCCAAACTTTCCCAAGGATTGCTATGAAGTTGGTCGATAGCGACGGCAGCGCTGTCATTTCAAACATTCGTCACCTCTACTGATTTTAGCATTAGTGATCACAGAATCTAATCCTATTCGTTATGTTATTAGTCAAAATAGCATTATTTAAATATATTTCCCTGGAATTAATTTTAAATTTTAATTTTTCAGTTATTTTTATACACTCTACTTAAACTCACAATTTCTGTTTGTCTGTTACGTTCAAATTTTACAATTAATTTTTCACTCATTTCTCCTTGTTCAAACGTCTCCAAATTTAGCACACTGGCTCATTTCCGGTGACAATGCAATCCAGCAAAAATATTTAAATTCGAATTCTTTAAAAGGATTAAAACTTATTATCATTTAATTTTCTTTACCGTTACCAGTAATACCGGTTTTCTAATAAAAAATGTATTTCGGTTATACGGGTAAAAAAAATTTCATTTAAATACACTTTTAAATACTCTTTACCCGAAACTACATCTTGTGGTCAAAAATGGAACTGTCAACTATCTGTTAATTGTAACGGCTCTCAGTAAATCCACTGAATTGAATAGTTGGAATCTACAGTATTAGTGCTCCCAGAATCACATGAGCGTTTGAAGTATCCAAACGCAGGTCTTGCTGCTCTCGAAACCAGTGAGTCGCGGGTTCGAATCCCGCCGACGGCATGGATGTTTGTGTTTGTCTATTTTCACCATCATCCTTTCATCCAAAACAGCTAGTCTCCTGGATAAAAGGGGAGATGCAGGCTGAAAATCCATCCATCCAAGTATCCGAACAAACCTTGTAAATTCTCCTTTATAAGCATGAGGGTTTTTATTGTCTGTGATTTGAGTGTGCCGTTTGATTCTAGGATTTTCTTTAAACAGCATATTCTGGCGGTTACACTTCTAGGTGATCTTGTTCGCTTTACTGGTAATCTTGGTTTCAAAGCTGTATGATGTAGTTGTCCCTCCCATCTTGAATAATGGCTTCACCGATTTGGACCAGTTGTGCGTCGATTTATTTATCATGTCAAAAGATGTTTTGTTCTTGAAGCCTTTATATGATATTATAAAACTGATTTGGAACTACTTTACTCTTTTTCTGACGTGTCAAAGATTATATGTCGAGTTCAGAAGGTCTTAGTATATCAAGATATTCTAATTTTTTTTAAATTGCAAGAGGTGTTACTCATTGTATACTTTGATCTTATATTTCTTTTAAGATGCCTTCTTTTCGAAATGACCAGTTTTCTCTAAGAAATATGATTGGCAATGTTTTGAGTTCCTTATGAGTTCCTTTTGTTGTAGCCGTGCTCATTCTTCTGTTGATATGGCATCTATGCAGTAATATGGCATGGAAATATTAAACAGATAAAATAATAAAAATGAGATTCTTCCGTGGATGCGCTTTTTCTGTAATTTTTTTTCAATAATAGAATGTTTCTTGAATTATTTCCCTTTTTTCTGCTTAATTTTTTCCCCACTTTTAAGAATTTATCGTTTTAAGAGTTCATTTTCATGTTACCGGTAATGGAGATTTACCTTTACGGTAATAAGAAATCCGTTAATACTGATAATCCTAATGGCCACAATAACATGTTTTCTTCATTTTCACTTACCATACATGTAGCAAAAGCATGGGTTAAAAATTGATTGCAAATCCAAGACTAAAAATATTAATTTAAAAAAAAAATTTAAAAAAATCTTTTTAAGCATACACTTTTACCTTAAAACAAGCACTATAAATTAAAAAATAACTTTTGATGCCTCGTATTTAAATAAGAATTCATAAAAAGGCAACAGTGTGGCGGCGCGCATTTTATATTAAGTTTTAAATTTTAAAATGAAAGTACTACAATTTTGACTCAGAATATTAGAATAAGAAGAAAATCAGTACACTTGAGTAATTAATTCATTTTTTTAGGTCATATGTATAATCAAACATTTTTCTTTTATTTATTTAAATAGTAGTTAAATGCAAGATGTTCAGTTATATTTTAAGGCAAATATAAGGTATTTTAACCAAAATTAACAACAACAAAAAAGTAAGGTATTTTAAACAAATTCCATATAAATAAAGCAGTACATCTGAAATCACAAAAATAGAATACGATTACTTGCCGGTTCAAAGAATTAGAATACGTCAGCAGAAAAATGAAATGAACCAAAAAAATGAGGTTTTACAAAACAAAACAAAGGAAATTTCTTGTTTATCACAGTCCTTAACATTGAGTACCTTCTCCTTTTGCTGTGATGGCAGCTATTAACCTGGTAGGCATACAGTTGACAAGTGCAGAACATTGCTCTGCTGTGCTAGATGCCTAAATTATTTTCATAGATTCAATAAGTTGTGTCTTGCTTGGAGCTTCGATTCGTAATTGTTTATTCATAATTTTCCACAAATTTTCAATCGAATTCATATCCGGGGAATAGGCCGGCCAAGAAGGACATGAATTTGCTTTTCACTCTGATATTTCATGGTGCTCTTTGATGGGTGACATGATGCTCTATCCTGTTAGAAAATGAAATCATCGTCCACAAATCTTCGGCCGAAGGCAGAATAAAGTGTTCTAGTACTTCTTGATAAACTTCCTAATTCATACGCCCTTTCAATATGCAGAGTTTACCAACATTATCTGCACTCATGCAGCCGCAGACTATGATCGAAGTAGCTAACTTAACAGAAAGCTTGGGGCAGCTTTTCAGAAAAGATTCATGTTCAAATCGCCATACTCTTGATCTTGAGCTGTACACAAAAAACGGATTCGTCATTAAAGAGCGCACATTTCCAGTCATCAGTACCTCAAATCAGATATTCCTGCCAGCACCTTATTCGAACTCGACGTTGCTTGCGAATCAGTAGTGGTTTAGGCTTACCAGACATCTCCAAACTGTTGAGCGTGATCCAGCACTCCAGCTCGTGTCCACGTACGTTGAATATATCGGACACTCATCTCGAGCCGTGGTGGAAAGCTTACCTCCCCATTTCCTTCGTTTGTTTTTGCAAATAGTCCGTTGTCACGGTGCTGTTTTAGTACCCTTGAAAAGTTCACATTCAATCCGGTGTATATTTATACTACTATCTAATAATTTATTTGTCTGGTCATTTGCATTTTCTACACCGTGAACCAATTAAGGAACTATTCTAATTTTTTGAAGCATTAAAAATTCGTATTTTAATTATGTGATTTTAGAATTTGTATTTTCCAGCCAATAAATTTTTAATTTTACTCTCAGCGGAAATTAACATTATTAGATGAAAGGTCACTCCATTTCAAATATTTGGGGGGAACGGTAATTACTCTCTTCAATATACTTGCGAATTTGGCTTATCTAATATTCTGAGTCAAAACTATTCAAAAATAATTTTTTTACTTTTTAATGCATAAAACTACATGCTTAAAAAGTTTTTTTATATTGTTTCTTTGTAATGAGGTTAATGATAAAAACTTTCTTCAATTAATTGATGAGAACAAGGACACCTCCTTTGTCTTTAAATTGAAGAGTACATATGCCCAATTCATATCCCATCTTTATTTTCTAGACCTGGTATATTGCTTTACTATATTGTACTTAGGAGACCAAATTATGTTAAAACGGAATTTATTGGGAAAATAAGATACAGTGTTTGATTGTATGAAAATGTTTATTTTTATTTTTATTTTCTAGATGCGTCACGAGTTTTTATTCTGCTAAGCAAATATATTGAAAAATTTTCTAGATTTCCATGTTAATTTTTTTATATTGGCTTTAGGAATAATATCTTTACAGCTTAATATAGCATAATAAAAGATTATAATTAAAGAAGAAAACTTATCTTGAAATGGGTAAAGTGTGATATCATATTACTTATATTGTTTACGACAGTGAAATACATGGCTGCCAGTTTATTCCTATTCGATGAGCATTTATACCGCTGAGTATTTCCACTTGTCAACCCGGTGAAATATTCTGTTTTAGTATTTCATGCGATGCGGATTCAGCTGTGGTTTTGGCACTGATTCTAAACGTTCCCCTCGGAGAGATTCTACGCCCCTCGTTCCCTCTTCCTCCCTCCTATTTCATATCTCATTTGACAGGCGAGGCCATCGTCTCATGTCGCAATTGCAGTCGCTCTTTCCTTCTCTGTTTTCTATCCGACGACAACACTAACAGCCTTGACATGAACGGAGGTGAAGAGGTTGACAAGCGACAGAAAGCAGAGTTCAAAGCGGCTTCGCGTGACTTTCCTGTCGTCGGGAATTATATCCGTGTTTAGATAGGATGGAAGGAACCTGGTTGGAATCTCTCACAGAATGGGTGGATGTCGTCTTATTGTTTGACGCCATTGAATGGCCCTTTCTAAGAACGTCTTCATCGTTGTCGATTTCATAAAATAATGACGCTTAAGTCATAATGTCACAATGGCCAGCTAATGGCGCTTTTACTATAGGGAATAAAAGCTTTTTGAGCCTGTTCCTAGTTGGGTAAAATTTTAATGAGAGAGAGAAAAGTGAAACTATTTGACTTTAGAAACTTTAAACATAACTTTTTATTTTAGATGTATCATATTTAAAGCAGTCGCAACTCATTATTTCAAAACTGTTTTTGAAGTTAGTTTTTATTGTTATTTTCGAAATCTTACAAATTATCTAATATTACCAAGTTCAAAAGTGATTTTTTTTTCATATAACTATGACTACTGTAATTACTGTAAGATGAAAATATTTTATAATTTTGAGCTTGAACAGAAAAATTTATATGTGCTACATAAAGGGCTTCATTCAAAGGGTCGAAAATTAAGACAAAGCGACTTCTGCGATATGGTTTGCCTTTTATTTTGTTTAACCTTATCTTGTAAGGAACGCGATATTTTACCTAACGCTGTGGCTGCTTACAGGGTAACGGTATACGTTTTCTGTTCATGGCTTCTATGTGATGAAAGCGTTTTTCATGTGATATGCAGTGGGACAGAATCAGACACAAAATTCGCAACTATTACCACCATTCATAACACAAATCCGCAAATCCAACGATGGCGGTGTTCTCATCCTGTACACAACCGAGTGGAGTATACAGGGTACCTCATCTAAAGTGAACAAGTAGCTAACTTCTAAAATACAAATCTGACAGAATAGTTTCAATGGAAGAATTATTGTACTTTTATGTGAGGGGTTTTTATGTGTATTCCATTTCAAAAAAACCTTCGCCATTTTCGAAGATGGAAGTCAACTTTGAAATGTACAATGGAAACCCCTATTTATAATGGTTTCTTTATATTGTACACAATATTTGAGAAATGTTTATTCTTGGTGTTTTTTCAATTGATCCAACCGTTTACGAGATAGAGGCACTGAAAGTGTGGTGTTTGGATTTAAAGAAAAGGCAAAAAGAGCAGAAATTGTTCCTAAACATAACGGATTATAAAATGGGTAGAAAGAAGCAATGCTTTTATTTGAACATAATATTTTTTACCGTAATGCAAAACAATGGTTGTACAATAAATGTTGTTATAATAAATATTCAAACACATGTTCTTTTTGATCTATGCGCATCTGACTGAGGCAGCGTTATGGTCTGACGAATGTTTTCGTGGCATACTGTAGGTGCATTCATGATTTTGGATAGCAATATGAATCGATTTAGATACGTATCCTAGCTGATCATGCACACATATACATGGGCATCATTTTATTTTTGGGCGAGGTGGCATCTTTCAGCACGAGAATACGACATCTTATAAAGCTGGAATTGTACGTGATTGGTTAGAAAATTACGAGAAAGTCTTTACTGTAGTTCCCTGACCCCCATTTTCCCCGAACTTAAATCCAATCAAAGCATCTAAGGGACCACCTAGATCGGGTTATTCACCTCGCACCCTCCAACAGCTGTCAACTGAACTGCATTCAGCATTGCTCAATATCCCTGTGAAACTTTCCAGCACCTCATTGAGTCTCTCCCAGCCCGTTTAGTCGAGAGTATTATATGATTATGTGAATATTATGCGCGAGTATTCGGATTGATGTTACAAACAGCATAATATGCATGACATGAAGTTTACAAATCATTAATAATCTCAGGAAATGCTAATATTGTACTACAGATAGGTCAGTGAAAAGCCAGTTGAGAATGATTGATAGTGCATTGCCAGAATAATGGTAATTAAAAGCATCATTACTGCATTCGCGAAGTTCCATCGGCAATGTTTTTCGAATTATTTTGATTTTGACTTCGGATTCGGATAGAAAGTAAGTGAAAGCATAAAAGGCATACATATCCTATCTAATCGTGAATGTGGCCTATCTATCCGGCTCGAAGGACCAAAATGATTAACTTTAACCGCTATTTTGTTCATGTTCCCGAATAGATAGAACATGTGTGAAGTCAAAATTAAAAACTTTGAAAAAAATTGTAATGGATCGACCGACTTCATTGAAAGTCTTATTGGCCGATACAGAATTCGAAGATTGCACTCTTCCGTAGAGGTGTATTCTAGGAGCAGTTTTATTCAGATTATATGCAGTAAGCAGTCAGGTTTGGCGGAGGACGTATGCGTTTGGTTTCCATAATTTATGTGGATCCGTTAGTCTTTATCGACTGGATGATTTTGGGCTTCCAACATGGTCCATGCTTATATCGCAAAATAAGCAAACGCGCCAGATTTTTCGGATTGGCCATTAACGAACTTTCATTAATATCTCAATATCTAAGGATTTTCGATCATATTTTTATATGGTCTATGTTTCTTGATTTGGTATGAGGAATCCGGAGTCAAAATTTGTAAACAATTTTTTGATACACCCTTTATATGCATACGAATAGTAATTGTAGGACAGTCTACCTGTCCCGTACGCTTTAAAAAACGAATTTTCATGACTTGAATTATCTTTTTTCTGAAATTTCAAAGTAACTTATCTGGTTATGCACCGTGAATACGGAAACTTAAAAAATTGTAGTGAAACTATATCATAATTATGATGAAAACTAATACTTGATTAAATGAAGATTTCTTTGATACTATATCCTGAAATGAAGTTTATTAGCAAATATTGATTGATTGTTTATGATTTTCGAACGTGGACAGTATGGTGTCTGCTTTGATATAGAATGTTATTCTAATAGAACCTCACTTTAGTATACAACATATCTTCAATATGTGCTATATTTAAAATGTGTTTTTTCAGAGTACTTGAATTGGTCTATATATTTTGTATGTTATTGTTAAAATAAAAATTACATATAAATATGATTAAGGAGCACAGTAGGGCCGTTACTCTTAACGGGCCAAACTGGCAATTCTAAACTCTTATGGCCCACAGGCAACTTTTCTCCATTCCTCAACCAATTTTCTAGATCCCTTCAAATAGTTCCCTAAAGCGGCAGATTGCTGACCCCTTTATTTCCCTTAGAGGACTTTTATTTTATGCACCCCAGATTTTGACGTAAATATTAAAGATGGAAAATAAGAAAGCGATATTCACAAGCTGGACTCTTCCGTATGGAGAAGTCCATTTAATATGAAAAGATTGAAGCTTTTGAAAATAAAGATCGTCTTCAAACCGGATTCCTATGTTACCAGGAAATCAATATAAAATAGATATTTGAATAGAGACCGCCTCTTCAACGTAATGAAATATCAGAAATGAAATAAAGCCTCTTTTAGCGGAGGCTAGCAGGTCTACATATATTTAAGTTGAACTAGAATGAACCATGGCCTCTGGAAAATAACATATCCTGCGTGAATTCTGCCGTCGGATAAACATTTCATCACGTAGATAGATCTTGTGGCGGCCATTGATTGCGACCTTTACTACAAATTATAGAGCAACACGCACAAATCCACTTCTCGAGTATCTCAATGAAATTGAGAACGAAAATGATTGATGCACTCGAGATAATTATTTTTCTATTAATTGCTTTCACACGGCTTTCTCTTCTACTACAATTTCCCAGTACCTTTAATTTCACAAAAGGAAATAAATCTTCTGAAGTTTGTGCGTTAATTAAGTGACAATGCGCCAGTTCACATCCTAAGAAATTCCTATTCGGATAGAAGCAATTTTCTAATGGAATGTGCCGTTCTGTAATTTTTTTTTCCTTTTTTAATGGCAGTTTTTAATCTGATACTCTTCATTTTTCATTGTGATAATATATTTGATAATTCCTAGAATTTTGACAGGACATGCTTTATTAAATAAATTTGCGATAAATATTGATTTCCTGGCAGTTTCCTACCCAAAAGGAAATTTTAAAGGTTTAGAAAATTAAACATTAATTCAACATTATTTTATTACTCCATTGCTTTATTTGCTAATACTTGTCGTATTACGTGCAATAATTCTCATTTTCAGACAAATTTAATATAAGAAATGTAGCTTTATAAGCTTCAATAATGAATAACCTTTCTACTTTCGTTCTTCTAATATGAATATGTAATAAAAACATTCCGACTGGAATCGAAATATTTATATCTAATTCTGCAACTGAGTTTAATTTTTAATAGTCCTGTTCCTATAAAAATAATTTTTATCTTGAAGATGATGCTGATTCTGCCTTTAATATTGAATCAGACCCTCGAAGAAAAATTGTGGTTAAAGTTTTCTGATATTGACACAAAATTTCGATATTAAAGCGTGCTAATATAAAAGAAAATCCTATAATATGTTCGGCGCTTTTCACTTGCAAATCAATTTTATATGGATATTTGCCAGGAACATTTTCTTTCAAAATGAATCATAGGTATTCCTGTATGAAATATGCAATTGCTGAATGGCAATGCAAAGTGAATGGCATTATATTGATCTGAGCTGCGTTTTTCATAATATGGTATTTTGAATTTTGATTAAATTTTCCATATTCGACATTTTTCTAAAGCACACATGTAAAAGAGGATAATAAGAATTGCATTTTATAGTAAAGGAGAAATTAAATAACATATGAAATATTTTTACATTAAAAAAAAAGCCGTTTATTGCGAGTTGTATTTTTTTTGTTTCTATCAGGTCCAGGGGAAAGTGTTTTCGTTTCTTCACCCTTACTTTTTGAATGGTTACCATCATCTCGTAGGATGATTTGAATAATGCAAATTTTTTATACATTAAAGAGAAATGATTGGTCATTCTTTTGCACTTACTTATCTATGTGAAAACATTCAATTTTATTTTGAAAAAATATCTGAAATAGCAGATACATCACCAAATAATTCGATCCTGCCTGTTGGATGAATTTAAACTTGGCCATAAAGCAGCGGAGGCTGCTCATAACATTTGTACAGCATTCGGTGGTGATTCTGTCACCGACCGGACGGCACAGAATTGGTTCCAAAAATTTAGAACTGGTGATGAGCGTCTTGAAGATGAACCACGTACTAGCCGGTGTAGTCCATTACGAGCTTCAAAATCCAGGACAAACTCTTACAGAAGACATGTATGTTGTCAGCTTCAATGTACAGATGGAAAAATCAAGTAAAAACAGCCAATTCTTGCGAACCGTAAGTATGTTGTTTTTCTTCAAGACAACGCACGTCCGCATACGGCAACGTTGACCTGTCAGGCAATAAACAAACTTTCCTGGGAAGTGTTATCTCATCCACCGTACTCTCCGGATATCTCTCCAACAGATTATCACCATTTCCGATCTCTGGAAAATCATTTGAGAAACAAGTGCTTCAAGACAGAAGAAGAGCTAAAACATGAACTGGGTGTGTTAGTCAACTGTAAAACTCGTGACTTTTATAAAAAAGGAATTTATGATTTAATATCTCGTTGGGAGAATATTGTTGATAATGATGGAGAATATTTCGATGAATAAAAAATTCATTTATGCATTAATCTGAGAGCCAATTGTAATATTTTCAAACACGACAAAAACTTTCCCCTGGACCTAATAAACATTCAGTATTAAATTCAAAACACCATCTGCAGCAAGACTAATTTTTTTTAAACTCCTTTGCAGTTTATTTGAGCCATAAATTGAAGCTTTTTTTGAGAAGTTATTGCTCGCTATGAGCCAAATACAAGAAGAGCCTTTATAATTCAGAGTTTATTTTGCAAAGAGTAATATTAAAATAATAAAACAGGTCTCAAAGCAAAGACTTAATTTATCACCTATCACATATCAAAATTGTTAAAATACACTATGTGATCAAATTTTAGGGACAACCCTCATAAATCATGGAATTGCCAAATGTCGCTTGACACCGACACAAAAATTATTTAAATACATCAAACATCTTCAGACACATAACTGCCTCGTATTATTAAGATATGGGTCGTTCAAAAGAGCTCAGCAACTTCCAACGTGGAACCATCATAGGATGCCATTTGTCGAACAAATCAGGTCCTTAAGATTTCCACCATTCTGCAAATACCCCATACAACTATAGACAATGTAACTGCGAAGTGGAAGACCCATAAAGCATCAACAGTGCAACCACAAGCTGAGAGCCCAAGAAATTGAGAGACACAGATCGTCGAATGTTTGCACGTTTGACTTGAAGCAATCGAAGGTCTTCTGCTGAAATGATTGCTACAGAGTTCTGAAATTCTGCTTCCTGTAGTGCTAGCACATTCACTATTTGTTTTCCACGGTCGTGTTGCTGCTCACAAGCCCTTTAGTGACAACATTTCCAGGCGACGTTTGGAGTGGTTTAAACTCCAGCTTGGTCAGCTCGTTTCTGTTAAAAGAACGATGAATGCTATTGCTTATCGAGACATCTTGGATAACTGTGCACTACCAACAGTTCGAGGATGGGTCTTTTCTGCATCAGCTTGACAATGCTCCTTGCCATAAACCAAGGTCTGTCCACGACTGGTTTCAAGACAACAGGGTTAAAGAAATGGAATGGCCTGCCTAGATCCCCGATCTCAGTCCCATTGAACATCTGTGGATGAATTGGAACATCGACTACGAGCCATGCCACGCCGTCCTTCATCCGTAGCTGAACTAACCAATGCTCTGAGGCAAAAAAGAGGGAAATTGCAGCTCCTTACTACCAAAAACTTGTGGAAAGACTTCTTCGGAGGATGGAGGCTCTCATATTTACTGTTTTTACTGTATACTCTTTCTGCCCATTACTATAAACACATCATGTGGTGGTTCTTAGAAAGAAGAGTTGATATACAACAGTGCATAGTTTATAAAAATATTCTACCATTGCTGCTTTAAAAAAACTATCCACATTTTAAAAGGAAATTAATCCTAACGAGATTTTGTTCACTGAGATTTCACTTATTTTAATTAAAAAAACGTGAACTTTATTAAACTTAAATTTCTATTCTATATCAATACGATTATGGCTATGACGATTTCTCCATTTCCTTCCCTTGAAGATTTTGTTTACTGTTTGCTGTGATTTTTCCCCTTTTTCTACTCCATGTCCCAAGGGTATTATACAGTTTGTATACGTCACTTCACAAATATCATATATCAGTAAGTGAAATCTCAGTGAACAAAATCTGATTAGAATTAATTCCTGAGCATTTGCAAAAGGTTCGGTGAAGCAAGGAATATTGATACATTCAATTGCTTCTTACAAGCGTGAAATACATGTTTAAAATTATTCCAAATTATTTGTAAAATTAAAAAATAGCCTAACAAATATAATCAGGGTTTTCATTTGATAAGAGAGCAACGACTTCTTAGTGGAGACGAAGCTCTTTCATTCTGCCAGTAATAAGGGCTGTTTTGGGGGAAATTAAGGTTCTTTGAAATGAGGAGGTAGATTTCAGAGCACTGGGGGAGGGGATGTAATAACCTTAATCCCTCCCCGCGGGCTGCCCCGCAAGGACTCTATTAGTCAGATAGACTCAGAGATTTTTTATGACTTACACAGTCCAGATATTCAAAGATATGGGCACTGTGCATGAAAAAAGAATTTATCTCCGGAAGGTTTTTATCGTCCTAAGAAAAACTATGAATATTTAGTTTCAACATAAAGGCAACCATGCATACATTATACAGATAATGTTTTTCTAATTTTTTTAAAATTTTCTAACGCAATTACCCCTCTAAGTAAATATTAAAATAATAACGAGGTTCAGTACTACAAAATGTAATATTATTATTATTATTATTATTATTATTATTATTATTATTATTATTACAGAAAAATCGCGCCTTTCTTTTTTGATTATTATATTGAAAGCAAGCTTCTCGCTCGGAAGAACCAAATCAGAGATTTAGGAGTTGTCTTCGCTGACAACTGCTCATTTATACACCATATTGACCAAATCAGCTTGGATATCTCACGTCGTCTAGGATTAATTAAGAGGTTGTCATCCTTTTTCTCTGATATTAATACCTTTCTACAGCTTTACAAAGCTTTTGTTGTCCCAAAAAGTCTTTACTGTGTCTGGATTTGGTACGGGGGTAATATGCAACCTATCACTTTTCTCCAGCGCAAATTATTTAGTTTTAATGCTTTCCTTTGCGATCATGTCAGACATCACAATTCCATTCATTATAAACATAAAATTTTTAATATCAAGGATCTTATATGTAGACACTTCTTTAATATCCTACTTAATATTTACCATGGCAGATTAATTGTCTCCTCGCTCACCAATGATTTTAACTTGCATAGTCTAAGAAAAGCCAGAGGAGGTTTCAAGATCAAATCTATTTTAAAGTGGAGGTCCAACTTATCCCAAATTAATCCTATTGTTAAATTAGTCAATAACTACTTGGAGCATTTTAATAACATAAATTTATCTGACGCTAAAGATATGCATCTATCATTGTTCTCTTAATTTTCTTTTTCTTTTTCCCATCTCTGTTCGCTTCTTTCCTAGTGCCACTTCCTTAGGACATTACCTATTTAATCTTTTTTTTTTTTTTTTTTTTTAATTATTTTCTCCGTAGTAGAAAACTATTTCGTGACTCAGCTTTCGCGTCGTTTTTTTTGTTTTTGTTTTTCTTCCTTTCCTCTTAATCGACTTGGCTTCTTTCTCTATGATTTTTTTTTATCTCCCCATTTTAAATGTATTTTTCATTAACCCCGTTTTGGGCTTCGGCCTGTTGGGGGACAACATGGGGCTCTGCCCACCGGTTTATCTGGTGGGTTATTCCCTGTTGTTGTTACAATTATTATTATTATTATTATTATTATTATTATTATTATTATTATTATTGTTGTTGTTGTTTTTGTTGTTATTATTATTATTATCAACCTTATATTAACTCGCTCTTGGATCTTGTGAGATGGTACGGAACCTTTCAGTCGAATTTTGAAGGACTTCCGCTTTTCCATTCGCTCATAAATTTTGTATACAGGTTTGTTCCTGATGACAACACATTTTAGCAGTTTTTCTTTCCAATTTCGGGTTTTTCCCACAAAAAAATAACTTTAAATCTCGCGCAATTATCCATCATATTGCCCCCTTTGCGCGAGTGTGCATTTAGCTGGTTTGATGCAACTCTTTCTTTGGTACTCATTTGCATCCCTTCCCGAAACAAGTCCATTTTGTCGAACACCAGGGGCTTCGTTAACACTTCCGCTTCAATGCATTCACTTCTATTGTGTATTAGTTCTATGTTCCTCTTCTTCACTTCATCTCTGATTAAGTGATATCTGCGATTTATGTTCTTAGTTCTCTGTATAGTCACATGGCCATTCACCCAGTTTATAGCAGCTATACTGTCCGTTCTGAGTGTAAGAGGTTTCACTACATATTTCTCCATATTTAGTTCAGTTAAAAGATTATTTTGCCATAAACGTTCACGTACCCACTCGCAGATGGCCATCAACTCCGCGTCGCATGTGGACATGGCGGCTAAAGTTTGCTTTTTGCTTTTTCAGCTGATTACACAGTTGCCTATTTTCGTGGCATATTCCAGAAAATGACTTTGCGTCCTTCGTGGAGTCCCAACTTGCATCCGTGCACAAACTTAACTATCCTGAGTTGTCATCGTAAAATAGTCCCAAATCAAAAGTTCCTTTTATGTATCTGTACACACGCTTCACGGCTGTAAGATGGATCTGTCTGGGATCACCTGAATATTGTGATAGGCAGCTAACACAATATGCTATATCGGGTCGTGTACCCACGGCTAAGTACATCAAACAAACTATCATTTCCACATACAAGTTCTTGACTACACTCGGAGACTATTCATACTTGTCCAAATTTTGATTTCCGTCTGCTGGAGTTTTGGTTGGGTTGCACGCCACCATCCCGAATCGTCGCAGGATCTTCTTTGCGTAATGAGATTGAGAGATCTGAATGCCGTGCTGTGAGCGTTTAATTTGAATCCCCAGGAACGAATCGTTGCCGGTTACCTCTGTCAATTGGAAATGCCCCCCTCAGTTTAATAACCCATTTCTTTATATTAGCTATATCCCCTACAAATAATAAATCATCGACGTAAACGTCAATATACACTTTATCATTTCCATTGCTCATAAATATACATGGATCACTATCCAATTGCTTAAGTCCCAATTCCAGCATAACCTCTCTAAGCCTCTTGTGCCAACAATTTCACGACTGAGGTAATCCATACAGACTTTTCTTGAGCTTACACACTAGGTCCTGACTTTGCTCATAACCCATCGGCTGTCTCATATAAATCTCTTCATTCAGCTCGCCATATAGGTAGGCTGTTTTAATGCCCCTGAATTCTATGCTCATATTTTCTTTGATTGCGATCGCTATTAATGCCCTATATGATTCCATCTTTATGACTGGAGAATAACTTTCTAAGAAATCAATGCCAGACCTTTGATTGTTTCCCATAACGACTAACCTCGCCTTCCTTCTTCTAACCGTTCCATCAGGATTATCTTTTATCGTAAATATCCATTTGGAGTTTATCACATTCATTCCCTCTTTGCTTTCCACTAGTTCCCACATATCATACATTTTCCATGAGTTAATTTCGTCATCTATAGCCTTGTTCCATTCCTCCCTAAATGCAGATTCCTGTGTCTCTTTATAATTGTTCGGTACGATCTCTGCTATATCTGCCTGTTTTCTGATTCTTTCCGATCTTCTGACGCCCATCTCCAGGATCCTCCCTTCTCTTTCTTCCGCTTGTTGCATGTGCCTTATCTGTATAATCTCGTTCGTATCACCCCTTTCTCTGCCAGGTCTTCCTCTCAGTTCATCAACAGCTTGATCAGTAGCATAAACTTCGACCTCTACTGCACATGGCTGTTGAATGTTATCCTCATTTTTACTCGTCCTTCCTTCTGTGTTACCTAACCTGTATTCTATCCAGCTCTCTTGCCCACATTCTGACTCTGTATTATCGGTCTCTAACTCCTTGAAGTAATTTATTCCAAGGGTAGCTTCATCCATCTTAATCGTTCTAACTTCCTTTACAACATTATGTTCTGGGTCGTATATTCTATACCTTTCCTATTCAATGCATAGCCCACGAAAATTCCGACTTCCGCGCTTGTTCCCCTTGAAGCTGTAATACGCCAAGCACCCGAATGTTCTCAGGTGCGCTACCGGTGGCATCCTCCCGTACCATTTCTCTAATGGCGTTATTTCCTTAGTCTTGCTATTTACTGTCCAATTGTGCAAATACGCGCTTGTAAGTACTGCTTCTGCCCAATACTTCTGGGGTAGCACGGTTCTTGCTTTATGTAAAGCGTTGTGTTGGCCTTTTCTGCTATCCCATATACTCTGAGGACTCGCTGGCACTATCCTTTGGTGGTTAATACCTGCCGTTTTGATTAAGTTTTCGAAATCTCTGCACATGATTTCAAACCCATTATCTCTCCTGATAATTTTGATCTTTCTTTCTACCTGATTCTCTGCCCAATTTTTGAACTCTATGAACTTGGATAGTGTTTCGTTTTTTCGTTTCAGAAAATACGTGAAGATCATTCTCGTATAAGTATCTGCGATCACTAACATGTAAAGTGGGCCCCCAATTGATTCGCATAGCATGGGTCCACATAGATCCATGTGTATCAATTCCAGTTTGTCTGCAGCCTGCTCGTTAAATACCCTGAGAAATTTGTCGCAGACTAATTTCCCTTTTATGCATGATTCGCACATTCCCAGCTTTTTATCGCGAATATTTAAACTACGGACCGATTCTTTATCCCTCATCAAATCGAGATATTCTTCACACATGCGGCCTGGTCTTTTATGCCATGTTTCTTTATCTATATCTGACTGTGTACGTTCCATACAGCTCACGGTGCGATCACCTCCTTAGGTTTACCCAGATTTACCCTTTACAAGGTATAGTCGGCAACAAAAGTACTTAGCCACTTTGCATAGAAACAACCTTGCAAGGTGGCTAGATACCTTTGTAGCCGACTCACATTTTTTTTCTGATTCTGTGGCTTCCGCTATAACCTTACTAGTGTAATTGTTTATGACTCTAACCCCCATCTGGTCAAATATTACGGAATTATTTTTCTTGACTATCTCGCGGACTGACAATAAATTAGTTCTTAAATCTGGAACATATTTCACATTATGAATTATAGTATCAATGGAGTGTCCTTCATTCGTTATTGTCGTGTACTTAACGTTGCCTTTTCCTAGAATTTTCATTTCCCTACCTGCTTAACCACAGTCCGTTAAGCATTCCCTTTTATACGTCATGTGCGAAGTGCACCCAGAATCAAGACACCAGATATCGCTGTCGTCATCTCTATTTTTATCGGTCGCGTTCGCTATTACCGCCATTTTGTGTTCGCTTTGCCCTTTGTTCAGCAAAACGTGCTCGTTTCAGCCCTAAGTGCGGATTGAATATGTTGTTCCCTTTTGTCTCTATTCTAGTGCTTCGATTATTATGCGGCTTTCTCTTCTTTCTGACCCAGTCTTATTCTGTTCCGCGCTGGCACAGTGATTTTGCTTAGGTTTATTGTCAAACCTAAAACGACAAAATTTTGCAATATGACCGATTTTTCGGCAGACGTAACAGATGCGACTATCATTGTTTTCCCCCCGTCTTATTCCGACCCTGTATGCTTGTTCCACAGCGTTAACCGGTGTTATTATTTTTTCCTTTTTCTCTAGCCTTTGTGTTAAATCGGCTAGCTTCGCGCCCCGATAGTTTCTTAATGTTCCGCTTATTCCATCATATTTGTGATTGAGCCCATTAATTAATATATGACTTAATTCTCGGTCTTTTATTTCCTCCCCTACGCACGCGCATAACTCCGCAAGACTTATAGTTCTGTCTATATAACTCCGCATGGTTTCATCCGATCTCATCTTAATTTGTCTTAATTCTAATGTTAAATTAATTTTTCTATCCTCTATATTGGCTGCTTGTTTCTCCTCCTACTTTTCCCATAATTTTTTAGCATTCCTTTCCCTGATATATAAGCTGGCCTGTGAGGGTTGTGATAGCGTTAATTTCCTCCTGACTGTTACGGCTGGCGGTTCATTCCCTTCGATTACTAATTTAAACAACCCTTTAGCACGTAAAGCAGCCTCTATCTTAAATCTCCATGTGGCCTAGTTCTTAGGTGTCAATTGCTCGATCTTTGCCACTCTCTCCATCTTGGCTCCGTGCGATTCCTCGGGTTTATTGTTGGCGGTTAGTCCAACGATGAACTTTGTTCCGTCGGCGGTGAGTCCCACGGGTGCTTTTGTCTTAGGTGCTTTTAATCCTCGTATCCTCTTCGGCTATTTAACCTTTAACCACTAACCACGCTCTGGTACCATTATTGTTGTGGATCGATTATATTAATTGGTGGATAAAGGAAAAGTAGGATGATATAATACAATATAAGCTTATATGAAAAGAAAAGTCTATATATCAGTCTCTGCTACTGATGTCAACACGTGCGTACTCCTCACATTCTAGGCAGCAAGTCTCTTGTTTCACTTGTGACGTCATCCCAGCATGCACTGCGTCGTGAGCACTGGTATCTGGTGGCAATCTCGCGCAATTATCCATCACAATATGTTTTTGTCGAATAAAAAGAAAATACGTATTTTCGACGGCAGATAAAGGCACGGGAAATTTTAGCAGAACTCCGAATCCTTAATTGTTTGGGAGGTTATTTAGTCTTGTTTATTTGAAGCTTTCAGTTGCCTGAATATCTTAGTTTCTTTTTGGTAAATTTTAAACATGGAGCAAAACAAAGAGTAAGATTTCACGTATCTTTGACAGCTCGGTAGAAGTTACTGCAGATTAGTTGGGATATCTTGCTATATCCACTTTATTCTCCTGACCTGTCAACTTCAGATTTCCACCTCTCCAGATCTCTCCAGAATATCTTAAACGGGAAACATTTCCCTTCTTTGGAGGATGGCAAAGTAAACTTGGATCAAAGTTTTCCTTCCAGAAAACTGGGAAGGGATTTTCTTAAAATTTACTTCTTCGTTGGTGAAGGATTATTCAGCAAAATGGTTCATAGGAGAAAGTTGTTAAAGTTGGGATGTTCAAGAAAATATTTTCTAAATATTAAGAAAAATAAGCTATTAATACAATACAGAAAAAAAGGTACGGGCATTAAACACCAAAAGAATCGTAAATTATCTATAGACAATTATAATTGTAACAATGTCCCATCATATGGAGGCAGGAGCCTAAGACGGGACATAGCAGCTACGTATAAACTATAGTTAAGTTCTCTTATGCTAACTTTTGATAATCAACGTTTGACCTTTAGTTGCTACGTGCAAAACAAGTAAAACGAATAAGATATTAATGGAAAAAAAGTTATGCAAATTTCACGTGCTCTTTCTTTTCACTAGATACACAATAGAAAATTGAAACAGTCCTGACTTAAAAAAAATGTTAAATTTGAAAATCATCTACACTACTAAATAATAATGATTATAAATGGTAGAGGCGTCGGCCATGATAGTCGAGGTTCCTGGTTCGAATCCAGGTCGCAGAATTTTTCCTTCCATTTTTCAATCGAAAAATCATCTACACTATATTAATAAATCTAATGCCGGCATGAATAACATTTGTTATGAAAACAACTATTCGATATACAATCAGACTAGGATTTTCACAGTTGATCTACAACAGTTAGCAAGTGGCACATTTTACTTGGAATGATTAAATAC
The DNA here is from genome assembly GCA_023313115.1 of Rhysida immarginata. NCBI lineage: Eukaryota > Metazoa > Arthropoda > Chilopoda > Scolopendromorpha > Scolopendridae > Rhysida > Rhysida immarginata. The sequence goes on from JAHWFO010026271.1 coordinate 1,031,928, forward strand.
TTATTAGATTTTTAAGGATTTTTCGCCTACAGCTTTGGTCTTGACGATAACGCAACGGCTGTCTCCTTCGACGAAATACTGAAAAGTAAAAAGCGGCACCAATAACTGTTTACGCTTATTTAAATCGGTTTGTCCTAACTTATAACTCGTCCCAGGTTATGCAACTCTCTCTTAAATAACTGGAAAAATTTTCTTACTGTATAAAAGTTTCGTTTCTCAATTTTAACTGAAAATATGATCTTTCTTTTATTATTCGACCCAATAAATATGCTGAGTTTGCATTTAAATCTTGGTCACAACATCTGTAGCATTAGCATTACTTAAGGCTGGGATTAGTGAAAGTTATGTCATTATACACTGCTGTCAAAAAATACAACGCATAGAAGGATTAAGTCAATTTTAATGAAATTACACAAGAGCAAAGTATGAGTGGCATACAACACATGATTGAAATTTCAACACGATATATGGGAAGGATCCTGGTACAGGGCGTCCCAAAAGTCCCACTAGAACAATTTACTATGCCGTAGCCTATAAACCCCCACGAGCATGAATGCAGGCCACGAATCTTGCACGGATGCGGTCGTACAGATGCTGGATATCATTCTGGGATATATTGTTCCAATCGCCCAGAACTTGTTGACATAGTTGTGCAAGTATTCCGGGTTGTGTGCTGGACAATGAATGTACCGTCTCATCATGTCCCAAACATGCTCAGTTGGGTCCAAGTCTGGAGATCGTGCTGGCCAGGGAAGTCGAACTACATGTTGTAGAGCTTGTACGGAAGCATAGACACTGTGTAGGCATGCGTTATCCTGTTGGAATAGCACATTACCCTCCTATTACAAGAAAGGCAGGAAAACTGGTTCAACAATATACTGAACGTATCTTGCGCTGCTCAATGTTCCATTCACAAATGACAAGGATGAGCGCAAGTTGTAACTAACGGCACGTTACACCATTACGCTAGCTATTGTATCAGTGTGTGATGTACATTGATGAATGTTACTGTGTGAGATGTGGCTCTCCTTTTCTTCATTACGCTATGTAGGCAGAATCTGCTCTCATCACTGAAAACAACAGACCTCAATTCAGCTCGTTAGTTAGCTATTTCACGACACCACTGCAACGGTGTTTTTGCAGAATTGGCAGTCTGGCTAGGGTGACACGTGACTGCAGTTCCATTTATCACTACTGTGGATTCTGTGCTGATGTTCAGTGATTTCATTATAATCCAACGGTCTTTACGTGGATCGGTAATGCTTGGGCGTCCGAAGCCAGGTCTACGTTCGTGAGTATCTTCTGTAGATCACTGAAACGTTGAGCCCCCGCAGAAACATTACGTTCAACGTGGGCCGCGATTTGCCGATAAGACCATCCAGCCTCTCAAATTCTACAATCCAATCTCTGTCAACCTCAGGATTACTGCTGTGTGTGTGCGTCTACTTTAGTCTGTTACAATACAGATGCCAGAATGATGATTTTTATGTAAATTAGGGATGAACCATTCTTCCAATGGAGGAAGTTTGGGGACATCCTGTTCCAGGATCCTAAGCACATATCGTGTTGAAATTTAAATCGTATGTTTTATGCCACCCATACTATGCTCCTTTCATGTGTTGCATTTTTTGATTGGCCGTGTACTTTGTTATACCCGTATTAATTCATCATGTTTTTACCATTTCTTTTTGATTGTTTAAATAACAAGAAAAGTGTGACTTATGTTCTTAGGCAGACCAAGGAAGCTGAAGATGATTCTTGTTTCTGGTATTTCTCATTATATGGTAGTTTTGAGAAATTATTACACCATCTTCTCTCCAAACCCAAAAAAAGACTCTTATTAAGATCATATGTTTAATGCCATCTCTAGTGGCTTCCTGTGGCACAAGAAATCCAGAAGGGAATTTGTTATACCAGACTGATTTAAAAAGGAAAAAAAATGAACCCTTCTCTTCGTAAAAATCTGGCGGCGAACACACTGATTCCGGTAATTTTGCTCTCTTATATTTTTTTTGTGTTTATCGGCTTCGTTTTTATTTCTTTTCAGATGATCATATCTCTGTAAGGAGGGAAAAAACATTCGAATAAATGCTACTCCGATTGCGTCTCCCTTGGTGGAGGAAGATGTTGGAAAAATCAGATTATCGCCGTCCTTTAATCCGATTCCAGCCGGTATTAAGTATGTTCATACGGGCTCGTAAATAATTTACGAGAGCTTCATTATTTTTCTTCGGCCGTAGTGGGCGACGGGTTTTTTAAAGCAGCGCCGCATCGATTCAGATTGTCAATTGTAAATGCGCTCGCCCTCCCGTAACGATCCATTACGAGGCTAACAATTTATAGGCGCTAGATTCGTTTGCCTCTATAGTTGTAATCCCCCGTGTGGATCCCACGAACGAGGACTAGGGTACAGATGACCTATTTTCACGCCTTGCCACCACTACCATACCATGGTTCCTGTCGCTTCCCTCGCCTGGCACCGAGTTTTCATTTCTAACCCGGGCTGCCTTCCTTACCAATTTCCTTCCCCCTCGCTCTACATTTTTCTTCTCGCCGTCTTCCTTTTAATTCGAGTGAATAGAATAGATTTGTTACGGGCGATGTTATCTGTCAGAGCGTGAGGAAGAATTCTCTCTCTTTGGATTGGTTGTTTCCTTTCGTCTCTCTCTTACTCTTTTTTCCTTTCTATCTTATTCAACCACCCCTACCTCCTTTCTCTCGATCGATTTACCCTCTTCTTCTCTAAACTCTTCTGTATTTCTCTTTCATTTTCTCTCCAACTTTTCTTTGTTTTCTTGTCAGATTGCGATGTCAACGATTAGCCACGAACCCTCGAAATGAATTCAATTATACGAGGAAGGAAATTTCTTTTTCCGAGGTGTTATTTAGGAGAAATGGAGTTCACGTAAAGTTTTCATGTCTTTTAAACTTTAAATTTTTTTATTTTTTATGACCGCAAGATTTTTTTGGGGGTAAGATCAGTTGTTAAAAATTTAATGCTTTTGCAAATTCAAAAAAAAAAAAGTAAGAGTCTATCCTATATTTGCTGATTTTGCAGGTTAAAGTAATTATTTACATAACCGGTTAACCTCTTGCATATCAAAGCACCTTTTAGGGACTCTATTTACATAATACAATTTGATTACGACTTCAACTGAAATTTAACAGTCTGTTGAAAGTTGCCTATTTATAAAAAAAGTGTCCATTATAGAGAAACTTTTGTAATCTTTAAATTTTTTGTTTTGTTCTTTTTTATGGATAAGGTTTCAAAGCAAGCCTGCGCCTCTGACCCTAAGGAGTCTGTGGTTTCTAAATTAAGTACCAGGTCGACCTTCCTAATGAGACTCCTTAATCTTAACCAAACAGCTATATCCTTTTAGTCGCTTTGAGCTAACAGGGCAATTTTCAATATTTAGGGTGCAGTTAAAGAGACAATTCTTTTAAAACAGTGAAACATTTTTCTTGATACTTATAAATGACCCTTCTCTTGTTACTCTTTTACTTAAAAGTTTTCTTATTTTCTGTTTCTATAAGTACTCCTACACAGTGCTGGGCAAGAACCATTTTGATACCGAACAAAAAACAAATGTTGCCATAGAAAACAGTTGCGTTGATTTTAAATCCGTTTTCGATCCAGCACATCAGGATTTCAAATTATACTGTATAACGGAACTTTTTTTCTATATTCGTATGCGTGTGCCTTATAGACTCAAAAACTACCCGACCGATTTGGTTGAAAATTTCACAGTTTATTCTTATTAGTGCCAGGAGTGTTAGAGAGTGGTTTGAATGAAATCCGATAGATAGCGTTGTTTTTTGTGTAGTTTTAATTGAAGATTGGCTTTTTACACATTTCGACTGTTATTGAATATTGAGAAAATTAAGTGAATTAAATACAATTTCATGTAATTTAAATTTCATAATATATACAGAGTCAAGTCACTGAATTATGACATAATCCGAATAGTCTCCTTTTGTAGCCTAAACTACAGCTATGCGACGTGGCATGGACTCAATGAATGCTTGGAAGGTGGCAATAGGAATCTGTATCCATGCGAACAGCAGAGCATCACGTAACTCTTGAAGATTCCGGAGTGGAGTGTCTCGCTGCCTGACGTGTCAATCCAGATGTTCCCACAGATTCTCGCAAGGATTAAGATTTGGGGAGTTTGGATGCCAGCGTAGTAAGTGGAATTCATCCTCATGCTCCTCAAACCATTCACGGCAAATTTTGGACACGTGGTTTTTGGCATTATTCTGTTGAAAGATGCCATCATTCACAGGATACACAGTTGCCATGTAGGGATGCACCTGGTTGCCAACGATGGAAGTATGCACAGCTATTGACGGTACCTTTCAGAGGATGTAATGGACTCAAAACATGCCACGAAAACATGGCCCAAACCATTACGCTGCCTCCTCCAGCTTGTTGCCGCCCGACAATGGTTTTAGGTAGTTGTTTTCGGATGTCTCCCGGTGGATACGCCAGCGCCCATCGATACGAAGCAGTAGAAACGCGATTCATCGGAAAATACATCCTATTTCCACTGGTCTAAGGTCCACATACTGCAATTCAAACGAACATCGTTTTTTACGCTGCACTCTTGTCAACATGGGTTCTGGAACCAGACGTCTGCTGCGGAGGCCGAGACGCAACACTGTGTTTCGATGGTGCATTATTCGTTCATTTGTGGTGTCAATGTATCGACGGTAGCGCGTCGATCAGTCTTAACCAGACGTCGCAAGTGCCGCTCACGCCGTAGTCCCCTACAGTTTGCACGCCTGTAATGCACATCTTGTCCATTCTTCCATTCTTTATACATCTTCACTACAGCAATATGTGAACAGTTGACGAAAGCTGCGGTTTCCGAAATACTGCCGCCTTTTGCACGGTACCCGATGATCATACCTTTTTCAAGATCTGTTAGGTCGCGTGCTTTACCCATGACGGGACTACTGCTGTACGAACTGTTCTCTAAAACCACTTTTAACTTATATGTCTTCCAACAGGCTGAAATTTTTATATGATCTTACTGTATGACTGAAGTCGAAAAGTGTAAAGACGCCATAATAAACAGTCGGAAAAAAACATTTCAACCATTACGGCATTGCTGAGTTTTTAAACTAACAATTAATTAAAAATGCAGGTTTATCTGCCCCCTCCTGTGAATGGGCACGACCATATTTACATAAACCTACGTGGCGGTCATAATTCAGTGATTCGACCGTGTATACCAGAGATCTTTAATCCTAACGAGATGCGACAGTCCGTATATGCGAAATGGTTCGCGCAGCTTTCTTCTGCGCAAGTTAGTTGCGAGGGTGTTGCCAAATGGCGCTGTAGGTCTTGATGATATCTGACGTAATCAAAACATCTTCAGGGTACTGGAAGCAGGCGACAAGGCAGAGATTTTAAATATTTCGATGTTTAAAATACGACATGTCCCTTGCATACGGAAAATCATGTAAATTAAAACAAAAATTAAAGAAATTAAGAAGGAAATAGAAAAAAAGTTCGTTTCTATTTAATTAATAAAAGAAGTATTGTTGATCGACCATGATTAGTTACAAGATGACGACACTTGCGAATGCTCTCTTGCCATTTGAGCGTTTGTTACGACAGGGGGCCACGGGTATTTTTGTTATATCAAGTTTGCTATGGGAATTTTGCTTTCTGTCGCATCTCGTTAGGATTAAGGATCTCTGCTGTATACACTCATATTTAGCAATAGTTAAAGGTAAACTCCACGGAATAAATCGACTTTATTTTTTTTTGCATCTTAACACTAATCCAGGTTAATAGAGTATATATCATTCAAAATTTTTCGATTTTTCCTAATATTTTATTAAGAAAAATGCCTCGGAAAATTGAAAATTTGCGTGGGATCTTCCATTTCTTCTCCACAGGACACGGCGGAACAAGCTGTCATTTCCTGCCGCGAGAACCTCGGGAAATTTCATCGCCGAGATTCTAGTCGCTTAGAACGATTCCACATATCGTAAGATTTTGCTAACCTGTTTTATGTCGAAATGCCTTCAATTTGTTCTCTGTTTGGATGTGTAAATAGAGAGTCGGATAGAAATTTCACGTTTCATAGATTTCCAGAATCAAAATCGATTAAAAAACAGTGGATTAGTTTTTGACAGCGAGGAAACTGGTATCCAACTCCAAACAGCATCGTGTGCTCATTTTGAAGCGTCTTGCTTTGTCTACGCATCCGCCGTTTTAAATTCAGTATCAATTCAAACAAGAATTTCGCCGAAACTAAATCACGTATAAGGTGGAACTAGATGCTCTTCTAACTCTAAACGGGCCTGGCGTTCTTCAAGAACAATGACCGCAACAGCACTCGTTAAACGCCGAAGGAATGAGGAGGTAAGCCTATCTGCTGTGTAAGGCACACGCCGCCCTAACGTGCACACGTCGACGCGGCAAGCAGAAGATCCCGTTTTACGGTTTAATGCATAGGGCTGTATATCGCAAAAGTTGCAGTAGCATTTAACTCTGCTAATGACCCTTATATATCGTTGTCACTGTTATCAAAATCGCAGTCGTCATTACCGGTCTTGTTTCATATTCATAGTCCATTGCGATGCCCAACTGACTAATAACCGATAGCGTCAAATGTGTGACGTCACGAATTCGAAACTCCTTTGCACTTCTCGGCAACTTGTGACGTACCAGTTGCCGAACCATGGCGCCAGTGTCTATCGCAGGGGGAGGAATAAAATGAAAGTTTTTTTTATATTTTTTTATCAATTTTGAGTACGAATTGAAAATTTTTATACATGCTACGTTGTTATTGAGACTTTCATCTTTCATTTTAAACAAAGTTGTTTTGGGTGTGGAGTTTACCTTTAAGCATTGCCGGGTCCACTAATTATTACAATAAAAAAAATCAAATTTTCCCCCTTTGCCCGATAATCAATGCTTTCGTTATTAACCCACATCTCTTTACAACGATGATTTTATCTCCTGAAAAGTTCTGCCATAGAAGAAAGAAATGGAAAGAATACCCGTGTAGATAAGTTCCGAGTTGTAAATTTGAATTTCGTTACCAACAGGAATAGACGAATCCATATTAATCATTCTGTGAATTTTTCTATGTACGTGATTTTTACTATATAAGAATACACGTATGTGAAAAGTTTCGGCATTTGATCAAAGAAAGTTATCTTTTTACAACGCTTATACGTATAACTTTCACCATGTTTGGATCATCTTTGGTGGATGAAATTATAATCAATATTTCACCCCTTCCACTAATCCACGATCTTGCTGACATTTTGTACACATACGTAAAAGTCGGTGACAATGCATGAATCAAAAAAAAATTTTCCAGGAAAAGCATTGTTTGAAAAAGTTTTTTTCTATCCCTTGTTAATACAGTAAATTAGGCTTCTAGGTAAAACAATAAAATTTACTGCAAAAGCAAAAAAAAACCCAGTTTTTCCTTTTTGACCACGCCATACAAATTTACAAAGTGAATGGTAAAAATGTTTTCGTAGAAGAATTGAAGAAATTTATTTCCATTTTGCAGAAACACTGCTTTTTTTTTAAACTTGAATTCCGATTACCCCATAAGACTCCATCAACGGGACATGATTCTCATTGACTCGCTGGAACCGGGAACCCCATTTAGCAATGCTTATGTGTGGCGACCCTTACCAAACAACTTAGCGCAATTCATAAGAAGCGGCCAAGGAAATTGGCAAAAGGTGTGCTTCTGCAAAACAACAACACGTATTCATATGCGAATCGGGAAATCGGGAAACGACTGCCGCTATTGAGAAGCTAGGGTTCCAAATTCTGCCATTCCCATCCTACCCGAGTTGGCTCCTTCTGACCTGTTCGGGACCTTGAAATAACTCCTGCCCCTACACCATTTCGCACACTTCGAAGAACAACTGTCTCCTGTACAGGATACGTGAAACACATACCGAAAAAAGTGATTCCAATAGAGGCTGTCGCACAAGTGATGCAAGTGCATGAAGTTAAAGTGAGAACTATATTGAGAAGGTGGACTGTCTAATGAGTTGCAATTGATCGGTTTATGTAGAAGAAATAGAAAGTGTAATTCGATATGATAAAGGATTTGCTCCTCGTTATTAAGAAAGTTTGGTTCAATCAGGCCATAAATCATACTGAGCTAGAAGCTTGGGATTCATTTGCGTGAAAAGTTGTATAAACCTTTCTAGGCAACCACAAAAGTGAAAGATATGCTGGACTATTTGAAAATATGCAGAAAATAAATCAGGAATATACCGTATATGTATATTAGGAAATATATCTACTTAGGGTAGATGTACCAGTAATTGACAGTTTAAGACATTACCGTGAAACGAAAGTATGTAGGTAAATCAAATTGCATTTTGAAACTTTTCTAGTTATACCATTAAATTGTGAATATAATGCAGAATGTGCCAATATCTAAATAATTATTATATCTTTAAAAGCTATTAAGTAATTAAATTTTTTCCTAACTAATGAATGAATCATTAGTAATTGACAGTTAATGTACCAGAAGTTGACAGGCAGTTTCACCAGTAATTGACAATATTTTAATTACACATTTTATTATATATTTTTACAAAAAAAATTGACATTAAAAAGTAGCTGATGAAATCAAGCATTTTTAAGAATGTCTAAAGTATTTGACATTAACTAAAATTGTGCTTTTTTAAAACTTCAGTTGTTCATATAGATCATTTATCTTTTATTCCTGTGAGATAATAAATAAAACCAGTCCACTCCCGTGTAGAGTGCAAGGACCATTAAAAATGAAGGTGCTTTCCAGTAGTGCAATATCATCAGATCTTGGCCAACAAATTGTGTGTCGAAAAACTTGATTTTTGACGATTGCTCTCCTACTTGTAAAATTCATACAATTCATCCTATGCTAGATCTTATCAGAGTAAATAGAATACCAGTAGGAGTTTTCTTCTTGGAGAATAACTTGTCCTGGGCTACCTGTTGATCGTCTCTGTGACAAAATTCGAGCCCAATAAAAAAATCCGCGAATAGGACCTAGACGGTTTATATCAAAGTGGGTGATCTAGAAATTGACAGTCAGGTTCCTATATTTGACACAGCTAGGTCAATTACTGGAAATTAAGAAGTTACACTTAAAACCATCCTGTTTCCTTTATTATTACCCTACATTCTATATCACATTAAGTATAGTTTTGTTCGTTTTTTTAAACACAGAAATTATCAATCATTGACAGATAATGTCAATTACTAGTGACACTACATATCTGGGTTCTAGTAGTTGACGGTGGGTTAAAACAGTTTGCATATTGGTTATCTGAAATTCTGTTACCACTAGAAGTATTGTCCACTGATCACACAAAAAGGTTCACGTAAAATGAATAACAAATATTGTATAACATTCATGAAATAAATTCAAGTAATCAAACCCTCTCGTAGTGGTTCATTACAAGGTTTTTCCCGACTCGGTAAGGCACTGAACAATCAACATGTGTTTGCGGCCATAATATGGAGGAAAGTTCCTAGTTTGTTGCTGTTCTGGGAAGACTAATACAGTATTTAATACGAGGTGGCAAAACCAGTCCCTTTTCTTGCCTTGTTACTTTATTAAAAGCCTTTAACTCGTGAATAGTCAATTACTGGTACACTGTCAACTACTGGTTCATCTACCCTAACTTTGAGTATGTAAGTGATTAGAGATTTCATGAGGATATTTCGGTAACCAAAAAATTAAGATATCAAGGGAAATTCAACACTATTATGAAGGTTCATTAGTTGTTTTTAACTAGCACTTATAACCAGGAGTCAGGAAGTGGAAAAAAAGCATTTTTAAAAATCTCACCTTATTTAAAAAGTTTTTAAATTAAATTCAATTAAAATCTTAAAGGAAACTTGTTGAGAAGATTTGTAGATTAAAATCTCATACAATTTTTATATATCAATTATTCATTCTGGAATCATAGCTAAAAATTTAACATCAGCACTATCAAATAACTTCAGAATCAGCACCTAGAGAGATGAAATTTCAGCTTAACAAAATATTGGTTAGTATAATCTAATGCAGAAAGTCATAAATTATAGGAGAGTTGCATAAGTTGGGAAGCGTCTTAAGTTGGGATAAACCGATTTTAAAAAAATTCTTGTTGCTACGTTTCAGCACTTCGACAAAGGAGACAGCCGTTATGTTATTTTCGAAACTGAAGCTGCAGCCGATTTTATACTTTTTGTCAGCAAACCCTTTATTCACCAATGTTTCGTTCGAGGCCAACCAGAGAGACAAACCGTGGAGCGGAAACAATTACCCTGGTGGGGTCAGTCAACACCTCCTAGAGAGAAGGCCTGCGGACCAAAGGTGTATGCATTGTTACATCATCATCAAGCGGCCAAATTTAGGGCTTATTATTGGTAGAAATGATAACATAGCCGCTTGATGGTGATATAACAATGTATACACCTTTTGTCCGCAGGCCTTCTCTATAGGAGGTGTTGGGTCAGTCCATAGCTGTGTGGCCAGTTTGGCATAATTTTTTAAAGCGCTTATCCTTGTTTTCATTGTTTTTTGCATTGTTTAATTTTTATTAACAATGCCCAAAAAGGACAAGCGCATGAAAAAAAATGACAAACTGGCCACTCTGGTCCGTAGTAGTCCGACCAACAATCCAAACTTCATTATTTTCAACACACGAAAAAATACTGATTGTTAAAATCCAAGGTTACATTGTTAATAGGACCACTTTGACCAGGTAACTTTTCCGCGCTAGGGCGTAACCGACGAGAGAGAGAAGGGCTCCGCGACGAAAAGTAATACATTGTTACATCATTATATTTAGGGCAAATTTATGGCTTATTATTGGTAGAAATACGAATAACAATGCCCTATTTATGATGATGTAACAATGTATTACGTTTCATCGCAGAGGCTTTCTCTCTCGGTGGTTACGGCCAGGGCCTGTCTTTCTTGCGATTACGTGTCTCGTGGTAACTGTCGGAAGATAGAAAGATTTCAACTGTCAATAATCTATTTTGATTGGTGTATCGATAGGTTGATTTCATTGCAAACGTGCTTCATGCCACATTAGCTTTTCTGTGGTGCTAGATGATGTTCAAAGTTGTCATTTTTATAGGTCGAGACACTTTCTATTTCCTATTGTGCATCCAGTGCAAAGAATGGGCACATGAGACACGCATAACCACGGAGAAAGTCCGTTTTACTTGTTGTGAATATACAGCAAAAAAAAAACAAAAACAAAAGCTGATACTTTTTATTCACCAATGTTTCGTTCGAGGCCAACCAGAGAGACAAACCGTGGAGCGGAAACAATTACCCTGATGGGATCAGTCCATAGCTGTGTGGCCAGTTTGACATAATTTTTTAAATCGCTTATCCTTGTTTTCATTGTTTTTTTGCATTGTTTAATTTTTATTAACAATGCTCAAAAAAGGACAAGCGCATGAAAAATATGACAAACTGGCCACTCTGGTCCGTAATAGGCCGACCAACCCCCTAACTTGCAGGCCCCAATGAGGAGGTGCTCCATTTTGTTGGTAGGCTATGTTGGGCTGCAGTTCTTCCACCTGTGGAATCACGTAGTTCTCCAGCATATCTAGGTAGGTTGCAGCGGTAATGGTGTCTTCAGCGAAACAGATAGGTCCGATTACTCGATCATGCGTTTAACCTTTGGGCTGCCGCGTATATGCTCCCTTAGAACGTGGGGGTTTTGTGAGCACCAAATGCGGCAGTTGTGGCGGTTTACTGCTCCGGAAGTATGGAATGTTGCCTCATCAGAAAACAAAATGTCCTCAAGGAAGGTGGGATCATTGTCGAATGTTGGAGCATATCTTCAGCAAACTTCTTGCGCTTCGGTCGGTCATCTGGCTTCAGTTCATGCTTCATCTGGATTTTGTAGGGTGTAAGATGACGGCGGTGTTTCACTATTTTATGTACGGATGTCATTGGCATATCCAGTTGATGAGCCGCTTGGAGAAATGATTTACGGGGACTACGACTGAACGCCTCCCTGATCTCTTCTACTCTTTGTGGTGCCGCTGAAGGTCTAACAGGGCCCTTTTTGTGTAACAGGCAGCCTGTATTTAAAAATTTTTCATGCCACAGCTTAATTGATTTATGATTTGGAAGATCCTTTTTAAACTTTGTTTTGAACATTATCTGAACTATAATCATTGACTTAAATTCCACAAGCTATAACACGCATTGAGCTTTTTCTTGAACACTCGCCATCGTTTACTGCGTCTCGCGTAAAATGAAACAACGCGGCAACCGCGTGTTTCATTATCAACTCACGCGAGGCGAAGAAACTTTGTGAATACTAAAAATGACGTTAAAATGTGCAATAGTTTTTGAGTAATAAACACGTATAATACGGGAAATAATTTAGAAACACCCTTATCTCTTGCCTCCATGCGATGGGACATTGTTACAATTATAAAAGCCTCTAGATAACTTACGATTCATTTGGTATTTAGTGCCCATAATTTTTTCTGTATAATTGGAATAGGCTACTATGTGATACCAAAAAATATTTTATTGAAAACGTCCCAATTTATGCAATTTTCTTTTATCATAACGTTGAACTGGTAATAATGGACAGATGTCTGCAATTGAAACGAAAGTATTGAGCGTGCTTGCATTGTTCTCGAAAAGAAGATTTCTCTTGAGAAAGATTTTCGTAGACTTTCGATTGTTCAAGATGGGCTGCAACGACTTCAAAATTCGACCCCAAAGGGCTTTTTTACGTCGAGCTACATGAAGGAATTGCTTAGAGTGCCTGTTAAAGACTGCTAGAATAGAATAGAATTGCCTTTGTCACTTTACATCACAAAATATGCGGTAAAATACATTCTAATAAAAACCCAACCGTATGTAAACCCGCATTTAAAAAGTGTTAATACATATGTTAATAACTTTAACTCTTGAATTAATGTTCTACATTAAATATTCTCTGCTTCATTGTGTACGACATGGTTGCTCAGTCAAGCTCTATTCTTTCACCTGGAAAAGGGAAACATTTATTAAAAATAATATCCCATATACATAGTTGCGTTATTCAACACCATGATATCAGCATTTATTTATTGTACCTATTTCTAAAATATTTAATATTTTTCAAAAGGGCAATAGTTGTATTTAAAATTTTCAATTACTGCCACGCTTGCATTGACACACTCACCATTTTTAATTTTAGATTAAGTAAAGATGATATTTCGTGAACGTTTTTCACTAAACTTAATGTAATGAATGGTTCAATCCATTCCATTCTGGGTATGTTGACGTTCTAATTTACATAAACTTCCTGCTAATAAGACCGATATTGAGAACGAACATATGCTGTAATCAAACAAAAATCTTGCTTGCTTGTTTAAAACTAGTTATGTTTTGTTTAAAACAAAAATTGAAATTTTGTGTGAACTCAGTGAATGCTCTGGAATGTCAAATAAGAACATATAAATGATTACTTCACATTAATTTGTTGTTGAGGTAAATCGTTTATAAAGGTTCCAGAATATTGAAACTTCATTTTGGTATTAAAAATAAATTTTTATTTTGGTTCTGGGAATATGAGTACTAAAGTTTAAGAGAGATAAGATAAAACCATAGCACATAATTCTTTCCCAATTTTGGTTCTATTTTCTTTTTTTTACTACCTAAAATGAGAATTTTTTTGAATTAAAGTAGCGCATCTCTAATTTAAAGACATATCCAAAGGCGTTTATGTTAACCAATGAAGAGACACTTCTATTATCATTTTTATTCTTATTTCAGTTTTATCGCCACTATAAAAGCCAGGATATTTTCCTTGTAACGACAATATAAAAAGTTTTCCAGTGATCGAATAAACAAATAAAAAAATAAATGTATTTCGCTTTCTGGCTGACTTTTATTCGAATATGAGACTAGTAAAATCAAAAGTAATATTCCAACATCAAGGATTTAGAAAATAAGTTGAAAGCCAAAAAAAAAATTGAGAAAAGCTAAAGCCGTCTTACTTCTTTCAAGAGGCTTCGAGGCACAAAATTGGCAACCCTCATCATTGTGTATCTAGATCCATCCCTTAACCTTCAGTGGTCTTCTACAGCCTTTCATCCATTTAATTTCTTCTTTAGAAAGAAAATTTTTTTTAAAATATGTCCATTATGTCTGTGCCGAATTCCTACTGCTGTGTGGTTGAAAAATTTCAGCAATCGATTGGTCGGTTTCCTTCTCATTTACCTTGGCAGTGCATTTTTGTAATGGGTTACTCTGCAAGCACCGTTCTATGGCTTTGAGTCCAGACGCATTCCATTTGCTGCTGCTGCTGCCCTCTCCAAAGAAATTGTACCCAAAGGCAAAATCCTATAGAATCCTAAATCGAGTTTTCGGCGTAGTTTTTAACGATTTCATGATAGAAATAAAAGGAAAAAGGAAACTCTATTTCATTAGGTTGCTTTCAATCTTTTTCAGCATAAAAGCTTTAGTCTCCTTTTACATTAATCATTTTTATAGTTAGCTTTGTTTATTACATCGATATTGTAAAAAGCCAAATCTCTGAAATTATAAAATTTCTCCACAGGGGTTGAAATGAATTAATGGCAGCTTGTAAAAGAAATAGATTTATCTGAAAATATATATTATGTGCTTTCAATATAATTTGCCGACCATGTCATTTCCCTTTTCCAATTGTTGGGCAGCCGTAGGATGACGTCAGCGGAGTGATTTCTGTTGACATTAGCGAAGAAGCATTGATTGCACACTACGAAACTCCATCACTCCCCTTAGGGGTACTCTATCTAGGAGAGAAAACGTAGTCCTAAAGATACATACCAAGTGAATAAGGAGGATATTCCAAGACCTACTACCATCTGCCTTTACTATTTACCTTTAGCAAATCGGGTACATTCACGTTTTACTCCTACGCACAGGTGTCTTTGCGGCAATTTGTGTAGAAGAAATGATGAAATATGCGTTTCAAATATTGTTTGTGGCATCTTGGCGATGTTCTGTATTTTATCTGTAACAATGGTTTTTATGGTCCCGGAATTCCACGACAATTTACTATCCGTTCATGACCAACCAGATAACCACATAATCTCGTACACGATGCAAATGCAGCTTTATACATGAAGGCTTTAAACGTTGAAGTTTTTGGTGAATTTCAGCAAAAGAGGTTTCCTCTTTAATAAGGAATTCAATGATAGCACATTGACGAAACGAAGCATCATTGTCAACCATTCTGTATCTAATGCGCGTAGTCACATGAGAGACGCCACTGGGGTCACATTATCTCAACAGGTACTTTCTCTATATTAATATATTCTGATTTATATAGAAATGTATCTTACACCTTGATTTCCGCTGTCATCTTACAGGTATGCAACGATCCAAGCGAATTTCCTATTTTTGGAAGGACTCCTGGAAATCTATATGCTGTAGGGTGTTCATGACCAGTTGCGATTCCACTTGGATATTTTCAATGGAATCAGAACGTCGCCCTTTCATTTTAGAGAAGAGTTAGAAGTCGCAGGCGGCTATGTGAGGATAGTAGGGGGCCGTTTCCATATTGTTTGTTGCTAGGAATTTCTTGACAGTGAGCGAGATGTGTGCGGGCGCGTTGTCAATGTGGAGCAACCAGTCTTTGTTCTTGCATAACTCGGGCCGTTTGTGCGAAATTTTTCTTCAGCCTTTTCAAACCCTCGCAGTAAAACTTCTTGTTGGCAGTTTGACAAGGTCGAATAATTTGGAAATTCGGCAAGCACATGAATATGTTGCAAAACAAAGAGCAATAACTCACAAAGAAATGCGCCTATGATTACGAAACTTGTTAGATCAGCAGCTGAAAAATGCACTAAGAAGCATATAGCGGCTGAATCTTGTATTGTTTTTGGTTTGGGCGGAATATTCAAATTCTCGGATATTTTGGGTAGCACCTATTAATAGATTTTAGCAATGAGGTTCTTTTGCAAAAGCTAATGAAATGCGTTTTTTTAGAAGCAATGAGGTCTAAAAGACCATTAGATTGATTAAATAGTGTTTTGATTGGTCACATTAATGTTGATTTCATAATATGTTGACTTTAATTTTCATTCTAGTAGGAGCTTATTTCCTATACTAAAAATGGAAAACGGAATATTATTGCTTTAGCAGGTGACGCTTTATAAGAAGGCCAATTATCCACTCTATTATAAATGAGAAATTGCTACCTCCTAGAATCTGTTCAAATTGCCAAGCATAAGCCGTCCAATTGGTTGCTGAATAACGACGATGTTCCTATACCAGTAGCCGATTGGATGCCTTTAGTTTCATTTATTATCAAATAATTTTTCTTGTTGGTTAACCGCTGCTGTACATAACAGCATTGATAGCTGTTATTTTCACTTGTCTTTTCTCACTGACGAAGGAGTCAGAGCTCCAAAATGTACATAGGAGTTTTAATTGTATAAAAATTCATTTATATTGAATAGTGGTTTCTTTTCTTCTTTTGTTCTTTTATTCTTTGAGTGTTATCCTAAAAGTGACTACTGTTTTGGCTATCTTAAGTTTTTATTATCGATTAAGTCATTTTCTGAAGTAGACTTAAAAAACAAGGTTAAATTCTGAAATTTTGAGAGCAATAAAAATTCTGAAATTAAAAAATTAAAAATTGCTAGTTGCCATTAATTAAAATAAATATCTACAGTAACATCACCATCAACGCTGGAATGAAACTAGTTGAAATTTGGAATATAACTTAGACAGAGTCAGAGAGATAAGAGATTTCAATTCATTCCTGGCTTTTTCAAATTGTTTACTTGAAGATTATACAGGGTGATTCAGAAAGGTAGATCAAGAATGAAATACCATGTACAGTTTGTAGTGGGGAAGAAAATTTTTCTTATAAACATGAGTCCGGAAATGCATCCTTACAGAGATAATGCAACTTGTACGAGTTAGGAATGACATTACAGTAGATGTTCAAAATGCCGACCCAGAGCCTCGATGCAGGTGTTTGGTCTGTAGTATTTGAAACGCCCGGCGATGTGGGTGATCACGGTCTGGAAAACCCTGATGGGAAATCCTTTCCGCTTCAGTAGCATTACCCTGTGCCTCGCCGTAGACGAGATGCATGTCCGCCAGCTCCGCATTAGTCAAGCGATCCATTTTACGACAATGGAGTTACATGTTTCGTTTCCTCTCTTTTAAAGGAGAGAACACGAACAATTTACATGTTTAGATCCTAATTTACATGGACCCTACCATTGCCGTCCGGGTAACGCACATCCATTCCTACCTCGTACAAGTTGCATTATCTCTGTAAGGATGCATATCCGGACCCATGTTTATAGGAAAAATATTGTTCCCTACTACAAACTGTACATGATATTTCATTCTTGACCTACCTTTCTGAATCGCCCTGTATAGCATGTACAGAAACTTAGGTATTGTCTGAATTAGTTCTTCAAGTGACCGTCACACCATTGCTGACATTTTTACTTTTACTGCTTTGCATTATCTATTTGCAATGCAGAAATTTTGAACAATTGTTTAAAGACTTTTTTTTTTGGAAGATCCAGAAACGCACAAAGATTTTTCCTCTTTTAACTTATGTTATTTATATATCAACTTTTAATGATTTAGCGCTTTCGAGAACGAAATAAATTCGTAGACCGAGAGAAATCCTGCAGTTTGTAACTAGGAAAATTGCTATAAATATAATGGAGATTCTAAAGAGACAAAACGAATTCATGTTATTGGTTTATTAATTCGGTAGTTAAAGCTGTGGGTAATTTATTTATTTATTTAGTTTAAATATACAAATAAATTCCTAGCCGGTGCCTGTATGTCCATTAGGCCGACCTATTAGGTCCCCGGCCGAGGAACTAAACAGACAACTAAAGCACCATGATTTAATTAATAGGAATTAAAAGAAGGATTAGTAGGAGAATTATAAGTACAGATTGAAGTCGAATTAATTATAATTTTCAAAATTCTTGTTTGTTTTAAATCCAGGAGATTCTAAGATTTTCGACAATCGAATCTAAATAGGCCATATGAAATTTGATCGGTAGATAAGAAATAGTAATAGTTTTAATATAGTAAGATTAGTTTTTAGTTTTTACTAGCAGAGGACCCGGCGTCGCTAGGGATAATTACACTTGCAGAACAATCTCAAGAAGTTAAATTATAACTCTAAATTGGTTAAATAATAACTCAATCAATACAACACAGAGAGAAGAGCCTTTATTTAAACACACCCAAAACAGGAATTCTAGGTGATATACGGGACTTTATTTAACCTCTTGTTGATCTGCCTCAGATTAAAATGATATCCCTCTTCACCACCGGGGAACATCACTGGATACTTTAGACCCAATTTTTTCTTGCCCTTGACATAGAAGCTATTATACCCTGTTGCTCTATTCCAAACTCCCGTTGTTCAGACGTTTCCAATTCCCGTATAGCTTTTTCTTTTTCAGCTGCAGAGTTTCTCTGAACAAAACTCGTTCTTTCTCTTTCCTTTCCAGACACAATTTTTGCCAGTCGTCTGGATGTTTGATAGGGAGCTCAAGGGAGACACGTGTGACATCTTTGCCTCATCATAGACGCTCCCTTATTTATGTCCTGGCACTGCATCATCATTTTATGCTCATTGTTAATAATTCTTGGAAATAAACGCATATCAGCATTTCAGTTTCCAAAAGATTCACATTCACACAGAGTATGGTTAAAATGTATTTTTATGGAATGTTTGGATCTGCTATGCTACCAAATACGCTAGGTGATAACCCCGGCGTGGCTCGGACTCTTTGTTTTTTTAATTAAATTTTGCAATATCTTAAAAATAAACACATGAAAACCCTTAGAATTAATACAATAAAAATTCATAATGAAAATTCGAAAAAAATTTTTTTATTGCTCACAATGGATGGACTTCTCCAAGTATGCCACTAAATAATTTCTTAGTTATGTAATCTTACTTTAGATGTACACTTGATGTTGTTGTAATTCCCACTCCGCTCTCGATGTCTTGAAGCCAAACTTGGCCATTCATCACTTTGTGTTGTCTAGCGGTTGCCGATTTTTCTATTTATATGCTTACCATTTGCTTAATACAGCACGGAGCTAAAGGACTGCTTCCTCTATCGTCTTTCCACTCTTTCTCAATAGTCTGCTAACTCTCCATCATCTCCAGTTATTGATCATTTTTAAAGATTTTCAAGAAATTGTTAAGAACTAAGAACTCTCTTTTCTAAGAAAAGCCTGAATAACAGGAAATCTATGCATTGTTACAAATTGAACCTTATCTATATTGCACAATCTTTGCCTTGTATTGTTGGTCATGAGATATATATTGTTGATCCCTGCATAGTGTTGGTGCATTGCGTGTTGATAACATAGTTGATACCTATTGTTGCACAATGTGCTACCTATCGTTTTAAAAAAGGCCGCTGCTATCACATCTTCTACAGTGGAAGGAACACCGAGCTCCTTTCACAAAAGATAAGAAACCAGTGGAAATTCATGGGGAAATGGTAGAATTTACAACTTTTCCTTGCATTATTGGTCATGAGATATATATTATTGGTCCGTGAAAAGTGTTTGTGAATTGCGTGTTGATACCATTTTTGATAATTATTGTTGCACAAACTTTGCCTTGCATTCTTGGTCATGAGATATTCTTATTACAGTAAACTCCGTGTAATTCGAATCCGCCAAATTCGAATTATCGCTTAATTCGTATAAATTGCAAGGAACGTTTGAAATCCTTTACATTTAATGTAAAATATTACCGCATAATTCGAATTATTGCCCAATTCGAATCAATCATTTCGAACGTCATAGTTACTCCGAAAATAATTTGTGATTAATTCCCAGATTGATCTGAACAAGCACTGTACTTTACATGCGGAGTTTACTGTAAAAATAGAATTGGCCGATTCCTCTTCTACTGGATTATTCAGAAGCCTGACTGGATACAGTAGCCAATCCGCTTTCGAGATTTGGCGCTAGCTTTCCATTGGTGCTTTAAGTATAAGCAGGTAAATTAGGGGTTGTGCTCAGTATAATAAGGACTCCAGCACAACACACATGGGTGACCAGGCGTAAATATTTTTGAAGACTTCAGAATTGTAAGTACATGTAGCTTTCACAGTTTTTATGTTTATCTTCTCTCTCAATTAACTTTGTTTTTCATTTCGATAGCTTAAAATCTAGCCAGTACGTAATTATTTTTTATTTTATTGAAACACAAAATATAGGTACAATTTACCATAGATTTTCCAAGTACTGATTACCCATATTCCAAAACACATAGTTTTTAGGTTAGTGTGACCAATATCGCAGAATTCGAATTATCGCCTAATTCGAATTTTTTTCTTGGTCCGTTTGAATTCGAATTACACGTAGTTTACTGTAATATGCCCTGCCATCATTATGAATATCGATTTATTACCGATAATTATTATTTTTTTCGAAATCTGAGGTAAACAGTGACCTTCCTCATGCTTTGAAGTTCAAGTCTGCAAAATTTCATTAAGATCGGAATAAAACTATAGATTTGTATTAAATACATACTTACAAACCCACAAACAAACATTTTTCTTTATATATATAGATTAATCGTTTGCTTAAACTGATTGCGTATGGCAAATACCAGTAACTATTTTGAAATCTTATGTATAAACCGAATATGAACCTATAACTCATGACTTTTGACTTTTTCCCATTAAAAATAATGAAATATTTCACAATGCATGGTCATCTGTATTTTGGCGCTGCATTGAAATCATGTTATCGTTGTCTGTTGCGGGCAATTTTAAGTGATGGAAATCGACCATGCAGGACTATCACGACTGCCAGGATGAATGGAAGGCTGTGCTTGGGAAAATCGTAGCACCGACGGAACCAAAAGAGGGTGCTTCAGTATAGTTAAAGAAAACTTTACTTTCTTTGAAAGTGTTGAAGAGTTCGCCATTGACTACAAGGTTAGCAGCTATAAACTAAACAAAAACTTTCAGACACCATTCTGAAATCGAAGTTAATTGTGTAAGATACACCGTCAGAAAAAAGAGATTGCTGATACCAGCAGATTACTCCTGTGAGAGCGTTTTAAAATCGTGAATCGTTATTATCGAAGAGGGTATTCTGGGTACAAGCTTTTCTGCCACTTGAGAGCTCATTTTCTTAATTCTGGACAATTTACTTTAAGCGATTGTAGCGATATTCTTCATTAAATAAAATAGAATTAATTTAAATGATAAAACAGTATACGTTGTTTAATTTAAAATTCCAAACCAGGAACTTAGTATAGTGAAAAAAATGTTATTATGCTCTTTTCTAAATTTATTATGGAAGGTAAATAATAAAGCATAATTTTTTGACTTGTTATTTATGTTATGTTAGCCTTGTTATTTAAGTCATTAAAAAAAACTGAAACTTTATTACCGTTAAACGAGAACTGCGGTTTGGGGAATAGTGGCAGAAAATGGTCCCTTAACGCGAACAGATGTCCAACTAATTTCAGCAAGTAATATGAAGGCAGGTTCGCCCAATTCTACCTCCACCCACCCGCCCCTATATGGCTCTTTCTCTCGCTTATTCACTCCATGTTAAGTTGTGTAGCTAATTCTAAGAAAGCTCTCGGCAGAGCTCCGGTCTCTTTCATGTCGTCTGTTCATAGGTTCTCCTACCCCCTTATGAAAGGGTTCGCGATTAGTTGAACAAACACTACGACTCCCTCGAGGTAAGATCTCCTGCATCCAATCATGACGTGTGGAAAGAAATTGGGAAGAGGGGGTGAAGAAAACAGTAATCTCCTCTTATTTTTTTGTTTCTCTTGCCTTCTACGAGGCCTAAAAGTTTGCATTCCTTTTCTTTTTGTAGATAAAAGAAAAATGATAACAAAACATTCTTTGGATTTTATTCATTCCAAATTAAAGCAGGCCATGCAAGATAGACAATGAAGTTTTCTTACCCGTTATTTTAGCAAGTATATTAAAAATTTACTGAATATTTATAAGCTGTCATATCATAGCTTGCGCAGTAATGCTATTAAAAAGTAAAAGTTTAAATTCGGCAAATATTTAAAAGTTAAAAGCATTTAAATATAGTAGATCCCTCCTAGATAAAAGCAGATAAATAAATTATTATACAAAAAGCAAAAAAAATTAAACAAATTGTAAATATAATAGCACTGGAAGTTCTTAGAAAGTCAGATGAAATATTATGTTTTGAATACGTATCGTAGAAATTTATATACAAAACTAGCAGAGGCACCCGGCGTTGCCCGAGATAATTACAGCTGTAGGTTAAGCAGAACAACCTCATGAAGTTAAATAATAAATTCTACAATTTTCGTCTATAGACGAAGCAGTTGTTCAGATGTTTCCGATGCCCGGATAACGTTTTGTTATCTCTGCCTTCATTTCTTCTCTGGCATTTCGATAGATATGAATTATTGTTATAATCCTTCGAAAGGTTATTATAGGACAAAACAATATATGGTTGTTTGTTTGAAGATTTGAGTTCATGAATGAGTGTTATCGGTTATGTCAACTGTAGCTCGAACGAAGGGACTGCGTCCTCTGCCATCTTTCACTCTTTCTCAATAGTCTGCTAACTCTCTATTATCTCCAGTAACTGATCATTATTAAAGATTTCCAAGAAAACGTCAACTTCTAAGAAAAGCCCGAACAACAGGAATTCTACGTATTGTTACAAATTCAATTTTGTTTTATAATTTTCAGAGATGGGATGGAACCATCATTCTTAATGAACCTACTTATATTGCACACTTTACCCGGGATTTTACTTACCCTCTTGTTGTTCTGTCTCAGATTAAAATGTTATCCATCTTTACCCCCGGGGAGCATCACTGGATACTTTAGACCTATCTTTTAAAATTTCCCTTGCCCTTGACGTAGAAGCTCTTATACCGGTACCCTCCTGCTCTAGCGGAGCTTCCGTTTTTCAGATGTTTCCAATGCTCCGATAGCTTTTTATCTTTTTGTTGCAATTTCACTGATCAATGCTCGTTCTTTCTTTTTTTTTTTGCCAAACACACAAATTTTCGCCAGTCGTCTGGACGTTTTTAGGGAGCTCAAGGGAGACCCGTGTGATTCCTTAGCCTCCTCGATAAACACTGCCTTATCTATGTCCTGTCATTGCATAATCATATTTATGCTCGTTGTTAATAATTCGTTACGCCCCCTCCCTAAAAGAGGTTAATATGGTTAATTATGTAGTGCCACACCAGTGAATATGTTAAGTATATAGTGCAACACCAGTTAATGTGTTAACAAACTTTCAACCCCCTTTTCTCCCCTTGGGGGTTGAATTTCGAAAAACGCCTTGTTAGTGCTCACTTACATTTTGTAAAGAACCTCTGTACAAAATTTCAAGTTTTTAGGCCTTATGGTTTGGGCTGTGCGTTGATCACTCACTCAGTCAGTTTCTTCTTTTATACAGTATATATATAGACTAGCAGAAGCACTCGGCGTTGCCCGGGATAATTACAAACTTTCCTGCTGCAGACTTTCCGGTTGTTCAGTTGTTTCCGACAACCGGATAAGTTTTTGTCTCTGAACAATACTCGTTCGCTTCTTCGGTGGCATTTCGTTAGATATGAATTTACACTTATCCTTCGAACGATTATTAAACAAGACAATACAGTTCCGTGTTGATTTGAAGGCTCGTGTCGATGTATGCTTTCTTATCGGTGATGTCATAAACTGTCGCCCGAGACCGAAGGCGTTCTTATAGGCTATATCAAACCCACTGGAAGAGAAAAGGGAAATTGCCGTCGCGTCTGGAAGGTTCTACACTGTTCAAGATCTCCAAACACATAAATCGTCTGAACGTTTATTAGAGAGCTCAAGGGAGACTTGTTTCTCTTTGACTCCTCGAGAAAGAATGCCTTATCTGTATCGTGCTCATTTCCTGCTCATTGTTAAAATTCTTGGAAACGAATTTCTATTGCCGAGACAACAGAACATTCTGTCATTGCATCATCTTGAAAATATTGTTGCATCGTCATCACATCGACATTGATGTGGAAATATACGGCAACTGTTTTCTTCTTGAGTGGCAGTGGATGTACATGATCGTTTGTGTCTGTCGGCTCTCCAATCCTGAGTCGGCTTTTAACAATCTGAGAGGGCTTTTTCACTACTTGGTAATCTGTTGTTACAATTGCGCTCTGCTCTCGATGTCCTGAAGCAAAACTTGGGCATTCATCACTTTGTGTGTTCCAACATTTCCTATACATCATGTTTGAAGCTTTTACAAATGAACAAGAGCTTGTTGGAAGGTGGGGCCAAAGATTAGTAGGGTGTATGTTTTCCTTGAACCGCCGAGATAACTGTATACCTGTTTCGCACGGAATTGATGAGGTTATCAATCAGGACTTGAGGTAACCTTTGCCACTTTTGAGTGAGGGCCATGTCCAGGTCACGATGAGTCAATGGAGGTGCTGGCCTGGCTGCAATGCATCTTGCACTCCGTATGCTCGATACCCTCTTCTTCAATCACGATGTCCACTAGGTGGACGGTGCTCGACCAAATGATCTGCCTGGTTAGCCTGAGCTGGTTCTTGGCATGGTGGTTTCGGATTAACGTATGTGCGAAGCCTCTAATGCTGCTAAGAAAAGTTGGGATCTTTGAGAGGGTACGTTAGTCAACGCTTGCATTGCCACTTGTGATATTACTTTGAGGACCTGTAATCGGGATGGTTGTAAGTATGTCATAATCTGTGCCGATATCGTGCATTCATAGGACACTTTTTGTTCCTCGTCGTCTCAGCAATCACCATAAATTTTGTCTTCATATTTTTCTTAACACTCTTAGAATAATATTTCAGATGAACATCCGTCATACAATAGTCTGCAGATCGGATCTTAAGCCCTGAGCATTCAGAAAACTAGAATATGATCGCTTAGACACAGTCAGTAAGGTCTCCAAGCGTGGGAAGAAGCGTGTTTGCTATAACAAAGTGAAACTTCCTATTATGTAAAGTTCCTCAAAGTGAAATTTTGGAACTAGCGTCAACACTATTTTTAATTAGTGCAAAGGAGATTCCGTGATATGGGTTACTTCAACTCTTCGCAGGTTATTGTCGACCCATTAAATGCTGGATGCCACTTAACATGGTGTAAGAAGAGTCAATCTTGGATTGCAGATCTGTGGAAAAGATCTACTGACCAGAAAACTCAAGGTTTATATTCGGCTACAGCTGAGAGCGATAGCTGCCTGTTGAACAGTTCCTTTCAGATTATTTTGTACCTAAGTTTCTAATAAAAGATTAGTGGAGTGTGTGTCATGGTAAAGGACTGCTATACGTGCAAGAGTCTACGAGTTGATTTTCCGTGCTAGACTGAATAATTCAGAGTCCACTTCGGAGAAGAACTACTGTATTGTGTGGAAAAATTAGATTGGCTACCACAGATTCATTATATTCACCCTGTCGAGAATCTTCGGAATGAACTTTGGAATTTGATATAGTGTAATCGTATTCAATAGCATTTAACATTCTTCCTAATAATACTCTACAAATATCCATCACTAAAACCCAGGGTGGCCAAAATACTTACTAACTTGAGATCTGATAACGGTTTTATTAATGAACAGATTATTATGATACAAGCTGATGTACTCGGCGCTGCTCGGGCTCTTTTTTGATGAAAGTTTGCAATGAGAATATACAGTAAAAATTAACACATAAAAAAAGCTTAGAATTAAAACAGTAAAAATTCATATAGAAAAAAAACCGAAGAAATCTTTTAAAATGCTCCTAATGGATGGCCCTCTAACAGTTCTACCCGATTCGTGTTTGAATGTTCTGTACAGCTGAGAGAGTTTTAACGTAGTGCCATAGAAAAAATACGAGGAAATAGAATAATGTGTATGGCTTCGAAAGTGGGAGGAAATAGAATGAAAGTGAAAAAATAGTTTGATCTGACGTTTTTTCAGCCCTAGCTATGGCTGTAATTCTTTTGCTCTAGTTTATTTTCTCTATTTCTTATTGTGTGTTTATCAAACTTTCTCATTGTTTGCATAGGAGAAATTTACGATCTATAAACCGGCTGCTCGCCTCCCATTGGGCTTTTCATCTCGACAACTTGGTTGTCCTTAAGACACTTAGTAACAGCATGGCTGTTCAAATTTCTACGATAGCCCAATTGGTAGAGGCGTCGACCATGACAGTCGAGGTTTCTCTTTCGAATCCAGGTCGCGGAATTTTTCCATCCATTTTTTTAATTGGTAAACTGTTGTTGCAATTCCCACTCTGCTCTCGAGGTCTTGAAACACAACTGGTGCATACATCACTTGGTGTGGTCCAACAGTCGCCATTTCTTCTGTTGACATACTTGCATTGTCGACGGCCGCCTGGGAACGTCGACGGTCACTGGGCCACTCATCACTTTTTCAGTTGCAGCAATGCGCTGGAAAAATCGATACAGCACCGAGCGAAGGGGCTGCTTTCTCTGCCGCCTTACCACTGTTTCTCAATATTCTGCTAACTCTCCATTATTTCCAGTTACTGCTCATTTTTAAAGCTTTTCAAGAAAATGTTAAATTTTGATAACTATTAATTCTAAGAAAAGCAGGAAGGACAGGACTTATTGTATTGTTAAAATTTCCGACGTCTTCTTACTGGTTCTCAGAGGAGCAAGACCCTTCCACCTGTATGCTGACGACTCTTACGCAAAGCTTTAAATTATGATCAGGAAATTAGAAAGCCCGAATAATATTACATATTATAAGACGGGGGTCCTCGATTTAAGCATGTAAATCGTGTGTGCACAAAATATTTTTTTAATGAAATTTACAATGTGATCAGTCTTGGGATTCATTTACATGTCTTACATACATAACTATTTGATTGGAGGAACCTGGTATTTTCTCCAATTTTTGTATTTAATGCCATATCATTTTTAGAATTCTGTGTTGCTGTCAGTACTGTTGAAACAAACAGAGCAGTCTATTGTTGCACAAACTTTACCATGCATAATTCTTCATGAGATATATATTCGTAGTCTGTGCATATTGCTGTAAGTATGCGCTGCCATCAATTTGAATATCGATTATTATCGATAAATATTATTTTTTCGAAATCTCATGTAGACAGTGACCTTCTGCTTGCTTAGAAGATCAAGTGTGCAAATTTCATCAAGATTTCAATAACAAATTAGTAAAATAAGCAATAGACAATAATGCCGTAGAACGTATATTAACACATTCACTTAACCATATGTAACCTCTTTTAAGGCAAAGGGGTAACGAATTAAAAAGTGTGCTATCGAAGAAGCGTGATATCTCCACCCTGACCTGCCTAAAACCTTGTCAGGGTTCATCTGAATTACTATGAAAAATTTCATCAAGATTGGGCTATTCATTATGAAATCCATAGCGAACAGACAGACAACCAGACAGAGAATTTTATATTAACATATTTATATTGGCATAATGCGGAAATATTTCCAATCATAAAATATGGAAATTAGATTAAATAGAATTTTTGGACGCTAGAGTGTGTACCTAACCACAGAAATGTAACAGTCTGGTGTGGGTTCACTGCAAACTTCATCATTGGGCCAAATCTGTTCTTCGAAGAAGAGAAAGATGATGTTTTGGTAACAGTGACAATCACAGTTTCAGGCAACGAGGCATATCGGGAAACGTAACATTTCAACATGATGGCGCGCTGGAATACATAACCATCCCTATAAAACATTTCTTACTTTCTGTTTTTACTGAAGACAGACTAATTGGACGAAATGTTCTAATAGCGTGACCTCCTCGATCCACAGACCTTAATTCCTGTAATTAATGGTTATGGGGTTTTCTAAAAAGCAGGTTTTAATCTTACCAGACGAACAAATGTCTGTGACCTGAAAGACTCCATCAGAAGAGAGATAGCTCAAATCTCAGCCAATGTTGCAATCTGCCGTTTTCAATATCGTTAACCGTTTAAATTTGGTGATAGAAGAGAAATCTGTGAGAATGTTATCTGTACTGTGTTTAAAGATAAAATAAAAAGATACCTTGCATTACAACATTGTAGTTTAAAACCAACTAGTTTCGGCATTTAATCCTGCCTTCATCAGGTTACAAGAGTAATGGGCAAGCAGACCTTACATAATGAGACAGTAAAAGTAGGTAAAAATTGCAGCTTTCTTGTGCATTGTTTTATTTCTGCTTATTATTAAAAAAAATGTCACAAAAAACTGTTGTGCGTTACTTTTCGATCATCCCTCTTATAAAAATTAGGTTATTCTTTTAAATTTAAATTTTGTGATGTAATTTAGGAAGGGCTTTTTACTATATCACATTTATTATAAGTAGGAAATATCAAAAATAAATAATATCTAAAAATTAATCCACATATATGAAAAAACAAACCGACCAAAAAAAAATTGGGACGAAAATGGATGATTAATATGAAATTCATTATTGATATGTGGAAGGTAAAAAAGCGGATATAAAGCTTGAAAGAAATTAATAAGTATACTGGACCAGCACACTTTGAAAAAGAGATGTGCAAAGGCGATATGCATTTAAAAATTGTGAGGAAATTGTGTTGATTTATGATCGGGTCAGCGTTGGACTAGTAAATATGACCGGGCTGACATTCTAAAATGCGGTAAATTCTTTTTTCCTACCAAGAAGAGCCCAACCGCTCGCCACTTATTGTGGTTCACAAGCGTTTGCTCGGTGTCGTGTCGTTTCAGTCCGCCACTGACCTAGAGGATTTATGAGAAACTGTAAAAAAAAGAACGAGAAAATGGATGATGGACTACAAGAATGTGAACGATAGATCACTAGCGGTTAAAATGAAGCTAGGCTTGCAGCTAGTGTTTCTGGGAAATTTGGTAAATGGTACAAACAAGTAAAATCAACACCTTTATGTGGGAGATAAATGACGCTCTGAATGGATTTCACATCAATGCTAAAGAAAACTTACTTTATTAACTGAGTTAGTGTAAGTAAAAGAAAGATTGATCAAGAATATCTTGATATACTTGAGCGAGACAGATTGCACAGCGTATGATAGTAGTCGATTTAAGTGAAGACATTGAAATGTCTTGAAAATTACGCATCGGGCCAAAAAAAAAGTTTGGGATGAAAACTACTGTCCTGGGGATGGGTAGGGGGTAACAAAAATCTTTAAGGGTACCACAGTCCTCTTGATCGTCGTCAAATTAATGTATTTTCCTGAAGAATCCAAATCTGCAATAAAAATGAGGTTTTTCCATTTAAGATATTTTTTGTCAGTTTTGGTATCATTGGATATCTCTTCGATAAGAACAAATTTTAATCCAAACTTTTTTTTTTGATCCGATGCCTTGTTTTCGAGATATTTCAATGTCTTCACTTAAATCGACCAATCTGTATATAGAAATGGAGAATATATGCAATATAATTTCTAATACATTTGGTACTCGGAAAAGTTTTGTGACAATTTGACGGTCAGGTCTGACTCTACCTTAGTCATTGCTTTCATTTAACCTAAACAAGCCTCTTTATTGCTAGAGATAATACCCATTTTAAGAATGGAAAGATATTTAAAAACTTAGCCCCAAAGTAGTAAAACGCCTAAAAATACAGATTTTCA